>VYXF01003962.1:187458-214660 GCA_013397295.1 Polioptila caerulea | reverse complement strand
CCTTCCTGCCTTCCTTCCTCCCTCCCTTCCTCCCTCCCTCCCTCCATCCCTCCCTCAGATAGAGCTGAACACCAAAGTCAGGCCTTTTGCTTTCCACTGGCAACTTTCAAGCAGTGATGGCTCTCCATTTCTCCTTTGTTTTCTCCATCTCTCTCTTTTTCCATTCCTCTTCTGTCTGAACTTGAGTATCCCTTTCTAGGACTCCTCCTTAAACCCCGTGATACATGTCTGGTCCCTGTTTGAATGTGGATCCCTACTTCAAACCCACGGGTGGGTGATAAACTTTCAGGTCCATTTGTTGGCCACGCTTATTTCATACAAGCCAAAGATTTTCAAAAGTGATGCCTTTAATAGAAGGAGTACTGGTGGGCTGATTCACCTCAGGCACACTGGGCACTGGGTTTTGTCCTTTGAGCCTCAGGCTGGCTCTTTGGCAGAGCAGATGCTGTTGCCCCAGCTGTGTGCTGCTTGCCACTGCCCCAGTATTGATGTTTTGTCCCTAGGTAGCCCGCCCAGCCCGTGTGTTTGCACTGGTGAATCCATTAGCGGGCTCCCTGGAGAGATTCCAGCGTGGTGGGAGCTGGTTTACACAACCCATGACCTATTTTCCAGCCCTGGTCGTGCTGCTTCCCCTCGGAATTCAGATCAACAAGGTGTCCCTGTCAGCCTCTTTCCCTGAGGAGCACTTACAACATCTGTTGGCCATCCTTAATTACTCCTATGGTCAACATGGAAATAAAAGGACGTGCTGGAAGACTGAATTATTCAACACTAATTCCTTGTCTTGTCATTCTCACTCCTTCCCTCTCTGCTGCTGTGTGCCATTTTTTTCTCATTCACAACATCTGTTTTCCTGACCAGAAAAATGCTTTAATTTGGAGGCAATAGGTAGATTGGACTTACACAAATACAAGCTGATTGACAGATCGTTTTGTCTCCTTGTTTTGGGGGGTATGGAACTATCATTCTTCCCTTTTCTGACTGTTGTAGTTTGCCAAAGGGAAAAAGCTGGCAGTGAATTTTTCCCCTTTGTTATCAGGGGGAGAGTTGTGCTGTGCAGTATTTCTGTAGTGTCATGACCATTTTTCAATACGAGCAAACAATATTTAAATATGTTGGAAGGGAAAGAAGAGGGATTCTTAAAATATACAACTTTATTTCCAGCAGGGACATAATTTAAAATGTATGAAATATTTGTCCTTTGGAAGGGGAAGGGAGGTGGCTTGGAACCCCCGTATTTTACATTTTTTTGCCCTGGTTGTAGATAGTGTTTTGTCTCTGTCTGTCTTTGCTGAGCTAATGAGGGTGGGGACTGTGCGACTGCAGGCGATTGCTTTGAGCACTGAGCGCTTTGAAGAGATTAGCCCCATTGATATTCCCTTCATCTTTGTTAGACGGACATGCCTCCTTCCCTGGAGTGCCCGGAGATGGACAGCTATTTAATAGAGCCAGCCTTCTGCAAGTACAGGCTGCAGGCCTGAATATCCCCATCTCCCTTGCCTGCAGATTGCCCGTGTAAAAACAGCGTTCTGGAGGGCAGGGTTGTTCCTCATTAGAGCTATATATTGACCTGATAGAGGTTTTATTGAGGACCTCAGGTTGACTGGGTTATTGTGTGATTGGTTAAATGTTATTCTTCAAGGAGAAGCAACAATTTCAGCAGTTCAGGCAGACAGCCAAAACATGGTGATGAGGAAATTGTTTGTTCCAAGAGTAAATGAAGGGAATGTCCACATGATTTTTGGTATCCTTGTATTAAACTAACAGAAGCTGAAAATTGGAGCTTTATACATCCCAAGTGGGGCATAACTGATCAAAATTTTGGTTCTCGAGCAGCTATCCACAAACTGAATTAAAATGCCTTGCAAGAAGTTGGCTTTTTTTCTAATCTCGTTTTAACTCTTAAAATAATTATCTATTCAACATCTCATCTCTAGCATTTACTGCTTTTGTAACTTTACCAAGTTCATGGATTCTATTTTATATTTCTTGTTTATATTAATTCCAGCTCACAGAGTGCTGCAATTAGCACACTTCCCCTTTGAGTGTATTTACATTGATAGAAGAGAACTCCTTGCCTTCACTCAAACTGCACAGCTCCATCCCAACCCTGGCTTAGATACAAGAGCATCATCTCCTGATTAACTTCCTCCTGCAGACAGTCAGGGATGAAGGATCTCTGAAAGTCATCACAGCCTTTCTTCAAGCAAGCTCCTCTTAAATATCGACAGCTCTCCAGGTCCTGTGTTTTGAGTACAGCATCTGTGTGTGGAGAGTGGATCAATACTGCACTCAGCATTCATCTCCTGTCATAAAAGAAGGGGATTTTGGAAATACTGCTTTGGTATTTGTGTGTCCTTTCCATGTGTTACATATGGAAGGTGGAATGGCCATGGCATTCTCTGCCAAGGACTGGCTAGGTCAGGGAATCTGCGAGGGGACAGCCATCTGCATCTTCGTCCCTGCCAAAATTCAGCAAAAGTTCATCAGTAATCAAGAGTCATTAGTTAGCTGGGAGCTTTGGGGGCTGACCCAGACTTGTGTTGGGAGTGGAGAAAACACACTTAGGAAAACAAGGAACTGGGCAGTTTTGTTGAAGGGAAGCAAACCCTGAGAGAGCAGAAAGAGTCCATAGGGGCTGGGATGCTTTGGAGAGAAATTAATTCTTGTGACTGCCTTGGCAACTCAAGTATGCTGTTTCAAACTTAAGGATAATTTAGGGAATTTGATCTGTTCACCCACTGTTTTTTCCCGCTTTAAAAGCAAAATATTTAATATTTTGGAATAAAACTTAGAGATGAAATGTCAGTTCTATTAAAAAAAAAGATAAATATTTATAGCTGTCCATATCCAGCATTTTTCTTCCTCTTTTGTGGGGGTAAAAACTATGCCAGTCTATGCTGTGTTTGAGTAACACATTTTCAGTAACTCAAAACTTACCTTTTTTGAAAAATTCTTCTTTTTCCAATATTCATTTTTAAAAGTAATCAGAGTCTAAAAGAAAATGATTCACCTTCAGCTACTTCAGATAATTCAGGTATTGTGATTACCAAGAAAGTTTTGATTCCTTGAACAGCTCTTCCACTTGGTAAATGGAATATATTCATGAGCTAGGTATTTTCAGAGCTTGGAAAATGGCACCTCTTTTCAAGAAAGAGATCATCTTTGAATTAAAAGTGTGCTGTCCTTAGCCTTTTTTTATTTTTATTTTATTGACAAATTGTCACAGGAGCTAAAGTGCGTAATCATCAATAACAGGTGATCCATGGGGCTATGCAAAATATATTGATTAACAATATAATCTCCATACAGATGTCCTAGCAGTGCTTGTTATTTTTTATGGGCCAATCTGGGAGTCCTGCTTGCATTTCAAGGGGCAGGGGGAGGAAGGTGAGTGAGACAAAGTTCAGGGCATCTCTGCAGGTGCCTGGCAGCATCTTTGCTGAGAAGGGAAAAACTCCCCCAATTACTGCCACCACAGGGTGTGCAGCCCCCTCCTGTCAGGTACAAAGTAAACCCATTTCCTTGAAAGGAATTCTAAGCCTGAGACAAAACCCCCTTTGTCATGAAAGCATGGCTTTAATTTGTTTTTAAGGCTGTTCCACTACTCAGAAAATCCTGATTTAGATGCCTTTGAGGCATTTAACTTACACTTATGCAGAGCTATTCCTCAGAGAAAATTGGATGTAATTTTAGGATTAGATAACTGACATAAGAATGAGAGAGAGAGAGGGAGGCAGAGTGCAAAGCTTGCAGATCCACTTTGTCCAGATGGATATTCACTAGGAAACCTTCAAACTGCTCATAAATATTGCCTGTCCTTTTGTAAAGGCTCCCACCAGCAAGCTCACGGTCATTTCCTGGGCAAAAAGAGTTTTTGTATGGAAACTTTTGGTCAACTAAAGAAAGTATTTTATTTCCCTTTCTTTTTCTCTGGCAAAATATTATACATAATGATGAATGGGAAAATAAGCAAGGAAAGAAGTTCTATAAACAGCCTCCAATGCCTGACTTGCATATTTGAGCTGTTTGTTTGGTTGGGTTTTTTTCCTCTGGAATCAACTTCCTTTATTTCTTTGCCTGTTTTTCAACTCATGAAAATACCTTTTATGTAGAGCTGGTATCTCTCTGAGTATCACTTGCTCTTGGGGAGTAGGGCAAAAACTCAGTGTTTCTAAACTAAATTGAGTGAAAAAAGGAAATATCTGAATCCTTTTTTCACCCCCTCTAGAACGCCAGAGAAGTCTTGATGACAGTGAATTCTTTAATGTTGGGTTTATGTCAAACATCATTTCCCCCTTTGACATTTTCTATTGCAAGTGAATATGTGGGCCATACCTCAGTGCCCTGCAAACACAGAAGAGAAAGAAAAGCAGAAGCCATTCCTCCTCTTTCTTCATTTGTTGCCCTTCTGTAAATCTTCTTTTGGGTACTTCTTTTGGGTACTTCTTTTTGAAACCTTATTTTGGGTATTTCTTTTGAAAATGGAGAAGAGGGATGAGTCTGGCATGATGTTTTCAAGATGTGCTTAAATGAGGGTTTTAAGTAGAGGCCTAATGAGACTTTTTGATTTTCTTCTCTAGCTTTTGGGGTCTTCCCTCCAGTCTTAAATCCTGACATTATACCAAGGTGATGTTTTCAAAGAAGTATCTGTGGTGGCTGGGAGATCTCTGTCCTGAATGACAAAGGCTAGTTTACTGTTTGTCACTGGATTTGTATCATTAAGACAGAAATTTGTTTATTTGAATCATTTAATGTTTCTCAGAATTCAATTTCGTCTGCCTTTTTATTATTTATTCCAGCATCTTGAGATCCTTCAATCATTCTGTGAAATGTGCTGTTGTCCTGAAAAACTTGAATAATTTTATAATCTCAGCGTTCACCTTCACTTCTTTTAAGAAAAAGAAATTTTTGATGTGCTGACTAGCACAGGTCCCAGAATAACTGTCACATTCTTCTATTAATCTCTTATTTTTCTCACTGTCCTATGGGAAAGATTCCATTTTTCCCCATCCCAACTTTGGTCATCAAAACTGTTGGGAATTCAAGTATCTTATGTCAGCCAGGTCACCCTTACTCCCGTGCTTCTCAGCACCATCCAAGAGCCAGTTTCTGATCTGTGCTTGGTGCTGTAAAAGCTGTGATAAGTCCTCACTGTGCTGTTGCATTTCCCCATGCACCAGCTCAATCTGTTCCTCATTATACAGCTGAGTTTACTGGACCTAGAGCATCTCCTCTGTGAAATCAGGCTGAGAAATTTGGGGCTGTTCAGAAGAGAGGGTTGTGTGGAGACATCAGAGACCCTTTCAGGGTCAGAAGGGGCTACAGGGAAGCTGGAGGAGGACTCCATCAGGAACTGGAGTCATAGGACAAGGAGGGAAGGGTTCAAACTGGCAGAGAGTAGGTTTAGATTTGGTATTCAGAAATTTGGGGCAAATAAATCCCAGGTACTCGCTGGCAGTTTCTCAGGCTCTTTTCAGACGTTGCTGTCATGTTTGCCACCTTCCATTCCTCTGCTCCTTGCACCAGGTTAAGCAGCTGCTTCAGGAGCAATTTCAGGTAATTCCATTTTTAAAGTTTTATTAAACTCCAGTTTGAATACTTTCTGCTCCTGGCAAATATTTAATCACCTCCTTCTGAGACTTTGGCCTTGTGTTTCCTTTAAGAAGCCAAGCCAGCCTGCCCAGGGTGTTTTAGGAGTTCCAAAAGCAGCCAGCTCTCTGCACAGCTCTGCCTGGAGGGATTGCAGCTGCTTGGGGATGGTTGGAGGAATGCACGGGTGCCTTTGGAATCCATCACAGAGGAGAGGGATTTAAGCTATTGCTCTATGGGTCACCTGGCTTACTTTGCATGACCTCCCCTTCAAAGGAGTGCCTGACTATTCCCACTAAAGGCATGAGTCAGCAATTCCCTCAAACAAAGACAGCCAGCTCTGTAAGAGAAAGGCTTTGGGTCACTCAGCTGATGTGCAGCTGAAGGTGGATGCTGAAATGAGGAGTTAAGTTGTTAACACTGTCCTGGGAGTGCAAGGTTCTCTGAATTTGAGAATGTTACTCTGCAGTCCATGAAAAAAGAGGAACTTGGGACATAGTCTGTTAAATCCATTGCCTTCCCTGGTTTCCTTGCCAGAACTGTGGTAGTAGTAGTTGATAGCAGTGTTTTATTCAGGATCATCCCTCTCTGTGTTCCAGACTGCAGTCTCGGAGTCTGGAAAAAGTAAGTCCCAGTCTGGAAAGTCTGGAAAAGCAGTCCCAGTCTGCTTAAAACTCTGGCACACAGTTATGTGTATTTGGCCAAACAGACCTTTCCTTACATCAGTGGAATTAGCTCTCTCCATTTTGTGTCCAGTATTGAAGGCTTTTATTTTCTATTGTGTGTTCTTCTTCCTTCAGTTCCATGCTCTAGCCAGCCATCCTGAGTGGCATTTGGAATGTACCTGAGAGCAGAACAGGCATTTAGAAGTGACTGAATTGAATGATTGGTATTCTAGCTGTGCTTGCAAGCCAAGTTTAGGCACTGGCACAATTAGGAGTCACTGGCTGATGGGCCAGTGAAATAATGGGCTTCACTGAAGCAGATGAAGCCTCTGACTCAGTCCCCAAGCAGGGCAGACCTGTGCCAGTGCTCAGCACTGTGACTGAGGGGGCTCTTCCACCTTCTTCCCTGGGCAGCTCCAAACGCCAGGAATGAGTGAACAACCTGGCCTGAGAATCTCCCAGCCTTCCTGTTCCAGCTCCTGCATCTCATGTGGAGCCGTTGAATCTGGGGCTGCTGAGCCTTATGATGCAGGTATTGTGATTGATGTCATGTTCTGCTAATTTTTAGTTATTAATTAAAACCTTTATTTGAGTAAATCAGCAGACAGCTCTGATGCTTGATGGGATATTGCAGGCACGGTAAACACAAGGTTATTGAATATAATCAACATTTGTTTCCTGGCATCAGAGCATCATAGGGAAATGAAATGGGAAAGGAAATCAATAGGAGCCAAGCCCATAGAAATTATTAAGCATCACCTCATTGAGAGCCCCTCAGCTAAGGAAAGAAAGGTGAAATATTGCCCACAGCCTAATCTGGTAGTAACACCTGATGTTTGGAGAGAAGGCCAACAGTGTTAGCTGGGAAGAGCCAAGCATCCTCCTGGCACTGTGTTCCCTGTGCAGCAGGTTCTCTGTGGCAGCCCTGCACTGCGTGGGCCAAGGTGGGGCATGGCTTCAGTCTCAGTGTTGGTCCTTTGAAGGGCAGAGGAGTTTGAGCCTGTGAGCTCCCCTTCTTGACTTGGGTGAAACTGCAGGCAGGCTCTGGCTGGCTGTTGTGTGATGCAGCCAGGCCACCCGTGCCAGCAGGCCCCTTGCTATCTGTGTACGACACCTCCTGTCACGCTGCAGGGCACCCAGCTGGGGAGGGACAGGCTGCACTGCAGCAGGCTGCTCTGTCTGCCAGCGCCTGGTTCGCTCACTCACCCAGCTCTGTGCAGTTTTCCAAACACAGCTTCACGGGGAGCCTTGAGAGTTTAAATCTCTGCAAAGCCTGCTGCTGGCCCGAGGGCTCCTGGGGGTGCCCGCTTCAAACTCTGGCACTAACCAGGGCTCTGGTACATATTTTATAATCATTCCTTTTCATTCCTTGCTCATTTGTTTTCTGTTGTTACTTTCCTTTTGCTGCTATAAAAGCTCTTCTGTTCTTACATTTGATGTTCACGTCTGTGATTTGTCCTGATGTTCTCTGCGATTGTAAGTTTGAGTAGTTCTGAGGTGAATGAATAATTCAGCGGATCCAAAACGACACAGGCTGGGTTGCTCCATAGCTGAGAGCACAATCACACCCATAACACAGAGCTGACATCCACCCCGTGTACAATACTTGGGGATTATGGTCCTGTGGCTCTGCACTTTTACTCTTAACATCCATCTTCACAGTCTGTTTGGGCTCTTTGGAATGACGTACTAAAGGCTGGATGGGGAGGTTTTATTCCCAGAAATTAGCCCATAGGTGTGTGGGGCTGGTCTTTGTGCAAACATTTGGCAGAGCAGCCGTTAGGATCCTGCCCCTGGGAGATGGTGGATCCCAAGCTCCCGGTGGAATTACTTGTGTGAGTCTGGCACCCGTGCTGTGGGCACTGTTACACCACGTGTGCATGGATTCAGTGTCCTGCACTGGACTGCTCTCCTGTGGGAGCTGCCTTGTTCTTCTCTTGCCATGGGTGGAGGAGAGGAGAACTGAACCCCAGTACAGCGTGGCCATCAACATGGAAATGTGCTGGTGGGTACAGCCTCCCCAGAAGAACACAGAATCACAGAATCACTGACTTGTTTGGGCTAGGACCTTAAATTTCATCTCATTCCACCCTCTGCCATGGGCAGGGACACCTTCCATTATCCCAAGTTGCTCCAAGCCTTCTCCAGCCTTGGGGACAAGCTTGTGGGGCAACCACAGCTTCTCTGGGCAACCTGTGCCAGGGCCTCACCACCCTCACCGGGAAGAATTTCTTGCTAATACCAAATCTAAACCTACTCTCTGCCAGTTTGAACCCTTCCCTCCTTGTCCTATGACTCCAGTTCCTGACAGAGTCCCTCTCCAGCTTCCCTGTAGCCCCTTCTGACCCTGAAAGGGTCTCTGATGTCTCCACACAACCCTCTCTTCTGAACAGCCCCAAATTTCTCAGCCTGATTTCACAGAGGAGATGCTCTAGTCTGGGGTTCAAGCATCTCATGGCCTCTGTAGTCCCGGCCCAACAAAAGTGAGAACACCTTCAAATGCTCCGTGATTTAAAAGCAGAGAACACAGCTCAGCCCATCTACTGCCACATCCATAATCAATGTGGGTATTTCTAAGCAGAACAAATACTTCCAAAGGAGCTATTGTGAACAGATGGACTAACATTCATAAAATAGGCACTTCCCTCTTTAAGGGTTTTGTTGGAATAAAATGTGTTGTTTCTATTGAGATGTAAACTGCAGTTTGCTTAAATTATTTTTATATTTGCCCATTATATTGTGAGCATATGAAATGGGCAAAATGTTAAGAATAATTAAGCAGAGTGGTCCTGAATACCCTGGCAAGTCTGAAAAATCATGTAGAAAAGAAAGCAGGTATCTGTGGAGCTGCCAATTCTACTTATATAATGCCATCTGTTTACATCTACACCTGCTCCCTAAAGAAGAATACATCTTCTGTGAAGGATTCCCACCTGATCCCTCAGACATTTTATCATTCAAGGATGCTCTTCCTGTTTGTTCTCTCTCTTTCCTTCCTAAGAAGCTACAGAATTAATGTTTTCAGTGTAATCTCAGAGAACATTTGCAAGACAAATGCTGGACGTAGCATTAAAATTAAAAGAGTTCTCTTCTGATTTTATAATGAATACAAACGGTTGCAAGCCATGTGCACATACTCACAGGGGCTCAGTCTTGTCTCCTGTTTCTCTTTCCCCTCCCACTGCTTTATCTTCATCTGGAGACCCTCAGACCATCTCTTGTCAAACCTGAGGTATAGGTTATTTTACATCTCATTGATCATGTGGAAAGGCTGTTTGTGGGCTGTAAACTTCTTTTATTGTAAAACTTATTTTGAAAAGAGAAAGAGGAATTGAGAGCTCCAAACTTTGTGTTTCCCTGTGTCTCCCAGTCCCAGGAGTTCTGCAAACGTAGAGCTAATGCTGCACATTCCCAGGCTGAGATCTCATCCTGAGAACTACTTCAACAACAATATTGCCTGAATAATGTCAGATATAAGCATGTGG
Organism: Polioptila caerulea; assembly: GCA_013397295.1. Taxonomy (NCBI): domain Eukaryota; kingdom Metazoa; phylum Chordata; class Aves; order Passeriformes; family Certhiidae; genus Polioptila; species Polioptila caerulea. Next base: position 204,918 of record VYXF01003962.1, on the reverse strand, counting down.
ACTTCTTGATCTTTTTATTAAGTCCTGATATCAAAGTGGATTTATCCACTCTCAAAGATAAGATGGAGGGAGGCTAGCTTTTGAAGATCATTTGCATTTCTTTCATTTGGTGGCCTAATCTTCTTCCTACTCTATTGAACTTGTGTGAATTGTTTTAGAATTCTTAGAACAAAAAAAACCCAAAAAACTCTAAAGAGTTCTAACTTCTGATTTAATTATCGAAGTGTAAATTCTTTACATAAACAGTAGTGACACGCCAAATAAAAAATAAAATGAGGTCAGGTCAAAAAAAGGAGCAAATTAAATTAGCCCCTTCAAAGAAATCTGGACTTGATTGCAAGTTTTGAATTCCAGATTTAGAATGAGAGTGGGCTTTCTCCTTGCCAGCTTCTGTGGGACTGGAATTTGTGAATTCATCGCTTCCAACAGTGACTTCCCAACCAGCTTTAGTGGCTCAGGTGCTTGGAAGAACGCTGCTCTCTTCCCAGTAGATAATTCCATTCTGACCACCAAAACTTCCCTTACTCTTTGGGCTTCCCACCACAGCATTTCTTAGTGGAGACTTGCCATGAACTTCCAGCCTTCATTGCCAAGGTGGTAAAATTAGAATTGTTGTGTCACTTGTAAGGATGACATTTTTACCTGATTTTTATTCTCTTTGTACTGAACAGTGGCTAGCTGTTAAGTAAGTGAGAGTTTCTTCCCAGGTTGGGTTGTCAGGCCTTGGAGGGGGCTGCCAAGGAGGACAAAAAAAACCCATCCCTGGAGGTGGCACTCAGTGCCCTGGGCTGGGTGACACGGTGGGGATCAGTCCCAGGTTGGACTCCATGACCTTGGAGGGCTTTTCCAACTTTAATGATTCTGGGATTTTAATTTCTCCATCTCTCAGCATTTGGGCATAGTATTCTTCAGGTGTTTAGCTGTAACAGAATACCTTTCCCAACCCATCCAGTGACCCCAGCAGTCCAGAGCATGGATTAAAGGAGAGGTTTCTATTTAAGAATAGATCACAGCTGAAGAAATTTAGAGTATTATGGGATTCTCTGTCAAGGCCTTTGAAGATACTGTCTAAAACACTTTTAAACTGCTTGGCTCTATCAGCTGTGAGGAGTTATCATCTCCATTTCCAAACAGTTAGCAGATAAAGCCTTAAAGGCTTGCAGCAATCCCAATTGTACGGTGAGTCAATTTATGGGGAAAATATCTCCGGGATCAGTAGTTAAAACTTTATTACAGATGGCTCAGATATTGGGCTTGATTGATTTTTTATATCTTCTGTAGTGACATGAGTGAATTGTCTACAGAAAGGCCACATCATACTTATTGCAGAGGAAAGGGCATATTGGAGAGGGAGTTGCTTTGTCATGGGCCCAAAACGTTTCGTCCATTTGCAGCAGAACAGAGAAGAGAGAAATAAAAGGAGATTCTTTTTAGGGTGTTGCAACAACTTATGAACACAGTTATTTATGCTCAGGATGTGCTTGAAGACAGTTCATCTAACTGTCTTTAGACATGCCAAAGAAAATTGTTTCATCTGAGGATAGTGTTTGATTTTATTTGATGCCTTCCTAGAGGGCTTTTCCAACTATTTAAACCAAGCATTAATTTAAATCACGCAAGGCAAGGAGAAGGAGGATCTTGATGATTTTAGTTTAGTTGTATCTTGGCAAATATGCTTAGAAGTGAAAATTCCTTGCACTTTTGGAAACTGAAAAATTGTATTTTACTGTGAGACACTGAATATTTGCACTTGATATATACCTTAAGGGAAAAACCCCTCATATTTTCAAAAAATTCTTAAAATCATATACAAAATATTCCGACAGCCATCATCATTTTTTCATATTTCACTGAGGAGGATGCATGGCATTCTTCTGAGAAAAAATACTTTCTTTTAAATTAAAGTGAATAATGCACTGGGGTTATAAGTGGGCTGCAGTGTTTGATTTCTGATTTTATTTTCTTGGTCTGTGAATACAGGCCATAGTTGAGGATTATATTTTTTGAAGGAGAGTTGCTTTCAAAGTAAAATTCATTAAAAAATAAAACCATGACTGAAGAATTTCTCATTGTTTATGTTTTACTTGTTAGAAACAAGATGAAATTTGTGAAATATTATAGAATTAGAACTGATTGAAATATTTCTCTTGGGCACACATAGCATAAAGGAGAAGTATTGCAGAAATGATTTCTCAAAGTCTTTTCTGGTTTCTCTTGATATTTGATGGAGTTCTCCTGACTTTTGGATTGCTCCAGCTGGGTATCCTTGGATCAAGTCTGTTCTCCTGACTTTTTAAGAATATCTGTGCTTTAAAACTGGTAACATCAGGTAGGTGCTGCAAGAGAAGGCAGGAAAAAGCTCACTGGATAATTATGGAGAGATCTACCCACTGGATATTCTTGGGGTTGGCTGATGAGCTGATGTGTGAAGGTGTATAAGGGATATAATTTTTTTAACCAGTTGTATTTTTAGAACGGAATAAAATGTTTGAATGGCATAATGAGACGTTAATGGCAGTATCAGTTAATAAAATAAATGCCATGCTGTTATTCATGGTATGTTAAGAGTAAGAATCATTGACATTGTCTGCATAAAACAGACACAGATAATGGCAGAACCTATTAGGCTCTAACTTCACAAATACCCAGCAATTACGAAACTTTAATTAACAATCTTAACTTACACATATATTTACATATTAATGGTCCTAAGTGGTAATTGTAATTGTCTCCCATCATTGCTTCCTTTGACCCTCATTTTTCAAATAAGAAATATGAAATTCCATTAAGCAACATTAATAGTAGAAAATTAATTTAAGGTAATAGATCATCAATTAGCAAACCCTTAATACATCTCACTATTTTCACCTGATGCTTACTTGAAGAAAAAGAAGTTAATTATTTTATGTATGCCTGGATTCGAGGATATCATCTTATACACACATGATGGAAATGAAAAAGTATATTAGATTTCCTGGCCTGGATCCAGTAAAGCATCAAAATTTGTGTTGACTTCTCCAGACTATTCACACGTGGCTGGTGAAGGGCAAGGAGCTCCTCAACACACAGAGCCAAGGCCAGGGCCAGCAGCTTCTGACTGGGAAACCCTGCACTTCTGACTTGGGTTGGGGTTTTTCACTGTAACTAAATGTTCTCAGAAGGGAACCAGAACTTCCTCCAGGTAATGAATGCATCTGGCTCATCTCTTCCCTTATGCACCTGTTCTGGTTTGAAAAGCAAAACCAGTGGGAGACTTCGAGTCAGAAATACAATTTATTAGGAAAAAGGAAAATAAAAGAGGGAAACAAAAGGAAACATGCAATAAGAAAAAAAAAAAAGGTAAAATCCCTGACAGAGTCTGAATCCAGCCTGTTGGAGTGTCCTGTTGGAGCAGTGCAGTTGGAGTGGTGGCTGCAGCCCTCCTGCAGTAGCAGCTGTGGCTCTATTGAAGTGCCAATCCTGTAGAAAAGGTGCAGCTCTGCTGAAAATCCAGTGGTGAGAGATGGGCCTGTCCTTCCTCTGGGAGTCCAGTGAAGGGGCTGGTTGGTGTCCCAAGTCTCAGGTTTTTATCCTGATAGAAGGGCTTGGCTCCCTTTCCCCCCAGATTTAGCATTTCCCAGTGGGATGATGTCAGTTTATCAGGGGACTCAATGGCCCATGAACAGAAGACCTGTCCCTGGAGGGAGGAGGGGTCAAGGGAGAGATAAGGAAATTGCCCTTGCTGGTTCCTTATCAGATGAGTTGTTGAGAGATTACACAGTTCCAACAATAGAATAACACACCCCTGGTTATATTTTACCCATGACAGCACCTCCTCTTGGAACAGCTCTCCTGATTCATCCTTCTTTGTGGGGAATGGCATCCCATGGCTGCTGTGTGTGATGGATCAGGATTAGGAAGCAGCATTTGCATCTGGCCAGTAGGTCTTTAGTCATCAAATTGACAAATGGAGCTAATGTGGAATAGTAATGTGTGAACTTGCTTCCAAGTACTGAAGACTAAAACACGTTTTGGTCTTATATTTACCCAGAGTGGTGCTCTCATAAGGAAAAAAAGAAATTACAAAAGCTATTAAAAATGAAATGTCTCTTATTTGTCATGTCAGTAAGGTGATCATTATCTGTTACAGGACATTTATGGGTTCTTGGGCTGCAAATGTTACTGTTGACCATAAAAGTGAGAATTATTGTGGTTATTTTTTAAAATTCCAGCCATGTAAATAGTGTCTTTTGGGGTTTTTGCCTCTTTTTCAAAGGCAGTGTATATTAGCGTTCTTTGAAAAGCATTCCCTGTGTGAGAACTTAATTATGGAATGACAGAAGGGTTTGGGTTGGAAGAGACCTTAAAGATCATCCATCTCCACCCCTGCCATGGGCAGGGACTCTTTCTGCTATCCCAGGTTGCCCCAAGCCCCATCCAAGCTGGCCTGGGACACTTCCAGGGATCCAGGGGCAGCCACAGCTTCCCTGGGCACCCTGTGCCAGGGCCTGCCCACCCTCACAGGGAAGAATTCCTTCCCAATATCCAACCTCTACCTCCTCTCTTGCTGTGTTGTCAACTATGGAACATACTGCAAAGACAGGTTGAAGGAAACAGGTATATTTTTTCTCCCCTTTTGATATGAATTTCCCCTGGTTATCCATGTAAACATCAGACTGGGAGAGCTTTTGGCTCTGTGAGGTGTGTGTGGTAACCTAGTAAGTGGGACCTGGAATTGCTTCTGACAGAAGCCTCAAATCTTCTGCTTGCAGGTTGTAAAGATGAGTTATGCATGAGCACAGTCAGAGTGCTGGCGTCAGTAACAGGCTACCTTGGTCGAGTTTCAAGGTGTAATTAATAAATTCCTGTGTGGGAATTAGCTGCTCCATAGCCTGAGAGGTGTCTGGGAGCTGAGGATGCCACACTGTCCTGCTCTGTAAGTGTGTGAGCCCATCCACCATCCATGAACAGTGTCCTTGTGGGCTCTGAGGTTTCTCACTTCTATTTGTAGGAGGATTTCAGTTTTCCTCTGCTGGATGCTAATTAATTCAGATTCCATTGTCCTTTGAAAAATCTCCGAATCCTGTTTATGGCTACAATTTAAACGGGCTGTAGTCAACAGATTTTGATTGATGAAAAGAATATCAGGTAGCAAGATCAGTTCAACCTAATGAGCCAACGGGTGGCTGCTGCTACCATGACTGATGGCAACGTGCAGGGAATACGGTAAGGGCAGCAAAGACTTCCTTTGTTTTGGAGCATGTGGCATGTCCAAAATTCCCCCTACTGGGTAGAAAGTTGAGGAAAACCAGAAGCAGACTAAAGGAAGTTTGCTCCCAGCTTTTCTCTTTACATGCAGATCTAGCAGCCAAAATGAATTACAGTTATCCATTGAAATAGCTCTGGGATACACAACCAGCAGAAGAATGGTTTGACTGTCAGTGCAAGGCTCTGCAACATTATTCAAAGTGACTTAGAGGCAATTAACCTGACTTCACTCAGCTGAGTTTTCAGGATGGAAATAAATAGCCCAACTTCAGAATGAGAGTTTCTGATTGTTTTTATATATTACATATTCACTGTGGAAAGTATTTGCACATTAAAGATAGCTGTAAAACACTAAATTAGGCAAATAGGCTTTATACATGGGAGAAAAATTAAAAGTAAATTTAGCCTGTCAAGTACTAGTCACAGTCCCTTACCTGTATTCTACTGAATCCTTTAGAAACCTTTTGGGGATGCTATTTCTTTAGCAAAGGGAGAAGTAGGTGCCTCTGTGTCAGACAGATGAGAAACAGGGGAGCAGAACAGGTAGAGCTGCTGCTCTTTCTCTTCATGGAGAGAACAAAAGCAGGGTCTGGGCAAAAGGAGAGGGAGCTGAAGATTTAGGAAAGAAAACAAGGGACCAGCACAGAATCAACAGAATCTGTAAAAAGAATTGGACAAACACATTTCTATAGGGAAATGTGGCAGTATTTATTGACTTACTGGAAAGCAAAGTAATAGAGGACCTGAAATGGATTGTTTTAGGAAAGAGGATGTATCAATTGTGGGAGAGTAGGTAATTGATGCTGGAAGAAGGGAATTTGCATGGCAGGGGTAGCATGCCAAAATAAACCACGTTTGCAGGCAACAGCAGGCATTTGGAGTATGCAAATGAGAGTTTGCATATACATGTGCAAGTGTTCTGTATGCAGCAAATCTCTGAGTAAATTTTGCAGGTTCATTTTGTGCCTCTGCTGATACAAAACTCTGTTGAGCAGAGCGTGGCTGGGGAGAGAGCAGCGAGGGGGATCCTTATGGGGCTGGAAACAAGGAACATACTGTAATTATGCTAAAGCCAAGCATTACAAGCAGGAAATGCAAAGTTATGTTTACTATTAAAAGAGACCCAGGCATGTTAATTTGTGGAAATTAGCAGTTTAAGGCATCTAAAAAAATATGTACTGACATAAAATTCTGCTGTGAAATTACGTTTAAGACGTTTTCCTGTTTGTGGCCTCGAATTAGTGGAATTTTTAAAGATGCTTTTTCTCTATGTGATGCCACTTCAGTGAAGGAGGAGGTGAGATACTCAGGCTGCATTTAGAACTTGACAGGAGTGGCTCAGAGCAGAGGGATTACAATGCTGAACTTGGTCTCTGCGTTTTTCCTTGCTCACGATTTGAGGGCTGATCATTTCTGGTGCTGATCATTTTAACCTTTACATTTCATTATTTTCTCTTATGTTTGAGTGTAAAATACTCAATGCAATAGGTTTAAGTATAATAATTAAGAGATACAGAACTGAGGATAGAACTGTTAGAACTGAACTCTGTCACTATTTTCTCCCTTCATTTGCTTAAAAAAAAGAAGTAATTCAGATTTTCAGTTAAGATACTTTGTTTTCTGTTGGGTAAATCCTCAATCCCCTACATAGCTTTGTGTTTTTACCTTAAGGTGAAAAGCAATTTCACTATCAGCCCTGTGTTGAAGTTATTAGTGTTCAGGACCATGAGGTGTATGTTAAGTGCTCTTCAACTTCTCCAGACAGTTATTCCAGGAAATACAACAAAAGTGATATTTTTTTTTCTTTTTTAACCATTAAAAAAGAAACATAGACACGTTTTAGCTCTTACTTCTCTTTGTGACATAGTTATTGTAATGTCAACTGGAAGAATTACTTATTCTGCATCTAGTGGCAATAAAAACATGGCATTGAATCTTTCTCTAGAGGATACTGTCAGAAGGAGCTGGAAAGAAGACTTAAAAAGGTGAACATTTATCGTGCTAGAGATATGGAAATATTCATGTTGGAATAAGTAATGGAAAATTAATAAGTATAAGAATGTGTATGTTTTTAATATTAATTGATGTTTTTAAAGTAGAGTTGGATCTATAACCATATGTGACTGGTGCATAATTCTAATTTCTCATCAGTGGAGCTTCATTCCTGAGATATTCCCCGGGCTGGATGCATGTTGTGCTGTGTGCTGTAAGCAAAGTTAGAAGGCTGCTTTTCCTTGCCCAGTCTGGAAAGGGCAGCTCTCGGATCCTGGCTGGAGCTCCACGGACAGCTCTGGCAGAAGTTCCCAGTGCTGCTCCAAGGGACCAACACTTCTCTCCCTGTCCCTGATCCTGCCAGGGCTGCAGTGTGTGTGCCTTGGGAGCCAGACCAGGGAGCCACTTCAGAGAAATGGACCCCACTCTGAGGAGTGGAGGTTACTTTTCAGCTGGGTTGGTTTCCCACTTGAGCTCTCAGCACAGTCACAGGGGTGTTTGAGCTGGCAGAAAGGAGCGGAGCAGCAGCACGTTCCTGGGAGCAGAACCAACACTTGTGTTGGCAGCATGCTTGCTGCTGGGATAAATAAACTGGAAATTATACCATCAGAGGTGGGGGAAAGCTTAATCCTGTGCAGCCTTCAGCAGCAGGGTCTGGCAAGAAAGTGAAGTTTAGTGGCTAACCATAACTGCGGGAGGTGATTCTGCCCTCCTCTTTCCTCTGCTCCTCTGGGACCTGGCCATGCTTCCCTTCTGCCTCCTCGAGCTGTCTCGGCTCTTACCTGACATCTCAATGAAGTTTTGGGAGCTAATTCTAGAGAAAACCAGCCCTACAAACAAGAAGGTGTGTGCAGGGGGTGCTGATGTTCCTCTGCTGTTGGCTTAGGGAAGCATGGATATGGTGCAAGAGAAGAGGCAGGAACAGGGGGTGTAAGGTGGACTGGGCACTGCTTTGTTGGATGGGCTTAAGGATTGTGTTGTGTGTATCCCCTGACAGCAGCCATGGCCAGGAGGGGGTGTTTGAATTGAGAATATAAACTGGAAAACCTGTTGATGTTATGATGATGTTAAACTCAGAAATCAGCTGTAGGGTAAGGCAGCGGTTTCCTGAGGATGTTCAATGTGAAGCCTCCCACTGAAATCCTGATGGGCTCCAGCATCTTCTTCCCAAAGGCTCTTTTGAAAAGTTGAGATTAAATTCTTTAACTCTTTTATTATAACTACTAAAAGCTTAATAACACATTATGTGTTCAGCATGAGACGCTGGCCTCCCTAAAGACAAAACTGAGAGTATAACTTCTCCAAGGGCAGCATTTACCACGTTGGCTTTGAGGAATCCATCGGATCTCTTGTATGCTATGAGGCTCGGAGGTATTTCAGAAGAAAACTCCACAGCTTTCATTAAAGCAAACTGTGTTTAGCACTCTCCATGAAATCAGAATCACACTTTTGCAATAACAAATGCAGGATGTCAATTGGTTTAATGGACAATAAGAGGTAACGCTTTCAATTGTGAGCCTTTAGGAATCCAATTATTTCTATTAATATGCTTGCATTAAAAAGCCATATTTCAGTGCTGTCCCATGCCTTGCTTGTCTTGCTGCCTGTTATCAAGCTGAAGCCTTTAAAATCTCCTGTTTGCATTTTAATTGGCTTTGGGAATAAGTAGGAAGAGAATAATGGAAATAAGAGGCAAAACTGAAGTAATGCTTTTGAGAAGTTGGAGCATATAACAGGCGTGTAACAGATTCCTCCTCAGTGCCATAAGCCCCTGCTTCTGGTACACTCGTGTCTGAGGCAGCTGAATCCTTTTTGTCTCATCATTTAAACGAGGGAGAAGCTGTTTTTTCAATTCTGGACGTGCTCTGGATGTCTTGGTGCTAATGTCACAGTTGGAGTCTGGAATTACAGTCTCTAAGCCCTGCCTGTGTTCCAAGGCAGCGTGCTAAAGTGGAGAATTTAATTAACATCAAGCCAGAGGACCGGAGGCGACAGCAGAGGGAAGCTGCCCGCAGGGGTGAGGCCATCAGGGCTAAGCAGATTTCCCTGGCTCCTGGGACACTGTTGAGGTGTTAAAACTTCACCACTGAGGTGTTAACCTTCACCACTGAGTGTTAAACTCTCTGAGGTGCACGGATCGAGCCTCCACAATTGTCCTTGTGCCCCTGTGTAATAAAACACAGCAGTTTGCAACCTTTGAGCCCCAGCTCATAGGGAATTGACCTGGCAATCAATATATGGATCACCAATAGAGGGCTTGAGTTTTCTACACTGATGTGCCCTGCAGAAACATTTTCTTTCCCTTTGGTTTTTTTTTTCCTTTCATCTACTATATATCCTGATTGCAAGACATAGGGGTGACCCCTGTAAATGTTGGATCCTGGCACAGTCTTGGACAAATCTCTTAAATGCAGAATTCCCAGATGTGATGATCCTGTCAGGATACTGTGTTGCTGGCAGGAGCATCATGATCATAGATCTTCCTGAAAGGCTGACAGAGGGTCTGAGCCCAGAGTTGTTTGTGTGACCTGGCAGCAGGAGAAGCCCCAGGGCAGCTCCACTGAGCTGTAGAAGCCATGGCCATGTTCTTTCTCTGGGCATCCCTTTCCCTATGGATATAAAGTCTCTCACAAGCCAACATAACAAACTAAACCCAAACTCCTAAACTGAAGTTAATGCTGACTGGGCTGCAGCTTCTTTTCCAAAGTTCCAGCTACTCCAAATGCTTGGGATAGGTGAGCTGTTTGGCACTGAGCCTCAAAAGCCTTCCAGCAATGTAAGTGTGGGCATGAATGGTTATTGTTCTATTCAGAAGTTGCCACTCGCGTGGCCTACAGTATAACTGGACTAAATTATTAACTTCTGGATATTCTAATGGAAAGAGGGGAAGGGAACATTATTCAAAGAACTCATTTGGAAACCAAAATGCCATTAGGGCATGTAGGCTTTCAGTTTGGACTGAGCAAAGTGTAATACACCAGCTCTTTCTTCCCTCTCTGTCATATTTTGTTCTTAAAGCATGAGTTGGAGTCTCTCCAGTTCCAGGTAGAGGGAATAGATTTATTTTATGCAAAAAATAATGAGCTTGTATGGGTTTGTGTGTTGGGTCCAATGGGAGACTTTTGTATCAAATGGTTGTTTATATTCACAGATCTCTGCTGAAAGGGAGAGCTATAGATGAACTGACAGGGTCTTCAGATGTAACACACTTTCCTTGAGTTGGCCAAGTCTGGGCAGTAGGAGTGGCTGGAGCAAAATACACAGTTATGCTTAGAAGAAGGAAAGCCTGGTGTTATTCAGGCTGGGCTGGCCAAGCTGGATCACTGGAGGCTCTGTGAATAGGCTGCTGCTGGCTCCCTACCAGGCAGGGCATTCTGTGCATTCCCTGGTGGACTGGGGCTCCAGACTCCCTTTGCTTTGACAAACACAGAGAGGGTGAGGAATCCAAACAAAGGCTGGCTGGTCAGCATGAGGAACAATTCTGCTGTCATACAGGTTGGATATCAGGGGAAATTCCTTCACTGCAAAGGTGGTCAAGCAGTGGAACAGGCTGTCCAGGTGTCTTGGTTTGAAGGACAGGTGTCTGCTGAGGAAGGCAGGAGCGTCCCTTGGAATGGAGAATGAAAACCCCCTCCCTCTGAATTATTGTAATTGAGGGGCTCTCAGGCAAAGATATGGAAATAGGAATAGCAGTTCTTTATTAGGAAAATTAAAATAAAAATGCAGTAATACAGAAAACCAACCCCACTGCCAGAGTCAGAATCCAACCTGACCCCCTGTGGGTCAGGGGTTGGTGGCAGAGCCATTCCATGGTGGCTGCAGCCCTCCTGCAGTGGCAGATGTGGCTCTGGTGGAGCAGGGATCCTGGAGAAAGGTGCAGGTTTCCTCTGAAGGTCCAGTGGTGATAGATGGGCCTGGTCTGCCTCTGGGAATCCAGTGAAAAGGCTGCTTGGTGTTCCAAATCTCAGGTTTTTATCCAGGTAGGAATGCTTGGCTCCTCCCCCTGGCTGGAGCATTTCCCAGTGGGATGATGGAATTTTATCAGTGGGACTGACTGGCCCATGAGCAGAGGATCTGTCCCTGGAGGGAGGCTGGGTCCTGGAAGAGAGAAAGGAACTGCCCCAGCTGGATTTAACAGCTGGGCCATGACCAGAGGGTTACCCCCGGAGTGAGGAGGGATGGGCCATGGGGGATACAGAGCACTGCTCTGCCTGGTGTCAGCAGCTGTGATAGAACACACACCTCTGGTTACATCCTGCACTGCAGCCCCAAGACACCAGGGAAGCTGTGGGGCCATCAGTCCTGGGAGTGTTCAAAATGTGTACATGTGGTGCTTAAGGCAGCAGTTTGGTCGTGGGCTTGGCAGTGCTAGGTAGGGAGTTGGACTCGATGTTGAGAGGGCTTTTGCCACCCAAAGGATCCTATGATTCTGTATATTCATGCAACAGCTCATGAAATAGAGACACAGGCAGAGCTTCCTGCTTGATTTGCATCATTTTGATAAGTATCTTTTGTTTTGCTTCTAAAAGAAATTAACAAGTCTACCCCACTTTTAAATAGAATTCAGGATAACTTCAGAATATTGCTCTTTAAGTGAATTCCATAGGAAGAATTTACTTCATTTTATTTATTCATTTGCTGCTGCATGAATATCAGAGAGCAATAATGCTTGAAATAATCTAAACAATTTTCTGTTCAGCACTTGAATCTATCAGGAACAATCTGTCTGTCTTAAATGAGCATAAAATTCATTAATGTATTTTCCTAAAGGAGCCAAAATCTGAATTTTATATAAATGGCTTCAAAAGTTTAAATACACATCCAAAGTTATATTTCAGATGGCTTAATAAGCATTTTCCATGTTATTTTTACAATGAGTGGAGTCTTAGGGCGATTGAACTTCAGCAAGAATAATTGAACAGATACATTTTATTTCAATGATGTGTATCTGTACAGCTATAAATTTGTTTGCTTTGCTTTTAAATTTTAAGTGCATCTTACTAGGTGGAATGACATCCTTTCTTGCTAGAAATCTCAAGCTGTTATCTTTGGTTTTTTGCTTCACTCTATGATTTGTTTAGCTTTCCTCTGCAATAGGAATAGATGCCAGCAGGTAGCAAACCAGAGAAAGGCCATTTAAAAAGTGGGAAAAAAGAGCACCAAGAAAGGAACTCACACTTATCAGTAAGCAAACAGTAACTCCAAAGGGAAACCTTTCAGGTGGTTTCCTTTTTGTTAGCCCTGGTGTTAATGTACAGCTGTGCCCTGCCAATTTTAAATATTCCCTAAGTCATTGTGGGGTCAGAGTGGATTTGGGCTCTGAACCTGCAGCTCATAGTGGTTCCTCTGCTCTACCAGTAGCACACAGCTGAAGTTTATCCTGGGCAGGTTCCCTGCCTGTGACTCCTTACTCAGGGAAGATGAAGTGAGCTGGCTGAGCCCACGGAATGAAAGATCTGGTGGATGTAAGGAAGAAGTGCTGGAAATCCCTCAAAGCCTCCTGCTTACCCTGTGTGCCACGGCAGCCCCTGACCCTGGCACGGACACCTGGTGTCCTGCACTGAGCTCTGTGGGCCCTTCCCTCGGCCCACCAGCTCCTCCCAAGCCCCCAAAGGCAAGAGAAAAGAGATTTACTCCTTTTGGGAGGAATCCAGCCCCTTCCCTGCCCACTTCAGATCCCCGAGCAGTTGTAACTCGCTGTTACATTGATTCAGCACCACGCTGGGCTTTTCTCTTACTTTCCACCAATTCTGGAGGCTGACAGAAAGCAGAAGATGTATGCTGCAATAAGTGGGAAAGAAAGAGAGGAAAATATTGGCATTTCCCGAGATTTAGGACACATTCACAGTAAATCCAAAGACTTAATAGGAACCTGACTTTCAGATTAGAAAAACACCAGAATCAGTCTCCAAAGGCAAATAGTTTCTGTAACTTCTTCTTTCTGACAGAGATGCTGGTTCTTCTTGAAATTTTGGAGATGTCAATGAATCCTAATCTGTGCAATATGATACAAGCCTTGTTCTTAAATGCTCCATTAACCACTTTTCCGTATTCAAACTAGAATGTGTTTTGAATTCCCACAATATTCTTCAATAACCATAATTTTATACACTGCAAATGTGTACCTTATTAGAAAGAAAAGTGGAAAATCATCTCAAGAACAGTGAATAAAACTTTTCATCCTCAAGTTTGTGTAACAAGCCTGAAGGCAGATTTCTATCCGGGTATTTATTAATACAGATAGATTTTGTTCTGCCAACTGACTTGCCCTTTCCACACTCACTGGTATTAAATATCTCTGTACTGAGTGCAGAAGACAGGGGGTTTATATGTTAAGAATCTTTTCCTCTATGCTAGCATTTTTCTAGGTTAGATTTCTTAGAGACATTGTGCAGACACAGATTATGGGACACATCAGGGATGGAAACCCCCCTGCTGTGACACTGCAGTTTCTATCTTTCCACTGTTTTAAGTTCTGTTTGTTCTCCTAAAACCCGACTTAATCACAGCCTTTTGCTCTCTATCTTCCCAGAGTGAAGTACCCTTCCTGCAGCTTGATACATCCCCTAAAAAGCTATTTCTCCAAACAGCCTGTGCCCCTGCCTTGGGCCTGATCTCACAGATCTCTTAAATGCATTTATTTTGAAATCTCTGTGCCTGAAACCGAGATTTCCTCCTGGTGAAGGCCCTTTCTGTATGTAGGACAACGCATAAGCTCCCGTGGATTTTGGAAACTTCTGAAGTGAGAGAGAAGCTGAGGTTTTGAGATGAGGATTGCAACAATCAGCTGGCAGTAATTAGAGGGTCCAGCCCCAGCATCATTTCAAGGCTGCAGGAGTAGTTCCTGCAATTGAATTTGTTGCTGTGCCTGTTTGATGTCAGGGTCTCTGATCTGGTGTGGGTTTGTACAAGACAGGAGTCTGCCTTAACACTGGAGATGCCTTCATTTGAAGTGACCTCTCCAAATGTTTGGGGTTTTTTCCTACGAATCTGAAGTCTTATTTCAATCCAGTGTTTTTCCTGCTCTCAAAGACAAGCCTAACAGAATCATAAATTGTCTCTACATCAGGGAATACAGAGAATGGTTTTTAAAAACCCTCTATGTATTGGCCAAGTTTCTCTGTTCCTCTTAATTCTCTGAATTAAACATTAATTAACTCCTCCTAAAAATTGAGCTCTTTGAGGACAGTCTCAAATAAATTACTGGGACAGTACCCTCACCATTGGAAATGCACACATCTGACTGAGCAATGCTTGACTATAAACCCACTTTAAAATCCTTGCAGTTTTCTTTTTCCATTTCATCCTGTTCAGGAAAGGATTAGAGTCTCACTGGAACAGCTCTTGGGATACAGTGCCTGAGGTTTTGGAGCTTCTTGTTTTCTGTTTAGAGAATTCAACATTCCAAGACCAACACCAGAGAATGTTTGCTCTTTTACCTGGTGCTTAGAGATCTAAAGTTTCATATCCACCTCTTCCTGAGTCCCTTTCAACTGTAGCCCCTGTTTCTATGTGAATGAGGTGTTTGCTTTGGGAAAGCAGTTTCCCCACATCCTTTTCCCCCTGATGACACTATAAATTGTTCTGCTTCCATAGTAGACAATGTCCAAAATTTTCCCTATGAAACTGCATAAGGGTCACCTTGAAGAATGATGGCAGAGGACACACGGCCTGATCTACGAATGGTTTCAAGTATCAGCCATTATTTATTTTATTTATTATTCCCCAGTACAACCTTCTGTGCCCTTCTCACATGGATAACCCTTGTGTGCCCTGTCACCCTTCTGTGACTGGTCACATCAGCATTCTGTGCTTCCTTTGCCTTCAGCACTGGCCACCTGTGTTACACAGCTGCAGCTTACCAGGGGCAGGATTGCCTGCAGCACCTCTCTCTATTTACAACCCATTCTCCCTCACAATGACAGGCAAAGATTACTCAGCCCCCTTTCTTCTTCTCTCCTAGCTCACAAACCTGGTTGCTTTCCATTTTCCTCAGGATTCCCTTGCCTTGAGCACTGAGGGCAGAGTAGGATCATAGAGCAGATCAGCTGGGAGGAACTGCAGCAGGTCTCTAGTCACCCTCCTGCCCAAAGCAGGGGCACATGTGACATCAGGCCACTGGGGGCTTGAGCCAGCTTGCTCCTGGAAAACTCCAGGCATGGGGAGAGTGGCCCAGCCTCTCTGGGCAGCCCCTTCCACTGCTCAGCTCTCCTCGTTGTGCCCAAGTTTCCTGTGATCCAGGGTGAAGCTCTTTAGTTTCAGTTTTTGCCTGTTCCTCTGTCTCCCATCCACCCTGCAGGGCCTACCCAGCCCCTGGACCATCGTGGTCACCCTCCACTGAACTCACTGCAGCTTATCAACTTCTGCTATTTCAAATATCTGCTTTTAATTGCTACATTTACTGCTCATTTTGATTTGGTCTTTTTTCCTAAATGTACAACATGTATAAAAAAAACCCAGAATGCAGGCTTTGAATTTTTTTTCCTGAAATTCCTTCAGGTGAGCTGTGAGAACATGTGTCTGGGTACTTTTTTTCTTTACTGCATGTAATAGAAAAATTACCTGAAGGATAAAAGTGCTTAAAAAGACGTGAGCATTTCAATCCCTATAGAACTTATACTGTACCATGTAATAATTTGAAATGTTACAGTGCCTTTCCTCCTGATCTCACGAAGGTTTTAAAACACAGTGCACAATGTTACTGCTGTTTTCTCCTTGTTCTTCCTGGGAGCTAAAGAGATAACCTCTCCTTCTGTTCCAAGGCTTCTTTTAAAATGCAGAGTTGTGCTTTTATTATTTATTGCTGGGTTTTGTCAGTACTTCAGTACACAGTTTATCAGTTAATATGGTGAGTAGGGTTTATTTTTGTAAGAAGGAGTGGGGAGGGGCATTTTAAAAATGCACTTGTTTACACTTGAGAAAGCACTTGCCAAATGGGGCATGTTATTCATTGGCCTCTATTCGGGGATGGGAGAAGAATGCCACAGCAGTGCTTAGCTAGGGCAGATTCCATCTTCTGAGGCCAGAGGAGCCCCTATAGAAACACTGAAATAATAAAAAATATTAACATTTTTAAAGAGGTCTTGAGATACCAGGAGATAGATCATCCTGTACCCAGCAGGTGACCAGATCAGTGTATTACAGATGCAAGGGTTCTTCCCAGTAGTTCTTCTGCAGAACATCTAAAAAATTCAGGTGGTGCACCACCAGCTTTTAAGGACATAGCACCATGAGACTGCAGCTTTTAGAGAACAGAATTTCTCCAGCTGCCAGAGGATGGAGTGGTGCTCTAAGTGCACATGCACTAAGGTCACCTTTCAGCCTTTGTTTTCGTTAGGAAGAATTACATTTTGTGACTCTGAGTGTGTTTGCAGCTGCCCAGCTCCTGGTCCAAGTTGGAGCATCCTTTCAACTGTCCAGAATTTTTCCATGGTGCCCTTGCTCTGGATGTGGCCACATGAGGCTGCTAAAGCTCAGGGAAGTCAAGGTGTCCTGAGCCCACTCTGCTGAGCAGCAAATACTGGGAGAGGTTTCTGGTCTCACAACTGATGTTTCCATGCATTTTCATCTGTATGAAATGTAGTTAAAGTCGAGCTGTCATTGCGGTGGATAGGATTTCATACCATGGTTTTGTGACATGGATCCTCAATCTGCTCTTCCTTCTGTCTGAATCCTTATCTTGACATTTGTGACTATATGAAAGAAGAGAATTCACTTGCTGATTCCCACAGGGTCCCATGGTTGATGTTCATTTGTTGAACAGAAGAGCTCAGAGCTGAGCTGTGATGGTAATTTTGGGATCAGTAGTGAAGTGTGGCAGCTGAGATCAAAGCTGGGCTGTGCACAGTGTGACAGTCAGTACCTGACCTGGTGGGCTTCAAAATGTGCACACAGAGGCATTGGGTGCCCAAGTGCCTTTAGGAACCTAAACTGCATAATCTATGTAAACAATGCAAGGGAAGGGTGGTCAGAGAAACAGGCAGAGGTGACTTGGCCAAGGCTGTGCAACAACACCAGGGGACACCCAGCTGGGTGTCCCTCCTGGGCTGGCAGGGGCCTGAGGGGGTGAGATCACATGTGAAAAACCAAGTTCACCTTTGTGGTGGGATTTAAAAGGTTTAATAAAAGACAATAAGGACAAGACAACAAAGCAAAATACACGGCTGGGGTGTCTCTGGTCAAGAGCACCCCTGTCCCCTGTCCCAGAGATACCTCCCCTTA
>VYXF01003962.1:116868-183075 GCA_013397295.1 Polioptila caerulea | reverse complement strand
AGAATCCACACTGCTGGGGACAGCCTGCACTGCCACCCAGGACACATCTCCAAGACCTGTAAGTTCAGATCAAGGCTTGGCAGGAGAAGTGAAGCTCCATCTGTGTCACTGAGCTGGTTTTGGCCATTAGGAACAGAGAATGTGGAAGCAAAAGGCAGCTCTCCTGGGTGAATCTGTTTACTGCTCTGTAGCTGCAGGCAAACATGGCAGCGAATCCTTTTTTTATAAAACTGGCCTTAAAAATTATTAACTTTTAAAAGACTGGTTTGGAACTTTACTCTCTGAAAACTTGAAAGCTTTATTTTCAGTTCCAACCCCGAAGCACCCCTGTGAGTGTTGGCCATTGTCTCCTTGTATTGAATGTTGAGCAGGATTTCAGTGGTACCCTCTGCCAGCTTTGCTCTGTGGGGATGGATAATGAGGGTGTTGAAATCCCTCTATTAGATCATCTCTCCAGTTCCCTGGTGCCCCCCACACTGAGGAACCTTCCTGCAGTATCTCCTTGGGTTCCATCACACTGCCATGTCCAGCACACCTCCAGTGCCCTCAGTTCATAGCAGAAATTTGTGTTAATCTCCAGGACAAGACCTTGCACTTCTTGTGACTTACTGTCATAATTTCTGTAATTGTTGTTTCTCCAGTCTTTAATGCCATCCAGCTCTTCTTGTATTTGATTGGGATCCTCATTAGGATGGTCACTGCCTTCTAACTTTGTGCCATTAATGTTTAATTAGTTTGGTTCTTCTATTTTGTGCCAAGATAACTGATGAAAGTGCTAAATAAAATGAGTCTTGGGACCAGTACTGGAGGTTTTGCAATAATAACCTTCTCCCCATTTGATCATTTCTCTTTTACCACATCTTATTTCATCCATGTCAGCCAGTTTATTTCGACATTTTTTTAATTTTTTTAAATATGTTTTGGTGCTAATTCCAGCACTTTTGAGCTTATTAGTTTCCTCCTGTAGCAGTTAATTTGGATGGTGGTAAAGCCACTCCACACAGCATTCAGTTTTCCCTGTACCCCAGGTTTTCAGGGCCTTTTTTTAACTCATCAATGTGTGCTAACTTCTGTTCCATTTTTATTTTAGGTCATGTCAAGTATATGGGTGAAGATGTTATTTCTAAGGTTTGTGCTTTTAAAAACAAAACACAGATCCCTAATTGAAAATATTTTGAAATATTTCACTTTCAAAGGTGTTTAACCAGCCTATTTCACCTGTTTAACCCAGATGCATTCCAGTTCCCTTCAAGTAGCTACTGCTTTGATACAAATTTCACTTGTATTTCTGTTTATTATCCCAAGACAGCTGTAGCTGTGGGTTACTACCTCAGACTGCAGAAAGTCTTTAATCTGTACATTCTTTCTCTCATTTCCATCCCTTAGGACTCCTGCACACTCTGTGCACACAGATTTTGCATAGGTGTAGTTGTTGCTCCTCCCCAGCCTTTTTGCTCCAGATGTTGGCTGTCTTTTTTGACCTGAACTTGGCCTTTAGGGCCAGGCCAGTGCTGCCTTGTCTACAAAGCTCCAGGCACAGAGCAATCCATGTGAGCTGAGCAAAGCTTGAGAGCTGCCTTAAATCCCAGACTTACCTGGCAGGAGTGCCCTAAACCCTCTGGAAGTGCACAGAGGGAGCAGTGGCTCTCCTTGATTTCAGACAGGTACATCAGATAGAGGAAATGGAGGAGGGCTTCTTTTTTCTGTTTCATCCCCACTAAAGATGGGATAGGTGCTTACTTTGGATTTTATTCAGATAGGACTTTAGGCATATGAGCCTTTGCTGAATCACAGTTTAAAATTCTATTGTAAAGCTTTGATTGGGTTTTCTGAAAATTAC
This sequence comes from Polioptila caerulea, assembly GCA_013397295.1. NCBI lineage: Eukaryota > Metazoa > Chordata > Aves > Passeriformes > Certhiidae > Polioptila > Polioptila caerulea. The sequence continues at coordinate 181,235 of VYXF01003962.1, read as the reverse complement.
AGGTGTTCTTCTGGATAACAGAACTGCAAATAAGTGTGACTCTTCAAACCAGAATAAAATAATGGGTGTCCAGCATTAATTAATGCATTTCCATTAGCAACCCTGCTAGAAGGTGCTGATTAGGAGTTATTTGCATTTAATCAAAAAGTGTAACGTAATGCAGTGTAATACATTTTTCTTTTTGTTGAACTAATGTACGCTTTATCAATAGTGCTGGAATGAATTCTGCACAGGGTATGTTGCATCTATGTTCTGTACTGTTTGTGTCTGTTCAGCTGACCTTCTCATTTGTTACTCTCTGTGCCAGCTACTGCGTTTTCTATTTCACTGAGCATTGTTTTTTTTTTACTTGAAATGCCACTGTGTTTTCACTTTAGCAAGAGAATGTCACTGTCTGTGGAGTAAGAGCTGTTCAGGGCACTTGCTGGCAATCAGGGGATTAATCATTATTATGCTTTGCTGCTCACTATAAAATGCTGCCTTTAAAAACATATCTTTGTAGTAAGATGGAGCATGTGGGTTCAAAAGAGTCACATTGTGTCTCTGAGAACTTGCATTTCAGGTCACTGAAATCCACAGAGCTGAAATTCACGTGCTTGGGGGGCTGCTGCCTGTCCTTGAGGAGGGAGGCTGTTCCCTTTTTTCTTTAAAGGATAGAGGAAACACCTTGTTCACTGGTGTTTGCTGAGCTCCTGGCACTGCCAGGCTGGGACTTCCTACGGGTCAGGATGGATCCCCTGGGCTGCCCTGGGGAAACACCTTCAACCACCTTCACCTCCAGGGACACCTCAGGCATCTTCCCTAAACCAGAGTCTGCACACACCTCCCTTCTCTACAGCCCCAAGCTCATGATCCCACAGTAACACAGAGCTCCTCTCCTCTGGGGACTTGGAGCCACCTTGGACCTTGTGTGGGTTTACAGAGACAGGTGGGTATGGCTCGGGCAGCTGGAGCTCCCCTTTGGCACGGGGAGTAATAAATGTGGAAATGTGGAAATGTGGAAATCCTCTGCAGTGTCAAAGCTCTTCTGAACATCACCCTTCTGGCTGCTGTGGGCCTGAACCAACCTGTGTTTTCAGGGAGAACACGAGATCATTGTAAGGTAATAATTTACTGTTCAAAGCTTCATGGCTTCAGCTCACAAGAAACCGATTCCCTTGTTTTGCCTTCACATATCTGATGATGATTTTTGTCACAGTGTGCTTTACGTAAGTTATCGTTCAATATGACCCTAGATGTGATATTTTTTATTATTTACAGAATGCCTATATTATGTTTCTGTGTTGTTCATTACCTGTTTTGACCTGTTCAGAGTTCAGTAACACATGTAATATATTTCTTTGCCATCCATCTTTCTCACATCTTTATTCAGGAAACTTCCTTAGCTCCCTTTTAACACAAAAGCAGGATTAGGAGGCAAATTTTCATTATTTCTGGTGAAAACCCCTCATTTTTTGGTTCATTCCTTATCTTTGCTGATTAATGTACACATCTTTGCCCAAAGCCTTTTTTTTCAGGTCAGGTAGTTCACTTCATGTTCTGTTTATGTTCTCTGCAGTTTCTTGGTATAGATGTTCTGCTCATTTGAGAAAACAGATGAAACCATATTATGCTTTCAATATGTTTAAGGTCAAACATTAAAAATTCCTTCTATCTACTCACTTGAGAGGAGACACTTGGAGCATTTCTTTGTTCTGCTTTATACAATCCTGCAAATCTCTGTGAAGGGCACTGTTATAAATCAGTAAATAAACCACCACATTCAAAAAGCATCTGCTGGCAGAGACAACTGCAGAGCTGAGCTGCAGAGCCTCACCTGTGGCTCCCTTCTGGCCCTACAGAGTTTGGGAGACGTCGTGTAGGTGACAAGTCTCTTTCTAGGCCAAGAGTCTGCTGTTCCTCTGCCCATCCCCTCCTTTCTCATCACAAAACTGGTGTAGCTGGAAAGTGTCAGCCCTGTCAGACGCATTCCCTCCTCAGGTGGGACCTGACTGCTTTGGAGAAGAGGCAGGTTCCTGGAGATGCAGAGGTGCCTCCTGTCTGTGGCAGGGACAGCGAGAGAAGAGCCCTGCTGTCCCCTGCAGCACCTTTCAGTCTCTGAGCATGAAAGCAGCCCCTTGGCAGGACAGAGAGCTCCCTGCAGTGCCTCCTGCTCCCCAGGAGGCAGGGCGTGGGCCACCCAGAGAGGTGCCACTACAAATGGGAAAATACCATGTGTCCACTTGAGCTTTGCTCCTTCATGGTTCTTACAAATGGCCGTGGGCATATTTTATAGAAATATGCTTCTGTTCTCCATGCAGGTTCCTTGGGGCACTTGATTTTTGCTTTGTAAGCACTTTCTCTCCTCCTACATGGCACCCACCAGCTCTTCACTTGTGAACAACTGTCCCCATCCTGGAAAGTTACAATTTGAAGTTGTAAACTTGTGTCCTGAGAGTGTTCAAGCCGATTTTGATCTTGTTTGCAGGGTACCTTCAACTGTTTCTTTAAGGATTCTCAGCTGCATCTTTTACTCTTGGTAGTTTCTGTCTGTGGAAAATGCACAGTAATGCCAGGAGACTTCATTGCTGCATTTTAAAAAATACCCTAAAATCTGTCTTTCACTTGCAGTCTCCATAACTTGACAGCCTGCTCACATTCCTCTGACTTTCAAAACCCTTGGATGAGGAGAAGGATTTTCCAGTAATGCTGGTTTTCCTTCAGACTGGCAGAAATGATACAATATTGTGCTACTTGAAATTCGTTCATCTTCCGAAGATTTATATAGGAATTAAGTGGTACATTGACCCTGTGTGTTCATGGAAGCAAGTTTCAACCAGCAAGAAATTTCTTCTCCATGAAGAGATGAGAATTTACTTGCTGTCCTTGAAGGCAGAGTGTAATGGTTGTGCCTACGCAGTGTCCTGTAACATGACGTGTTCCTTACAGCAGGGCGAACTGGGTGCAAAATATCATCACTCTGTTTGACAGCTCTTTGTTTCCCTTTGCTGCAGCACTTGAGAATCTGACAACACAGAATGAGGACCTTTTAATTTTAATGAAAAACTGACCCACGTTCTTACTCACAAAGTTATTCATCATGGTAATTTATAGGTCACATCCTACCCACTTAGAAAACGGGGATATTTGATAGAGCAGGAAAAACTGACTTCGAATCCCCAAGTACTTCAGAGAACTTGTCGTGATAAATGAGTTTTAATTAATTTCAATATAGTTGGAAGATCAGATGAAGCATTATTTTAAAGTGATAGTGGAAGAAACTACAGAGATTTGTGACCCCTTTTTTTTTTTCAGAGAGTTGTGATCTCTTTATTTGTCATGTCTTTTGACATGATAACATGCAGAGGAGCATTCCTAAAGGATCTGGTCGCCACAAACCCACTTCAAACACGTTTTATATCAGAATTTCTGGTAATTTAATGGTTGCTGTCTGGTTCTAGCCTCTATTCAGCAGGTCACCATTAGAGTTACATTGACAATTATATCACAGAGCTGCCTGGTGACTCAGAACCGTGCAGTACATACAGACACTCCCTCCAGACATCCTTCTGAGTGTCATCCTCTGCAAACAGAATGGAATTTTAAGCAACTGTAGTGTTTCTAAAGCTCCGTGGCACAGACTGCTCAGTGTAAGCTGCCATAGCTGTATTAGCAAAGGGTAATTTTACAGGCTCAGCTGTACAATTGCAGTTATATTTTACAGCTGACCTCAACCGTTCTTTAAAATAGCTGTTATCAGAAAGGATTGATTATGTTCCATTTCTAGTGGCTCCTTGTTCTTCCTGCTGACTTCTGAAATCATCATGGGCTCCTGAACAAGCAATTTGCAATCTCAAATCTGGTACTGTGGTCACTGGAGGTCTCGTTTCTCTCCCAACTCCTCTGAAGTCCGTGGCCCTGGAGGTTCAGTGAGGCAGCTTTGGGCTGTTGACTCCTGATCCCATCGAGATGCACGAGGAGGGGGAAGCTCCCAGAGCCCTGCAGCTGCACTGCTTTGGTCTGGAGGATGGCAGTCCTCCTTCCACACAAGTCACTGTGTACACTCTGGCTCTGTCCCTGAGGAAGTCTCAGCACTAATCAACCTAATTAGGCTGCTCTGCCATCGTTAAGGTTTGGGTCTGTAGGCCAATCACTGCACCCGTGTGCAATTCAGCTCCAAGTCCAGAAGGTACCTCTCACCACAGCAGTTTCACCAGGCCCCGAATTTGGATTCTCCCTGTTTCCAGCAGCCCATTCCTGCATGCTCCTTGCTTTTCCTGGGCAAGGAAAATGGCACATTTAACTTGGCCCTGCTGCAGAATCTCCTCTCCCAAAAGTGATTCAGCACGTGCTCCTGTGTGAGGTGTCTCAGTGACCCTCGGCCGGCTGGAACCTGCACTCAGGCTGCCCCTGGCAATATTACAAATTCCATCACGTTACAAGATGAAGGAACTGGCTAAGTCTCTGTGAAAAATTTGGAAAAATACTAGCCAGCAGAAAGCTTAGGGAAAAAAGGCTCTATCAATTAATTAGCATGAAAACCTGACACATAATTATGACCCTCTTTTGTTTTTCTGGAGCTGTTTTGCAACTTGTTTTTACTCTTGCATGTCGAGTAATTGTTTGAATTAATTTTTACCATGTAAATGTTTTAACAGGACAAACAAAAAAGTCTGGTTTAGGTACAGCTATTTATTTGATCATATATGATTTCATTTGGCTCCCTTTTATCACATCTGGTAGCCTGGGAGGTAGAAAGGAGAAACACGAGCCCAGGAGTGGGAACAGGCGAGGGTGAAATGATTTAGGAGCTCAAAGGGCTTATTTTTCCAGTTTTTGACAACATTTCTATCAATGCTGGTGCAGCATAAACAGCTACTACAAATATGAGGAGGGCAGAAGTGTTCCTTGAAAATATTTGGTAAAATATCCTGAAGGATGCCTTTCAGTGCCACCACAAAACGAAGCACAAAGGCCATTTTAGTAGCTTCCTTTTTTTAGATGAAAATAATTTCACGAAATATTCCTCTGAAATGCCAGCCACGAGATAAATTTAATGTATGGATGAGAAATATGCATGGAATTCAGAACGTTAATTTGCTATTAATTAGCTCCCAAACACAAGTAAGTAGATTTAACTGGCAGTGTGGCTGAGAGTTTAATTGGGAACGTGTCACTAATGAACAGAACAACTGTGATCAGAGGCAGCAAATACAGCTTCTCAAATGTTTCATTATGGATCTGCAAAAATGTGGCAGGGGATGGCCATGCATCTGATTTCTAGTTTATTCTCCCTGTTCATGGAGGAATATGATCCAGTTATTTAAATCGTAAATACTGAAAGCAGTTTGTGCCCAAAGGAAGAGAATTTATGGCATGAAATAATTTAGCACAACTGTTACTTCCCTGATTTGTGCAGCTAACTTGGGAATATTGCAGTGTTTGCCTCTTATTCATAGAGGGAAAATGTGATCTTATTTGAAAATATTTGTTCTGTCTCAGGGCAGACAGTCTGTGTTTTGAGGAGAACATCACCCAGTCACTGCTCAGCCAGTGGTGCTGTCACTTTTCTCTGTGGAAAGACAACCCTTGGAGAATTTATTGCAGTTTTTACCACTGCTGTTCAGAGGAAGCAGGAGAAGTAATTCCAGTTTCGTCATCCACCTCAAGTGCTGTGCTGGCCAAGTGACTGGAATGGCTCTGATGTGGTGGGAGGAAGGAGCCACCACCTGGGAGAGCCCTTGGAAGTCAATGAGAAGTCCCCTGGCATGTTTGGCTGTCACTATGTGTTTAGGGGAGATCAAAGAGTCAGAAACCAAGGAAGTCTGTGGTGCAGAGGGAAAAATGCTGAGTGGAACTGCCCGAGATCTGTCTCATGCTCACGAGTGCACCTTCTGCAGAAAAATTCCTGGATTTAGGATAGGTGTTCTCATAGCCTTTTGTATGAATTCCTTAATCACCATTCCATAATTATGGTAGGGGGAAAATGGAGACTTGAAATTAGTGTAGAACATGTTAAATTTGAGACAGATTTCATAAAGAATCCGTTGTGATGAAGAATCATAAAGATTTCATAAAGAATCTGATATGATTACCAGCAAAACCAAAATTCAGGCTTCATAGGAGAAGAAATACAGAAATAACAGCATGGCAGAGTGAATTTGTGCCTTGCTAATTACAATATGGACTCACAATAACACTTTTGTAATTATCTAACGTTTATCATCTTTTGGTAGGAAATGGAGATTTTTAAGATAACAGACAATTACATAGCATAGCTATGTAAAAATAATAGAAAAAGAGAAAAATTATGGTTTTTCATTTTGGGTACCTTTTTCTGATCTACTGTGATATTGATGTGTCAATTCACAGCTTTATATTGTACTTCTTCATAAAATAGAGGGGGTTTTTAACATCCCCTGGAAAGCCTAATGGTGAATGTGCATATTTGAAAATAATTGGATTGCTTTATCTTCATATGCAAGTGAGTGAAAACCTGTAGTTTGGATAAGTGGGAACAAATGAACGAGGGAGGATTCCCAGACCTGTGAAATTGTCAGCGTGGATTGCCTACAATTTTGGCACACTGCAATTTTCAAAGATTTGGCGGCGTTTGAAAGGCAGTAAAGTGAAACACGTACGAGCAATGCAGGTTAGGAAGCAAACATGGGGTCAGTGGCATTTGGAGTGATTCCCTCCCAAAGGATGGGGAGCCACTGCAAGTACTACAGGGGAGGTAAACACCTGGTGAGAAATGTCAGTGTTTTACCTGGGAGGGGTCTGGTTTCCAGACGTGAGGATTGGCCCCAGTTCCTGGCTGTGCAGTGCAGCTCTGGGATGGGGCACATGGCACAGGCGTGCTTTGGATTTCTCTGTGCATCACTGCCCTATGCCATCAATAGCCATTCTTTCTTCCAGTGGGCAGCTGTGGAAATGAAAACTCAGTTCAAGATTTGTGTGTAGATTCTCTGCTGGTGATCATGTGAGGGTGATTTGGGGTATTTTGTCACCTGTGGCACTATCTGTGAGTAGCAGCCTCAGCATCAATCCTGCTATTTTCAGTGGACCTGCCCTGGAGTTAAAGGACTCAAGAAGGGCGTCAGAACTTGTCTTCAGATAAGCAGAAAGCATTTCCAAACCCAGGTATCTAGGGCATTCCTTTTTTATTTAGCTTTTTAGCGTTTATTTTTAGATGGCATGGCTCCACTTGATAGCAGAGTGTGAATCTGAATGTTGTAAAGCAATATAAATGGCCATTAAGTTAGGAAGCACAGTATGACCTTTCTGAAATATTATGCCAAACATTGTGTTTGCTTTGTGAGCTAAGTGGAACTTCTGGAAGGCTGTTGCTGATGAAAGGCGCTGGCTTGCTCTCTGGGGAGAGAGCACATTATTGCAAGAGGAATCTGGAGATCTGACAAAAAAACCCAAACAAAGCTGTGAGACAAGGTTAGATTTGAACAGGAATACGTTCGGATTGTTTGCAGTGAATTTCCTATGCCTTGTTTTTTTCCAGAACACAATGAACGCTTTTTGTTTTAAACTTAACTTTCTAGCTTTAAAGGTGTCTTACTAAATCCTGAAAGATTCTGTGAAGGGGAACCATGGGAGAGCGTTTGGCCAAACCTGCCAAGTACTTATGCACCTTCCTTAGAAGTGTTCAACCAGTGCTGATGCCCTGGCGTGCTGTGCAGTGCCTGGCAAGGCTGAGGGAAGGGACAGGGAGGTGGGAGGAGGTTTAAAGGGAGGCTTGGAGCCACTGGAGTGACACAGAGGCACAGAGCCCAGCCACCATTAGACCAGGACACAGCCTCATCAGTGACTCTGTGGCCCAGGCTGAGGCCAGGAGCTGTTCTAAGTTGCCGAACACTGATGTATTTTATCTGCAATGCACCCTGAAAACAGCTTCTGTTTTGTTTCTTCCAGCCAACTCTTAAGACTCGTCTCTGCACAGACAGAGGATTCAGATAATTTCTGGTGCAGAAGTGCTTGATCTTTATGGCTTTGTAGGGGGCATCACTGCCAAAAACAAGCAGTGATGAGGGATGGGTGCTGGCTTGTTTGAGACAGGAAGCATTCCAGGTCTTGAATTGCAGGCTCCCCAGGGAATGGTCATGGCCCCAAAGCTGCCAGAGCTCCAGGAGTGTTTGGACAATGCTCTCAGGCGTAGGGTAGGATTGCTGGGGTGCCTGTGCAGGGCCAGGGGTTGGACTCCATGATCCTTGTAGGCTTCTTCCAACTAGAGGTGCTCTATGATTCTATGAAAGTCAAACTTCCACCTGATTCCAGTCATTGTGTTTACAGTCCCTTCTGTATCCCCTCTGTAGCTGGTTTCTCCCTTGTCAGTGGGTTTTTCCTGAAGGGGATGAAGTGCCCCAACAGCAGCAGTGAGTGTCTGTAGAGTGTCCCATTTTTATCTACACCTCAGGTAAATAAGTAGTTTGTAAAACAACACCACAGTGGCTTTGGATCCTGGCTGCGTTCGATGCATCACGGTTAAATGAGGCAGTTTTTGTTCAATTTAGATAAGATATATGAACACAGGGCAAGCATTTGTCATTTGCTCCAAAAAGCTGTCCTGGAACAGGTAAATCAAGGATACAGCCATGCTGTCTGCAGGAATATGTGGTTCTGAGGCACTGGTTCTTCAGCAGAGCAATGCATCTCCCTCGGGAGGCATCCTGGCTGTGAAGGTTTGGCACGTACCTGCACTGCAGACAGAGTGCTGAACCAACAACTTCAGCTTTGAGTTGAAGGATGCTCATAACACCTTTCATACAAGGTGGGAAAACTTGGATTCTTGACTGTGTCTGGATTCAAAAGACACTTTTGCCCTTCAGCTGGCTCAGCACTGTCATGTGTCTTGGGGAGCTTTTCAGTTCATGCATACATAAAACGTGCCCTACAAATACAGCTCAGGCTTAGTTGCATCTATCCTTGTTGATGAAACTTGCAGACCAGTGGGAGGATTTAAAATCTTTTCATTATTATTTTCCAAAATACTCCTTTTGCCCTACCTGAGTATGAAAGAAGTTTAAAAAAATTGAACTAAGTTCAGAGTTTAACCTCTGCATAAGATACTTTGGATGCTTCCAAATACCATGTTTTTAAAATAAAATCTTGAATGACAGTTATTACTTATCTATTGCAGAAGACATTGCCTCTTCTCAAATGTTTTTTTTTTTGGAAAGGTGATGATTTTTCTGTCTGACTTGGTAGACAAAGCTGGTTAAGCATTGCCAGACAACTAGACAGCTAACAAGCTTTTCACATTAGCAGGCACTCGTGGCATGGAGTAATCTCATGTTACACAATCAGTCACCTCAGTGTTTACACAAAGCTGATACCAGGTTACAGGAACATTTGTCCTGCATGTGGGACAAGCATGTTAGAGAGAGGTAACAACCTGTGTAGAGCTGTTCCAACTCACAAGCAGCTTCCCTAGGATTTCAGAGTATTAGAGTTTTCAGGATACAAACTGTGTTCTCTCAGAGAATAGCACCTTTTTTAATAGCCTTACTTAATTACCTTCTCTGCAAAGTAGGATGGAGGCAGGCTTGCTTTTCACATGATGCTTCTGCTAAATTTTACATACACTCCTCGTTGTTCCTAAGTACTCAAATGTCTCTACATTGTCTCTACATTGTCTCAGGCTGCCTTCTGAAATGCATCCTGGCAGGTTTTCACAACCATGTACCAAACCAACATCCATGCAAAGGAAGGTGTCCCAGAACTCCAAACTCATACAAATTCCTCTTCTAGAAATACCACCTGGGAACAGAATAACTGTGACTGGGAGGTCCCAGAAGGGACACCAAGGCCGTGACACCTCCACACCATCCCTGCCCAGCAACCCACCCTGCTCCAGCTCAGCCCAGCAATGGCTCCTCTGCTCCCATGCTGGCTGTCCCTACCCTCCCCTTGCAGCACAGCTCTGCCTCTGCTGCTCTCCTGAGTCCCTGGGAGCTTTGTGATTTGCGAGCTATCACTGTCTGTGGTGCGGTTTGAGCTGTAGAACAAACCCTTGTTAGTGATGATTTCCAAAGTGCAATTTTAATAATGACATTCCTCACTTACATGATGTAGCGCTTTTCAAAGCACTTAGGAATTATTACTGAAGTCTCAAAATGCATCCTTTGGGTAAGTTTAGTTCCAGCAATTATGCAAGTTGTGAAACAGAAGTATAGGGGTTTAAATAACTTATCAGAAGTTGTAGGAGAAGTTTCTAGCACTGCTGGATTCTTGGCTCCCTGCTGTCTATGCAGGATAACATAGATAGAGAGCCATGAAGCACTATCCTTTGTTATTGTCCTTTCTTTAATTTTCAAGTGAAACCAATCTTCTAAAGACTGGATTTTACTTCTCTTTTATACTTACCTCTTAAATTAACCACATATTTTTCAGATACCATTTAAGTTGTAAAGGGCCTTTGTTTCCTAACACACTTCTTACTCACACCTTTCCAGTGAAGGCTGCTACTGCTTTTGGTAATGCAAGTACATCAGCCAGCTGTTGAACTGTGGAAGAATTCTGAATTATAAAACACGTTATATATAAGCAAGAGGCTGAAAGTAACTATTTGTGAAAATAAAAAGAATAATTTTATGCATTGCCTTAAACAGTTGAACCTGGGTCCTCAGGTGGTCTAAATCACCATAGCAACATCAAATTTGGTGACTCTTACTTTGCACAAAGGAGAGATCTATTCTATTCCTCATTTTTTTCTTCATCCCTTGAAGACTTCAACAGTTATTTACAGCTTCTCTGTCCTTTGCCTCATCCTCCAAGTTCTTGTGCTCCCTTTATTACTTCCTGGATCACATTCCCAGCAAACCCTTTCTCCTAGGGCTCTCCTGTTGTTACAGAGCATCTTTCCAGCTCCAGGTAAGAGGCTCTCCTGTCAAGACCAGCTGCCTTTCCTGACATGTGGCTCCAGACCCCTTCCAGTAACATCACCACTTTCTGTTGTTCATTCCCATCCCTTTCAACTCCCTTACAGCAATTTCTTTCCTCTTGTATTCCCTCGTTCCCACATCCCTTCAGCCCCCTACCCACACGCTTTCTCTTTCCTCCCAGCATGATCCGTGTTGCTCGTGGTTTGTCCTCTTTTCAGCCTGGATGCCTAAGGAAATCAGGTTTATATCATGAGTCCATCTGTCAGGCCCTCTGTGTGTTTGTCACCGCTCCTTTAATAACCTGGAACCTGTTTGCTAATTGCAGCTAAAGCAGAGGGAGGGGCAGCACAGTTTGAGAGGGCAAACTCCCTAAGGTTTTGTGAAAACAAGTGTCTGGGGACAGGACAGAGAGCGTGAGTAGTGAAATGAGGAAAATGGGGCAGAGTTCAGCCCTGGACATTATATCTGGCAGAACAAGGTTGTTCAGCAATATCCATTCTGTGCCTTGGTGCTGTTTCTCATCTGGGCTGACTGGATGGATCGGTGGGCAGTTGTGGCAAGGAGGGCAGGGCAACAGGAGATACAAATTACCTAAACCGAGACAACGTTCATACCATAGATCCCAGTATAATGTTTTTCCAGGTTCTGTTCGATTTCCCTCCATATTTTTCCTGTTTCTATTCCCTTCTCTACTTTCTCTCCTTTCTGAAGATCTCATCTTTTCTTCCTTTTTCCATCCTTCACCTCTGTGTCCTCATCCCCTCTTCATAAGTTCCTTTTCTCCGAAGGAACGCCTCAACAGCCATTTCAGTTTTGCCTTTCATCCTGCACTCCCCCACATACTCTCTTGTTACTGCTAATTGCACTCCCTTCCTGGACTGACACTGCTTCCCAAGAGGAAGGAGAACAGCCCTAATGATTGGTGGCAGCAATGTCTTAACCATCTTCTCAGAGCACAAACACTGTCACAGTGTTTGAAAAGCTACATTAATTGAACACAGATTTGTTCAAGCTGCTCCTTGAATGGATTTCCCTTGAGCCTGGCTTGTGTTACAGCTTATTTTAGCTATAGACTGAATCCCAACAAAGTTATTCCTCCTGCCAGTGGCCAGCGAGCCCCCCTTGATCTGAGGGTGTTGCATGCACAGCACAGAGGCTCAAGCAGTCATGAACACCAACAACTGGATGCTAAGTGCAGTCCTGGCTTATCAACACGGCCTTGGAATGGAAAGAAAAAGGCTTCTCACGGCTTAGATCTTGCTAAAGGCAACTTCTAGGACGCATCATGGCCAGCCCAGTGAGGGAGGGCAGTGTCCTGCTCTGCCCTGGGCTGGCCTCACCTCGAGTATTGTGCAGTCCTGGTCACTGTGCAGTTTGTGCAGTTATTGTGCAGTTTTGATCACTGCAGCATAAGAAAGATAATGAAGCTATCAGGGGGTGTCCAAAGGAGGCCATGAGAATGGTGAAGGGCTTTGAGGGGAAGCTGTGTGAGGAATAGCTGAGAGTACTTGGTTTGTTCAGCTGGAGGAGACTGGGGGGAGACTGATCACAGTTACAGCTTCCTGATGAGGGGAGGGGCAGACACTGATCCCTTCACTGTGGGGATCAGTGACCACTGAGGGGATGGCCTGAGGCTGTGTCAGGGGAGGTTTAGGTTGGATATTGGGGGGAGGCTCTACCCCTAGAGGGTGATTGGGCACTGAATAGGGAAAGGTCACAGCCCCAAGGCTGCCCGAGCTCCAGGAGCATTTGGACAACAGTCCCTGGTACAGGGTGTGACTCCTGCAGTGTCTGAGCAGGGCCATGGAGGACTCAGTGATCCTTGTGTGTCAGTCCCAACCCAGGAGATTGGGTGAGTCTGTAAGGAAGTTCATCTGCCACTTGCACTGCAGTTTGGGATGGGAAGTGTGTCTGTCCTGAAACCAGGACTGCTAACAGGGCTGGCAGGGTAGGAGTTGGCATCCCTGCCTGCCAAGGCTGGGACAGCGACCGTGTTCTGTTTGTGTTGGCTCCACTGGGCCTGTGTAGGATTCCTGTCTTGTGCACTGTGGACCTTCAGTTGTGCACCTTCCCTCCTGTTCTGGACTTGGCATTGGACTAGATGATTTCCAGGGGTCCCTTCCAACCCTAATGATTCTGGGATTCTGGGATTCCCTTTGGCTTGTAGGTCACCACCCTTCAGTTCCAGCCTGCCCCTGCAGAAGTGGCACTGTAATTCTGGCAGGGGTACCTCACCAAAGGCCCCAGCCCTTGGCCACAGCTTGAACTACTCCACAAGGATTTGGTAAAATCTGAATACCTTGGTAGAAAGCAACTCAGTAGATGGAGGTTTCCTGACTCAGGGGACATTTTGGCCCATGCCCATCCCTGAACATCCTCATTGGGCCATGCTCATCTCAGGAGCTGGAATGATGTCCTGCCAATGCTCATTCAGCTGTAGGCCGGCACTCCTTGCAGTGCTGGGCATCCCTTAGGGTAACCACTGTCATCCTGCAGTGCCACAAAGACACATGGTGGCAGTGGGAATTCTCTCTGAGTGAAGGACTCCCAGCACCCAGCAGCCTGTCCCAGTTTGCCAGAGCCCCAGGTGTGCAGCTGGAAGCAGAAGTGCTGCAGTTAGCGCTGGCTCGCCGTTGGGTTTCACCAATGGAATTCACCAATGGCAGGAGCTCGGNTCCTGCAGTGCCACAAAGACACAGGACACATGAGGGCAGTGGGAATTCTCTCTGAGTGAAGGACTCCCAGCACCCAGCAGCCTGTCCCAGTTTGCCAGAGCCCCAGGTGTGCAGCTGGAAGCAGAAGTGCTGCAGTTAGCGCTGGCTCGCCGTTGGGTTTCACCAATGGAATTCACCAATGGCAGGAGCTCGGAGGTGCCACACCATCCCAGCTGCTGAGAACATCAGCGTGACCAGGTCCCTGCTGTGCTCCAGCAGCCCCAGCTCCCTGTGGTGGACAGCACTGGCTGATGCCGTGCCTCAGCCCAGCTCAGCTGCAGTGCCCTGTGTGTGTAAGCTCTGAGATTTGCATTTCATCTGTGGGAATCAGCGTCATTCCCCTAATACCCTCCTCAGTAAACTCCTAATTGCCAGCAATTGATGCCTTCACCTATTTAGCACAGCTTGCAAAGTTTGCAGTGAATTTGGCTTGTGAGTTTGTGTTTGTAGCAGTTAAATCATTTATGTTCTGAGAACTTCAAAGAAACATATGCCTTAAAATCAGCAAAGCATTTACTACTTTTGCACACATGGTGAGGTCTATTTTATTTTACTGTGTTACATTACTAAATAACCTTGGTTGTTATTCTTCAAGGTCTCAGTGTGCTGAGCCATTAACAACTATGGAATGTATCTAAACTGCATTAGAGCTGCATAACTACAAGCTAAGGGGTAATCAAAGATCTGTCAGGCTTAACGTAAGCATATGGACAGCTCTCCACTACTAATATAGGAAAAAAACACTTAATTTGGAAATTTTAAGCAGAGGTCCCTAAGGATGCTTTTACCTAAATGATCTTCAACTTCTACAGTGCACATTGAAACACCAGTGCAGGAGAATAGGGAACTAAGAGTTATGATAGTCTGGAAGGGAGAAGGAGCACATGAATATTTAACCTGTGTATATAGATAAAATCAGTTCGGGGATAAACAAATTGATGAGTAATAATGCATATATTTAATTCATAGTTTTATGCATTTTTAAAGAAAATGTGAGCAGGTGGAAGCCTGACTTTAATTAAAATAGCAAAAGAAGCATTCAGGCCGGTTTATTCTCTGCCAAACTTCGAAACACATGTGACAACTTCTGAAAATTGCAGCCCCTGAAAGAGGAATCAGAAGAATCTGTGAGGTTTAGCTGGAGTTCAGGTTACACTGTGGACACTGGGTTTTTCAAAAAGTCTGCAGGATTTGTGGAAATACAATATATTGAACCTTTCAGGTGTTGCCAGTGGCCTTTCATCATCTGACTAACATCCATGGCAAAGCTGTGAAAGTTGTCAGCTGTTCTGACACTACTCTTTGTATTATTAAGATCAAGAAGTGATTAATAAAAAGAGAAATGTGGCACTGCATGGTGGAAAATGTATTTTTCTTCTTAGGGTCACTGTCAAGCAGTTTTTCAGGGGGAATGACACAGTTTAAGAAATCTGAACCTTGAATTTGTATTGACTCAGAGGGGATCTGACAAGAAAGAGCAGAAGTTTTAATTTCCTGCAAAACAAAGTCCAGTGTAAGAGCTGAAAACATCTGAAGAGCAGCAAATTGCTGCATCCCTGCCCCAGGAGCAGCCAGGTGGTGTTGGTGTCACAGGCTGCAGTTGGAATTGGCATTGTGCTGCTGGCATCCACACAGGCCTCTTCTTTCTTCCCAGGAACTTGTGTAAGCCCCAGGATTCATATAAGCATAAACAGGAGACATGTGATTTATGGGAGGGGAAGAAGTACAATCTAATATATACCACTGGGATACAGTATAGAAAGTGTGTGTATATATATATATATATATATATATATATCTCCAGAAGAGAGAGGCTCAGTGCAAGAACTCCTAGGAGAAGTTATTTGCTGGAATCAAGACAGATTTTGCCATAATGTGTTCACCAACAACTTCTATATTGTGATTTATTGAGAAGCTCTGCTATTGCTTTTAATTTTGAAAAGCCATCTATAACCTGTGCACAGGAATAAAACTCAAGAAAACCATATGTGCAGGATGTTGTTGTTAGTGTCTTGTGTTTTATGTTTCTTCAAGACGCCTTAAATGATTTCTCCATTGGCAGGTCTTTATTTTGTGATTATTGCAGGCAGCTCTACACTCCAAGTGAATTAAATCCTGTTGTGTTCCTGCTGTTTCTTCAGCAAAGCAGCTGTTTAATATGTGTCTGTATGAAAAAAAAAATCATGCAAATACATCAGGTTTTTTCCCCTGATATTGCAAATGCTATTATTAATCATTTTCTTGCAGTAATTTTGGAATAGGTAGGTCTAGGAGAAGGATGAAAAACACAATGTGGTGTTTCACAGAGTAATTGAGGGTGGCTGTGCCACGTGTGCAGACTGCAAGGGAGGAGGATCAAAGATGTTTGTGTGGGGAGCTGATGAGCTCCCGTGATGTTACAGAGGACACTGGGAAATTCAGGGCAGTCAAGGCAGCCCTCTGTCTGCTCTGTCAGGCTAAAGGGAATTATCATATAATAGTACAAGCCTGTCTGCAGGAACAAATGCCCTCAGAGTGTCACACTGGCTGCATTTCTGTGACATGCACTGAGTATCCGTGTTGTGTTCTGCTGATTTCTGTGTTTGGCTGGACAGCTGCCCGTGGGTGACACTGAGCAGTGAAGTGGCAGGGTTTGGATCAGATGTCATTTGGGGGGTAGCATCGTAGAGTCCCTCAGAAGCTCCCTCGTGGCAGTACAAAGGCTGTGTCTGCTGAGCAAATGAAAAAGGACTCTCTGTCAAGGTAATACTGTCAGCCTTGTGACTCTGAGTGCCGCTCCCATGTTGCAGCCTTGCAGGTATGTGTGTGGTGCACAATAAATCTGGAAAGATGAATATCTGGAGTGGCTGTGTTCTGCCAGCACTGACAGCCTGTGCTTGGGGCCACTGTGCATGGGAGCCTGGTTCTGTGTGCGGCTTCAGAGGCGCTGGGAGCAGAAACTGGGATTGAGCATTCCCAGGTAACTACAGACAGCAGTTCACTTCCTGCTCTGCCAGTGTGTTCTTTGCTAGAGGGAATGGGAAATGTGTAGCTGCTGTCTGGCTGCCAACCAGTTGCAGGTGTGGGAAGTCCTTCCTGGATCAGATGCACAATAACTCGATTTAATTCCTGGCAAAAAACCAAGCTGTGCTCAGACATACTTACAGAGGGGCACACAGGTACTCAAAGCCAGTCACAGGGGCAGGTGAACGTGAGCTATCCCAGATGCTTCCTGCAATTCTCCAGGGAGATCTCCTGATCTTGGTGTAAAATCCTTTGTGGCAAGGGATAAACAGTCTCCAGCCACGTACCATTCTTGCCTGGAATCAAGGAGCCACTCTCTCGTCAGAGCGATGATTTGGCCTCCGAGGTGCAGCAGGAAATTATTGTGCACCTCTGCTTCTGTGGGGAGGAACCAGACACAGGGAGGGTGAGCTGTGCCCTCGAGCCGGGTCTCAGTGGGGAGGCTGAGCCTGTCTCTGCCAGACGTGTGCATGCAAATGAAGGAGACAAACATCTCGCCATGCCTGCATATAAATGTGCCGTTTTAAAGTTTTAATATTTTTGTGCCTGAACTTCTCAGGTTCAGATTTTAGAAGTCATTGTGTTTGTGGGTTTTTCTCCCTTCCCTAAATTAGCATATCTCTGGTTGTTAGGGAAATGCACGCAGCACTTTGGCGATTGAAGCATTAATTGCCTTAGGCCTTCACGCCGTAACAATCTGAATTATTCTCTCATATTCCCCTTCAGTTCCCTGTTCAGAAACAGTGAAAGCTGCACTCGGTCAGTGTGCAGGAGAGCAAGGCAAGCTCCTAAGCCCCAGGTTTTATTCCATGAATTAACACAGCTGCTGGGATGAGGGGCCTGTATCTGTGCACTCCCCTGAAGGGCTTAGCTCACTATTTGTGGGCCGTAAAAGAAGCGGCAGTAACGATAATGCGTGTCTGAGGAGAGGAGAGGAGGGAATCCAGCGTGCCTCCGAGCAGCCCACAGCCCATAAATGGTACCACGGAGTGCATGTCATCTGCATTTAGTGACACTGCCTGCACTGAGAACATCCATTGCCTTCCACACCCTCCTGCTGGGCTCGTGGCTTCATTTGTCCCCTCGGTATGAGACCCCTGGGAAGGGTGGGTTTGAACGGTGTGGGACTGATCCCAGTGCTCAGGGAATTCGACTGGATCAACACAAGCAGCTCTTTCTGGCAGGAATGGCCCTGGATGGCTGCATCCTGTGCACTTTGCCCTGCTTTCCATATATGCTGGTCATAAGAACTGGAATAATGTGGCCATTCCTTGGTAACAAACTGTCACTGTTAGACACGCAAGGACACACACGGACACTTTCTGATGAGAAGGTAAAAACTCTTTTATTCCAACATCTGACTCCGTATTTATAGCATTTCCACACAGACCTGGGATTGCAGAAGGCTGACACCTCTCCCATCCCGTTGGTCAAGACAACTGCCCATCAATTGTTTTTTCCTCCAAGAGAAGATCTGTAACCAACCTCATCTTAACATAAACATGCTTCTAATTTAACACCCATGTGTGAGAAAGAACAACAAACTACAAAAAACATCCAGCTGTACAGTGCATCAGAAAACTGAAAAATCAGGGCGACAACAAGCAATGTTTTTTTCACCAAAATGGATTCTGAAAAGCTCTTCAGATTAGTACATTAAAAGTCTTGGATTATTTGCTCTACCTCTGGATTACTGGGTATTGTTCATGTTGCTTAAGGACTTAAGAGTTTTCTGTTGTTACACAGGAGACATTCCTGAGCTATTTTAAGAACTTAAATTTAGTTCCAGAGAAAGGTAGAGAGGACATGGCAGCTTTTGAGAGGGAAGTGAAGGATCAAGGCTGGTTTTCTGCCTTTCCTCTTGATATATCGTGTAACAACTGGGCAGAGAAACACTCTGTGGAAGAGGGAGCGAGCTCTCCTCAGGGCTGAGGGGCTCCCGTGTGTGCAGGGGGATGAAAACTGGGAAGGGCAGTGCCACTTTGTGTTTGTAGGTGCAGATGGAGCCCTCCCAGAGCAGGCCATATGCAATCAAATATGATCTGCTGTTGTTGTTGTGATCCTGTTACTGCCTTGGAGTTTCCTTCAGTTTGGGTGGCCATGTTTCTCTTCACTCTTGGCCAGCTAAATTGCAGGATTCTTTTTTTCCCCCAGCAAGCATAGGTAAATTTGTTTTGCTGGTACTTTTTTTTCAATTATTCACATGCAACCTCACCACTTGAACTCCAATGGAATAAAAAGCTGTATTCCAAAGCAATGGTGCATTAGAAAAGTGTCAGCAACATTTCATATTGCTGCAACACTTGGTGTTTAATGAGGAAAATGCTCTAAGTGCACACAGGGTGGAGATAGTTGAGAAATCTGTTCCCATTTGTGAACAGTCCAGTGCTACCCTGTTTCTTTAAGCAGCAATTTAACATAATGCAGCAAGTTAACATAAATGAAACTGTTATACCTGGAGCTTTTAGAGAAGCAGGCACACACTCAAATTATCAGAGGGAACAGAACAAATTTACTGAGGTAAAATGACTATTAGGCTTAGCTGGAGTTTACTAAAATGCAGGTTCATTTAACCCAGTGTTAATAAGAACACTTCCTCTTGGTTTAGGAGCTCTAGAGCTCACCCTTTGAGCTTGGAGCTCAGCTAACTTCTGGAAACAAGTGGTCAAGAGGGTTTGCAGTACTAAAGGCACACAACTCTAGGGATGCTGTAGCTGCTACTGAAGAAATCAGGTACATGCAGGCTTGACCTTTCAAAGAAAGACATTTAAAGCAATAAACAAGAGCATCAGCTGAGGTCCCTTGACTTTGAGACCTGAATTTCAGTTTGCTCATGCTGCAAAGCTGCGTCCTGTTTTTCTGTGCCGTTTTCCTCCCTGCAGAGTTGACATTTGTGTAACTCCAAAGCATGTGTACTGTTGTACAAGGGCTGGAGATTTTCCTGAGCACACCAAGAAAGAGCCCTCGCTCAGCAGGCAGGTCCTGCTGGGTGCAGAGCCGGGCCGTGACCCATGGCTGCTGTGCCGAGGTAATTCCTGGGCTGAGCCAGGAGCCATGGCCCAGCTGCAGCTCTGCCAGGGGCCTGTCACAAACATTCTTCATGTGGAAAGCAGGGATTTTGCTTCTGGGATATCATTTGTGGAAAAAAGCAAAATCCAAGGAAAAAGAAAAAATCCAGTACCATTGGCTTTGTGGGTGATGGGCAGGGAACAATGGGAAAACCCAAGAGAGACAAGTACCTTTTTCTCCCTTTCTCTTCTGCTTATTTTTGCAGTGGAATGAGACGAGGACTGGAGGAAAATAGAAATGATGAATAGGTGAGAAAAAGAAGGGCACTGCTTTCATTGGGCATCTGCTTCACACAAGTGTGTCCTCAGTGGGAAGACAAAGAATCCCTTCCAGGCTATACCAGTAGTGAATCTGTTTCTGTATCTTACTTTGGTATATTTTTATTTTTTATTTATTTTTTATTTTTTATTTTTTTGTTAAAGATTTCTCTTGCCTCCTTTTAGTTTCCAGGAAAAACACCTGCCCAAGAGCACAATTTAATGAATCCTCTGTAATTTCATACCCAAGCAATACTTTCAGTGATAAATACCAGGGAACTCGTTTGCCTTTGTAAATGCAGCTCTACCTGGACTGACTAACATATTGACTGAAAAATATTATGAAGCTCTGCCTGTTGTTCATCCAGGGCTCTTTTTTGCAGAGAGAATAACCCCCTCTTCCAGGCAGTCCTCCACTGACTTCTTTTGTCTTTGAAAATGTTCCCCCTCTCCTCTTGATTGTTATTCAATGCGATCTCACTTGCCTTTTCTCCTTGGGAGCTGCACAAAGACAAATTCTGCCCGTAAATTCAGAAGCTTTCTTCATATTAAATGAATTTCACTTAATGCATCTTAGGGAGAAGCATTTAAGCTGTAGAATGGCTGAACTTTACCTCTCTCAATTTCTTTGTTAGAATGACCTACCATTCCTTTCTTTTGATCATTCAGTAAGTAATTTCTCTGGGATTTTTAACCCTTAATGTTGGGCTCCATTCGGTTTGTCCAGAATGGGTTTTTTGAGTCCTCATTAATCCCTCCACCAGTAAATGTTGTTTTGAGGAAAAGCATTTCTGGGGGCCTGCCTTGGGTTTTGCTCCTCTCCTTCCCCTTTCAACTCATGCTGCAGCTGGTTTTGCTCTCTCCAAGCCGAGAAATCGAGAATCAGAGCCTTTATTCTTGGTAACCTGTCGAGTAATAAATCACTGATCTCTCTTTTTCAAGTCAGAAAGGGAATTTGGGATTGCAGCTACTGATAGGCAAAAGATGCTGCTGGCTATTGCAGCCTGTGCATTCAGATACAAAGCATTTAAACTTTTTGGGGTGGAAATGTTTTTCACAGTAATCAGGCTGAACATTCAAATGAAAGAAAATAAAAGCTCAACCTTTTTGTCTCAGTCCTGTGAAACAAGTTGTGATCATATGCCTACCTCCGCGAGGGAAATGAGTGTGATTAATGAAGCAAATCACACATTTTAACCTGTATGATAAAACAGTTATTCCAAAGAGAAAACAATATCTTTAGCAATTCAAAATATTGTTATTAGCATCTTTTTTAAATCTACTTTTTCTTTTCATTGCCTTCAAATTCAGGTAGGCTGGCATTTATTACCAAAACATTTCTATTTCATGTCTTTCCCTTCCTATTTGCCTTTCCATCTTCTCTGCATATAATATCTGTGTCCGTTGCTCTCCCTCTCAAATGAAATGCTTTTTGTGTTGCAAATTTTTTAAGTCTTTCTACTGATAAATTACCCAAAGGAGGGAAGTTTGCAGCAATCTTGCCCGTTGCTATTCTGTGGAAGTTAACAGGAATGTACAGAGGGTAAAACTCGAAATGTTAGATCCATTAATTTAGCAACCTTTAGAAAGGTTGGGTGCCAAGTGACTCCTGGTGAGCCTGGCAATTCTCAGTCATTGAAATCTGCCTAAACACACGTGTAATGGAAAGCTGAATGCCATGCTGAGGGTTTCATATTCCACTGCAAGGGCTGGGGACCCACTGGGTTCAGCTAGCTTGTGAAAGAGGCTGCAGTGCTTCCCACCCTCCTGAGCACACTGACCTTTCCTGGGCCCCACCATCCTCTACTCTTCAGAGGTTTGTTTTGTTGACTGGTTTTAGCTTGGCTCCCACTGAAAATCAGTTGATGTCCTAAACCACAGATATTGTGGTGTCATTCTTAAGGCAGCAATCACAGATGGGTTTACTCCCCAAGTGTAAAGTTTCACGCTCTGTTTAAAAAGAAACAGCTTTTTTTGGTTTTCTTCTTTTCTTTTTGCTTCCCACTGTTTCTGCTGGAAGGCTGCTTGAGGCCTTCATGAGTCTAATGTTTTTCCTTTCTAGGTTACATTTATTCATAGTTGGTCAGTTCATACTTTCACTACGGTTCTTTCACTTAAAACATCACCTCTTCTCTTGCAGCTTTATCACATCAGACTCATCCTCACTCAGCCCCTGGTTTGGATCTGCTACATTACATCTTCCAGGCTCCTCATTTCCTGGATCTTCCTCTTGGTTTTTCCAGCTTTTCCACTTAGACTAAGCTGTTAAACTGGAGTTTACAGTATTCCAGATGAAGTTGCATGAGGAACTTTGAGAAGAGCATTGATACTCCTTCACTTGTGTGTGTACCCCCGTTTGAGGGTGCTGAGGCCCTGGCACAGGGGGCCCAGAAAAGTTGTGGATTCTCCATCCCTGGAAGTGTTCAAGGCCAGGTTGGACAGAGCTTTGAGCAGCTGGGATGGTGGGAGCCATGGCAAGGGGGGGAGCAAGATGGGCTTTGGAGTCCCTTCCTACCCAAACCATTCTGTGGTTTAGCCTGTGGTCAAAGACATCTTTCTCAGGCCCGACGTGTTGGAAGCAGGAGAGGAAGATCAGGATGAGGGAACCCAGTCTGTGATCAGTGCAGTGAGATGCTCTGAAATCCCTGATGAGCCACTCCACAGAAAATTTCTTCAGTGTTTAAGGTTGTCCCTCAAAAAATGAGGACAAGAGCTGATCCTTTCCAGCATGTTCCTGAGTGGGGAATTCTAATGGTCAGTGCAAAATAAATGAGTTCAGGGTTCAGGAAATCCTCTGCAGTGGTGTTCTCATACTCCAGAAGGTGAAGGGTTTCTGGCTGCCCTGCTGGAGGACAGGCTGTTCCCTTGTCCAGAACTTAGCTCTGTTTGTGGGGGGAGTTTGACTGCAGTAAGTGTGCAGTAGATCTTTAAGATGTAAAGGCAAATTAAGGTTTAATCCAAGCAGAAAATGATTTCTTTTAGTTCCTTTTGATTTCATGAGAATGCTAATTCCACTTTGGCATGTTCTGGGAATCTGTCATTGTCATGCATCTGTCATCTGCACCTGTCCCCTAACCAAGAGTCAATATGAGGATGGCCAGTGCTCCCCACCGTGCACTGCAGGCAGTGGGGATCATCTGGACCACACATCTGTGTTTGTGTCCCTCAGGAGGAGCACAGGCCATCATGTTGTCACCTCAGGAGCAGACTCATTGATTTCAGAGGGACCTTTCTCTAAAGATTAACTCAGTATGAGTAAAGTAACACATTCAGCACATTCCTGCAGGTGAGCTGTAACTGGAGTTGCTTTGAATCTCTAAGTTACATCTTTTCAGGCCCAGGATATGCACTATGAATCCAAACTTCCGTAGTCTGAGTATCTGTTCACATTTGATTTTTGAAACAGCATTTTCTTACTCTTTCTCTCTCCTGTGTGCTCATTTGAGTTCCATGAAAACCTTCTCTGGTACACATCCTGGGTGAAGCAGCAAGAGACAGATCAAAGCCTGTGCAGTTCCAGAATGTCACTGCAGCCTTCTCCAGACCTATCTGATGAATGAATATTTCTGAATTGCGTTCACCACACTCCTTTATCAAAGCTCTATTGCTTATTTTAGATTGTTGGATCTCTTTTATATTTTCATGTCAGCTGTAACTACATTTCCTTAGTATTTTTCTCTGCCAGGTTTGGCTGTTACATTGAATGTGAAGAGATTATTTTGTGGTATGAAGATCAGTCATTTAAGACTGAACTGGTTATTGCTTACAAAAGAAATTTTTCCTGTGAATCATGTATCTTGTAAGAAAGAATAGTATTGAAGATGTGTATTTATGCTAAGAGGTAATTCCAATTTATGTGTGACTTTTCCAAAATTTACCAAATGAATGTCAGTGCTACAAAGTAAAATAGAAGTTGCTTCTCTAACTACATTCTGCTGTTTAACTATGTTTAAACAATTCAGTAGTTTGCAAATAATAGCCAATCAACGTTTCAATTGAGAATCAGGGAAAATATTCCATTAAATCTTTCTGCTTCATACAATTGGTTCACCTCTCTGTGAAAGATTCCATCTCAGCTGACTCAAATCATCTGGAAGTTCCTCCCCATGTGGTCTCTGGAGAGATAAAGAGCTATTTTCTGAATAATGACTCATCTCATCCCAAAATTGTTTTTCAAAAAACCCAAGCATAACGTGTAGGTAGGCCCCGTGGGGTGGGATGTGAGACTGGAGGAGTCCTCACACGTGCTCCTCAAGAGGACCCTTCTGTTTAAGATGACATACAATATACTTGCATGTTCTCCAGTGGTCTAGGGCCATCTTTGCTGTCTGTGCAGTTTAACCCTGACCTTCTCCCTTCCATGGCAAATTGATCTGATGGCAAGAGCCTGGAAGGAAAAGTCAGGGGGTCTGGTTCCCTCTGGAAAGACTCTTTGGCCTTGCCCTGGCTCAGCCTGGCCGTGCTGCTTCCCTGGGCACTGGGAGTTGTGCATCTCTGACCAGGGCAGTGATTCTCCCCTGCTGCCAGGGCAGGGATGGAGTTGGGCTTGGAGAGGAGAGGGCAAGAACGTTTAATCCACTGCTGAGGGAACAAAGAGGAGCTGAGGCAGGGAAGGGATGAGCAGGGGGAAAGCAGACAGCAAGTACTGAGCAGAAAGGAGTGACTGAGAGCTCTTAGGAGTGCCAAGGAGGGGTTGGGGGAGGGAGCGGGCTTTGGAGAGCCAGCTGCCAGCTCATTGTCACCTCAGGAGTGTTCATCTGCAGCACTTCGCATTAGAATGGGCATCTTCTGGGAGCCACTTCAGTCGGGGGAGCAAACTGGCTTTATCCATGGCCACTCCTGCACTTGGAATGAGCCTCTCTGCCTGCATTCATAAACAAGAACAGTATTCTGGAGCCCATTCAGATCCTTATCTAGGCAGTTCATTTTCCCATCTCAGGACTGCTTTAAAATGTATCTGAATACAAACCTCTGTAAGTGGTTAACTGGGTGAACCTGGGTTTGATTCAATATCCCCACGATCTCAATCCCAATGGCTTTATTCTCTGTCTCCTTTTTTAAAGTGCACCTTCTGTAATAAATACACAGTCAAAAGAAAATGTGCTAATGCTCTGAACAAAGCAAGCTTTGATTTCATGCTTTAGGAAATCAGTCACATTTTATCATTCTTGCCAGTTGATGCTTCCAAACACAACCTGTAGTAGCTTTTTTTTTTTTTTCCTCTGGAGAGCTTTGGAAAGCTTAACTCCCTCACAAACTACCAAACTCCCATTGATCAAAGCAAGAAAAACGTAAATCCATTTGTATCAATGACAAATGGATTTAAGATTCTCTATTTGGGTCCTTTTAAAGTCAATAATCTCTATGAAAGATCTTTCTGACTGGATTTCCAATATGATTTTTCTCCTATGTCGTAGAAGTCTTAAAATAAAGAGTCAAAGTACTGCATAGGAATGTTTATATCTCTCCCAAAACTGGCAGTGTTTTTGTGAGTATGTGTGACCTGCAGGGAAAATATTCACAGGAGCAGCTCTCATTGGGCTTGATGGTGGACTGGCTGTAACCCCAATTAATTGGCACTAACAGATGGAGCTGCACTCAGAATGTCACGTTACTTCAGAGTTACTCCTCCCTAAAAGTCAGCAATAGCAATAAGAGCTTTGCAGAACTGGTCCTCTGTATTCCTGCTCTTCCCATGTTGCCAGGAGATAGAAAATGGGGGAAAAGGGGCACACGTGGCACTAAGTATGTGATCACATGTCCTGGATTACCATGGTAGTACAGTCTCTTTAAAGTGACTGATTTGCTAAATTAACTAAACACAGAAGGGCGACAGCTTCGAATAAATTAATTATTAATATGTTCCTCTTTTTAATAGCCAGGGAAGGATAATAATTAAATAAATTTTGGGCCTAATAAAAATAGATGCAGTCCAAGGTCAGTCAGAGTCAAGTGAAAAATAACTATGAGTGGAATTTTGTCTTGGGGAGGATCTGAGAGAGGGAGAATGGTCAAAATTAGAACTTCAAAAAAGCCAATTATTTCTCCCAGAATCTGCCCCATCCCCTTTCGAGTGCAGACTTTTTCCCAAAAGTACATTTAAAGAGTGTGGAGGGGCAGGCAGGGAGGGGAGAGAGCTCACAACACAAAGCTTTCTCCTAAGTGCAGTATGCACCCAGAGGCTATTAGAAGATTTTGAGTAAACTGTGTGATTGTACCCTGGCTGAAAAACACAGGAGCCTGTAATTATGCTGTGCTGTATTTATCCACTGGTGAATTCTTTTTGCTCTTTTTCTCCCCACAGGATATTCTTTACCTACAGGTTGCTTGTTTGGGATGCACTTCATCTTTTACGCCGTTCATAATTTAGTTTTGGAACCACCATAGTTACTAGAACACTAGAGCATATAAAAGCCACCTTTTTGCCTTTGTGCAGCTAAAATAAATGACATATATAATACATATCCATCTCAGTGCTGAATATATTAAGGCACATTCACAATACTCCACTTCCAACATGCAGCTCTATGATTTAACTCTGCTCTGTACTATTTTTTTATTAAATCAGACAGATTGGTGATCTATTTTGCAGTGCAAAATGTAAGCAGTCCCTGGTACTCTTCATTCTCTGCACACCCTCTGTTCTTTAAGATATTTATTGAAATGGTTGGTGAGGTGCAACAAGCCAGACATAATATTCCCCTCGCCTTTTGTGCGACTACGCTGTAATGAAGAATTAATAACAGAGTTCTGAAGAATATTAATCATACTTCCACAAGGCAGCAGGGAACAATTTAAGAGCAGGAGAAGTAATGTAACAGTCCAGCTCATAGGCCCATGCAGAAAGGCAGGGAGAAATGGGCCTTGGCCAAGGGCTGGCCTTCCATGCTCTGCAGTGCAGGGCAGCACTGGCACACCCCGACAGGAGCTGCTCCCTGCTCTGCACATCCCAGCCCTCCTGAGTGCCACTCCTGCCCTCCTGCACCCCCTGGAACAAAGGTGAGACTCCATGGAAACCAGCCACCCCTTCCTGGAGGAACAGCACAGCATCACCGGGTGGCTGGGCTTGGAAGGGACCTTAAAGCCCGCCCAGCCCACCCAGGGACACCTTCCACTGCCCCAGGCTGCTCCAAGCCCCGTCCAGCCTGGCCTGGAACACTCCCAGGGTATCCCCACTTGAGAGAAAAGGTGATCTGACAGTCTTCAAACATTCACAGAGAGCAGGGGAAAAAATCATGTGGCCGGTGAAAATATTTGCTTTTTGGTATTGTCAGAGTATCTCCTTACAATCTTTACTCTTTTTCATTTTATAGTTCACCTTTTGGGAAACAGACCTGAAATTCAATTTCAAAATGAAAAGTGGTTTTATGCAAACCTCCCTTTAAGATTTCTCACCCCAAAGAAATCGGAGGGAACATTCTAGTCATTCCTAATTTTTTTCCAATATTTTTCCAGGTCTGGAAAATCACCTGAAATCTATTCATTTGGGAGAGCAGTTTCAATTTTGACAAATCAGTGTTTCTAGAGGAAAAAAATAATTATGTCAGAGGCAGTGTGACTAGCCAGAGGGCAAAGCTCCCACAGAGGCTGAGCAATACCAGCTTTTCTTGATGTGATAAATCCATGATAACTCTGCAGTAGTTAATGCCTTCCATTTTTCCAAAATGCAGGGTCAGAATCTGACCTCACAAAACATCTCTAATAAAAATTTATAATGATATGAATATAACCTGTGAAAGAATTAATTTTTCAGAATGTCCTAAAGTATTACACAAATGGTAATCATGTTAAAAGAACCCTATTAATTAGGCATTGTAATTAACTGGAAAAGGCTTTGTGAAGGAGACTACGGTGTTGCACTGCAGTCCTGTTCTTTAATCAGGATAAACATATTACATCAGGATATACATGTATTTTTAGCCTGCTCACTGTTGAGGAACTTCACTAAATCCAGAGTAAATAAAAGTGCTGCACAGAAACGACTGCCAAGTGGGGAAAGGGGCATGGGGGCTTCTTGTGTGCTGATGATTTGGGGGGAAAAGCTCCCAGTCCTGGCCCAGGTGGGGGGTTCTTGCTGAGCTGAGCCCCGGGGTGCTGTGGCTCCCACCTGCCTTGAGCCAGGTGAACCTGGCAAGGTATTTCCCCCCATGCTGTCCTGAATTCCCTGGCATTGTTACCACAATACACGGCCCCAGGTCATTCCTCATCCCTGGCACACACCTAGAAGGGACCCCTTGGCCACCAAAGGGGGCACATAGGCTCTGTGTCCTTGGGAAAAGCTTCCCACTAACGCAGTTTGCAGTGACTCCAAGACCTTCAGGACTGTTCTGACTCTTGCTTAAATGTAGGGGTTGGGCCATGAAGGTGTTACACCTCTGTCTCCTTCCTTGATTCTCCTCTCCAGGAACACGTGAGGCTTCTCCCCAGTTTAACTTTCCACAGAGATGGAAAAGGCTGGTTAGGGTTTTTTGCCCTTGCTTTAGGGCAGGAGCATCCCTGGTCCCAAGTATGGAAATATTTTTTCTGCATGCACATGCTGGGTGTGGGTTTGAGGTCTCACAGGCAAAGAAAGCCTTGGCATGTTGAAAGTAGCAAAGTGCAGAGTGGCTGAATCCAGGCTGAGCTAAACTCTGCACACAGCTCCTCACAGAATTCCACAAGGGCACACAAGGAACACCCTGATGCAACAGCAGCATGCTGGGCCTGCTTTCCAACTGCTCCTTACTGTATTAACTCCAAGTTTTTCTCTTACTGCAAAATTAAGTAGCAGGTGTAGTTTAAATGAACTGTAGCAGACTGGGTTTAGTGGTGTGGTAAATAGATTGTGATATTCATTTCCAATTAAAGTTCTTTTGCAAAGATCACTGAAGCACATTCTCATAAATTGAATCACAGTAAACTAATAAACAAATTTCCTTCAGCCTGCTGATGGCAAATTCTTATTTCCTTAATGTGTTAGATCACATCATGGTATTAATTATATGATGCATGAGCAACAAAGAAGCAATCATTTATTTAGCAATAATTTTATAATTAGTTTTACTTTGGAATTAGCTTTACAGGTAATTCCATACCTACAGACAAAGAACATTAAGCATTAGGAAAAGGAAATTTCAAGTGAATATTTTTAATGCTTGACTTCTGTCTATCATCCAAAAATATGAGACACAAAAGTAGCAACAGTGTTCATCAATAATTAAAGCAAAGGTTGAACTCTGCATCTGTAAACACACTGCTATAGGAGTTCTAAAAATTAAGATATTAATAAACCAGTCTAAAATGTCAGCAGTATGTTCTTAGCACACGGAAATGGTGTGACAGTTTATTGGGATCCTACTCTCAGCTATGTGAAAATACACTTTGGTGCTGGATAGAACCTGATCATTGATTGAGGTCCCTGGGGGGATACCAGCTCTTAGACTGGGCTAATAAAAACTGATAAA
This sequence comes from Polioptila caerulea, assembly GCA_013397295.1. Taxonomy (NCBI): domain Eukaryota; kingdom Metazoa; phylum Chordata; class Aves; order Passeriformes; family Certhiidae; genus Polioptila; species Polioptila caerulea. The sequence goes on along the minus strand of VYXF01003962.1, from coordinate 151,875 downwards.
ATAAAGCCCTCACTGTATAATAAGGTTATTTCTTGAGATCCTGTCATTACTGCAGGCATGTGAGATGCCTGTCAGACTGGATTAAGCATCCCCAGAAGGAGCTTTTATAGGCTTCCACTCCATAAGCTAAGCTGGGTTTGGGAGGCCAGGCTCTCTTCAATCCCTTCTTAGGCTGGTGGAGGGAGATGGGTTTTGCTGGATGCCATCCAAGGCTCAACTTGTGTGCTCAGGAGAGGCCCAGCTCTCACCTTCAGCAAGTGACAGAGGGGACAGAGAAGGATGAAGCTCCTTTTGTGAGTATTTCCACACAACAGTAATTTGGGAATCTATCTTTCTCTGGACAGACAGCTTTAATTCTGGGCACACTCATTTCTGCAGCCTTCTTCAGAGCACTTATGCACCCACATCATCTTTTCCTTTCACTTAAAAGAGAAGCTGCTGCTTTATTGCATTTTGGGATCTTTATTCAGATTTTTCTGTCTGCTGCTTATCTTGTATTTAGTTTATTGCCAGTGATTGGCTCCTCCTAGTTGATAGTACTGAAATGAATGCTGTAAGGACTCCTCAGGTTCTGCAGAGCTGCCTTGGAGTTTGCAGGTGGAAAGGCTTCCTTTCCTGCCTCAGACAGACACTTAATTCTGCCTCTGAAAAGCTGAAAACCTTGTGGCTGCCTTTGTCTTGTTTTTAATGCAAAACATGTCTTGAAATTTTTCAGTCAGACCAAAATCTCTTCCAGGCTTAAATATAGTCATTGTGCAAGTGCAGGCTATCCGGAAATCCAGCATTTATTTTCCTTATGAGACCAGAGCCAGAGATATAAAAGGGGAAGATTTAGGTCAGGTGAAAGGGAAAATAAAGTGGCTGGTGATTTTGTGTCACTCACTGGTGTGTCTCCTGCTGTGTCCTTGGGTCCCTCGTGCTCCTGGTGTTTGTCTAAGGTGAACTGTAAGGTACAATCACAGTCATTTTCTCGTTCCTGCGTCCTCGAGTGCAGAGCTGCAATTCTCTGGTGATAACAGAGCTTCTGTTCTCCTCACTGATCCGTCTACAGAAGCCTTCATGAAAGTCATTGTTCTGATTCAGCCACAGCCTGGGGTTACTGCTGGGGAAGGGGTAGGAAATACCACAGCTCCGACTGCAATCACAGTGCAGCAGCTTTCTGGAGTAGAGGTGGGCTTGGATCTGGATGTGCCAAGATCCCACTGGTGCTGTGGAGTGACCCGGGGCACTGGACAAGAGCAGTTACAGATGGGCATCACAGGAGGGAAAAGACCTCCCCACTTGACAGAAAGCACAGTCTGCCTCAGCTCCCAGAGCTGCCTCAGCTCCCAGGGCTCCCTCAGCTCCCAGATCTCCCTCAGCTCCCAGATCTCCCTCGGCTCCCAGGGATCCCTCAGCTCCCAGGGCTCCCTCAGCTCCCAGATCTGCCTTAGGTCTGTTCTGAGCCTTTTCCAGAAGACTCGAGTTGTAATCCTCCCAAAGCAGTGAAATCCCAAGCTGTCTCCAGGCTCTGGGTACCCCTGCTCAGCATGTGAGTGCTTTGTCCCTCTGGACACCGAGGTGGCTCCAGGAGGTGGCTTCACACACATCCCCTGGAGGTGTCTCTGAGGCAGCTGTGTTGTCAGTCAGTACTGGCCAGCCAGTTTAATGAATGAGTGTGGATTGTTCCTCCACAGCATTTGTGTCGCTGTTAACTGGGTGAAGTGGGAGGCACACAGGAGGCTGGCTGGATTGCACACTTTAATACACTGAAGTTTGTAAAAAGTCCATATATACATAAAGCAACACAGTTATGGGATTTACTGAAAGCATACATTTGTTTGTGTGCTTAGTCACATGAGATTTGTACGTGAGGAGGAATTTATTGATTTTGGTCAGGGACCTGAAACAGATTCATACACCATTAACAGATACCTTAACCACACTGAAGGCAATGATGGCATTCCCACCAACTTAACAGGACAAGGATTCCTGCCTACATCCTTAGGAGAGAGGATAAGACAAATCTCTTATATTAATATATTCTCTTCTCAAATACTGAAAATAAAGATCAGGGCTGTAAATGAAAATTTTTTAAAATATTAATTGATACTGGAAGCATGAATTTATTTTTGCCTGTGAAATAAATATTTTTGATTTATAAAAACTCAGAATTATTAGCGGACAGCACCAGTGTCCCCAGCACTTGCTGTTGTGTTAGTAGGAAAAAAAACTCATGCAGTCTCTCTGAAAGTAGGGCATCTCGTGGTAAATCTGTCTATGATCTGTACCAACAGAAGAACAAGTTTCCTTACTTGCTTGCAGCCCTCCCCAAACCTTTCTTCTTAATTACATTCCTGTATTTCAAAATTATCTGTGGCCTGAATTAGCATGGCATCCAAGCTACTCATGGCAAAAATAGAGAGGGAGATACTGCGTGTGCTAAAAGCTTCTGTAGGTTCAAATCAGCTGGGTGGAATCACAACAGAAAAATCCAGTGTGGGCTGTTAAATATAACAGGGCTGCCCTGGCTCAGGGAAGCTGCTGATGGTCAGGGAGCTGCTCTCAGGAGGGATCACTGCTTTCCTGTTTTCACACTCTCTCCCAGGCAGGGAGGCTTTAGGTTGAAAGGACCTTTTGCCCCATCTGTGTGACTTCTCTTACATTCTTAAGCTTTTATCTACTGTAGTCTTCAGATCCCCTGCTAAAAATCCCCTTTCTTCTGGAGGCTTTTTTTAATTCCTTCTTTTCCCTTCTCATCTTACACAGCCTTTGCAAGGATGTGTTGTCTTTTATGACTCCAAAGCCTGATGTAAAACTGTGATGTGACAGTATTTTTAATTCTTATAAACATTTCAAGGTACTTAACAAATTGAGGAATAGTTGCTGAAATGGAAATGACCTGTGGGGATTTTTATGAATTTAGGCTTCTCTGTTCTCTTGGGTAATTTGAGTGATTCCAGCTTACACAGAGTTTGAGGACTTCGATCACCAGGTAATGATGTGGTTAACAGAAGATTGGATTTCCTGCAAGAAGCAATTACCTTGATTGATAAGAAAATTTGAGAAAATTCATTCAAGACTTAATGAGATTGACAAGGTTATGGTTGAGCCAGGCATCCACCTTGAATAGATAAGGCTCTGTGTTTAGAAGAAGTAATCCAAAGACAATAAGCTCCTCAAGAAATGGGTCATTTTTATCTAGGCTGAGATGATGAATGAAAACATTAGACTTGTGCTTGTGACAGAGAGTCTGGAGTGTGAAGATCAGGGGAGATTCTTCACAAAGTCATTTTATAGCACTAGTATTGCTACTGTCCCTTTTTTATACCATTATAAAGAATATAAAAATGACTTTCAGAATCTTTGTGGCCTCAAAAATCATGCCAGACCTTTCTCTTGCAGCTCTGGGAGCTGTTTTGTCTGTCAGGAAAACTGGGGGTCATAGGAGAAGGGCTCTCACTCCTGACTGGCTGCTCATCCCCTTCTGCCCTCCGTGGGGCCTGGGGGCTTCCAGAAGAGCCAGAAGCACTCCTTGAATTCACCAGTCCTGGATCCTCCTTAGCCTGGCTGAGCAACACCCAACTGTTGCTAAGACAGCTAGCTGAGACATTAATAGGAGGTGGGAATAGCTGAAAAGGGGAGATGGTTTATTGTTTCAAACGTTTTAGGACTCATTGATGGAAAAATACATCTTCACATATGTAATTTCCATTGTGAAGTGGAGCTGTGGGTTTTGTTTTCTGGACAGATTTTTTTCATGTGCTTTAAATATGAATGTTCGAGACCATGTGAAAAGTAAAACCTGTGCTTTAGTCCTCATCCTAAATCTAACTAGATCTAACTAATCTAACTCTTCTGCTTATTTTTTTCTTGATGGGCCATAACTCCTGGAACCAACTAATTTTAAAACTTCTGCCCATATCTCATGCTGACTCCTGACTCATTTTCACTGTTCTCTGATATTTACTGGTGCACACTGATCCCAACACACAGCTGCCTTTTACATGCACGTGGCTTTACCTGTGGGGTAAGTCAGGCATAGAAACATCTTAAAAGGCAGAAAAAGTTCTTCTGTTTTTATTACTTATGCAAGAACCTTGCAGACAGTGCACAAAAAAAAAGGCACTTCAGACATCCTTTGGAAGAATTGTATCCTTCTACTTCAGAAGAGTGTGTTCCCAAGAGTTTATATTTCCTTATATAATATTTTTAATTTTGTCTCTAATAAATCCTGCAGAAATCTCCTAAAAAGCCTAAACTGTACCTTTGGTGAAGCAGTGGTTCTATTTTCAGGTTTCAGTAAATAATGCATTGAAACCACTCATAGTTCATAGAGTTTGTTTGTATTATTATCAGTCACCCTGCATGAAAACACACTTGAAATGCTAATAGATCATCCTACCCTTAGTTTGGAAGGATCCTACCACACTCTTAATGTTATTAGGGAGATTAAATTATGAGTAATTCTGCAGTCAATGGACAGGATTCTAACCTAATTTAACAGCTCCAGTTCTAGGACATAAGACAAAATTCAGACAGAAAATTTCAAATGATGGGGAATTTCTTCTTGTGATGTAAGTAACCCTTTTTTGACATTTGACTGTTGGCTTTGCATTTCTGATGGAAATGTTGGGGTTTTTTCAGCAAGAAGAGACAAAGGGTGTCCTCAGCGACAGGTAAGTTCTTTCAGCTGGAGGACATTCTGGAGCAGATTCACATGAGGAGAATGCATTGGACAGAAGCAAGGGCACCTTGCTCCCAGAGCAGCTGGCTCCAGGCCTCCTGACACATCCTGAGGCTTCTCTCTTGCCTCCAGGGCCGTGTGTTTGCTCCTTCAGCTCAGGTTATGACTGTTGGCATCACTTTTCCCCCTCCTCTCTTCATGGAACTGGTACTCCCTTCTCTTACCCCCACTGCTGTTCTGGTCAGCTTGGTCACAAAATCCAGAAAAATCTCTGTTCTGCACAGAACCTCCCTAATTACACGTGGTTACAGACACAGAAACCCTCAGTGCTGTAGCTGTGCTTCCCCAATGGCAAACATGGGGCTCTGACTGTGGATATATTACAGGATCTTAAAGGCTTGATGTGAGATTTCCAACATATTCTTAGTGGAGATCAAAACACTGGGGATCCCCTTTGCAGGGTGGTGTTGGTAATTGTGTCTTCTGCCTCTTGCCTCCTGCTGGATGTCTGCAGCAAGAGTGCAGATGCTCTCCCGTGTATCACACTGTTCCCTGTGCCAACACAAATCCACTCCAAAGCTCAGGTTTGAAGCTGAAACCTTCCTGAGACAGCATATATCAGCACTTCCATCCCTTAGGACTTGATTTGCCAATGTTAGCCAGCTTAAACCAGCACATTTCTCAGAGTTCTCAGCTGGAACGCTGGATGCTGAAGTCTTCTGGGATGTATTTCTGTGCTGTCGGCCCTTCTCTTGTGGCTGTGGTTTCTGGTTATTCACACTGGGATGCTGAAGGTGCCCAGACCTTTAGATAAGCAGCTGGAGCAGACTGGGTCATGCAGCAGCACCCATCATTTTCTTCCCCAAAGCTGAGGTCTGTTGCAGAGGTCATTCCTCTTTGTGCAGTGATCTCTTAGGGAGAGCACCTGGGGAAAAGGGCTCGAGCCAGAGCAATTCCATCTGCCTTTCTTTATTGATGGCAAACCCATGAATCTCCCTGAGCACATCTGCCTGGCTTGGCTGCCATGTTGACCCCCAGCTCTCTGAGAGAAGCTGCATTCCTTTCTCAGGGCTGAAGAGCTGTAGTTTTGTGATGTTCCTCCTATGGCGTGGCCCTTCCTCTGCAGAAGAGGGAAGTGGCTCAGGTTGATAACAGATGTGAAGCCATCAAATCTGCAGGACTTTGCCACACAGTCATTCAGCCTCGTGTGACACAGATTTAGAGATGTAAATCATTGGAGAGGCTGCATGCCAGTGAGTGGCTGCCTTGATAAAAGAGAGAGTGGCAGCTGTCAGGGCAGTAAATAATAAACCCAGAGCAGTTACAGGTCTATCTCAATGTGGTGATGTTTAGCTTTTCACTCACAGATAGCTTCTTGGAAGCCATTCCCTCATTGGGAGCCCATAAAAACATTCATAGACTGAGAATTTTTATACCTTTACTTAGAGTGAAATATTTCCTCCTCCCTCTCTATATGTCCTGTGTGTCTTTCCAACCCCGTTGATCTTTATCCCTGCTGCCTGGCAATTCTCTCGTACAGGGAAAAGGTCATTTGTGTTTCTTGCTTTGTGTAGGAGAGCTTGTAACACTGTAATGAAAACACCAGTAGAGAAGAACATTCCCCCTTCCTAAAGGGAAATCAATTCAATTAGCATAAGTCCTCCCTCTTCTGGAGGGAAGAGAGATGTATCTATCTCCCAGGTTTTGCAGGGGGAAAAAGGACTCAGGAGAGCTGTAAATGATCTTGGCCAGCATGTTGTAAAACAAAGCATTTTGATAAAGTAGGAGGAGGAGATTGATTTGGACTGGGAATTGTTCATTCTGGCAGATCAGACTGGCAAAGAGGAACAAGACATTTTCCTTATGTTTGTGTCTGCTAAAGTGCTCCAAGGAGAACTTTTCCTTCTCCCTCTCTCTCCTTTCTGAAGCAGCTGATGCCAGGAGTTTAAGATGAACAAAATCTTCTAAGACATCATTTTTCATTTTGGTAGAGCTCCTGTTTCCTTGCTCTTCCTTCTCCTCCATCAGTCTTTCCACCAGCTGTCAGCTACGAAGTTAAATTTGGCCTCCAGCTACTTTAGCTGGCTTACGTTTAGTTGGTTTGGGGTTTGGGAGAGGGGAAGACAAGGGTTAATAAACCTGTGCTTCTGCTGCTTGTTTAACCTTTAAAATCAGAACATTATAGGCTGTGAGGGATTTGAAATGAAACTTCCATTCAGATTACAGTGACAGCTTCAACTTGACTTTGCTTTACAAGGATTTAAAATCAAAAGAGTTTCCATTTTTCGGAAATCATTCAGTGCCCTTTTTTAGCTTAAACCCCAGGGATAATTTTTCATTGTTCTTGCAAGAAGCTCTTTTGGCACTGTCAGCCTTGCTAAATTTGTCCCGGCTCTCTAGTTAATGTTTTCTTTACTTTCAAGGACTGCTGCAATCCAGATTCACCTTTCAGAGGGTTTGTCACAGCGGGCCATCAGAGTAACTAAACATGCATCAAACTAATCTCCTGCATCTGCTGTGATGGGTTGTCAATTGACTGGGAATACCTATGGCCTGCCATTACACTGCACAGGATAATACAATTCCAATTAAAATAATCTCTAGGCAAAGCCCTTGATATTATATTTTAATTATCGTAGTGGCAAGATATTCAGGTTACTGTCCTCTCTTTTTTTCCACCAAGTATTTCCAGGAGCGATTTTTGTAAAGTGAACCATTTAGCTGAAATGAAAATGGAGTTTAATCTAGACATTTGTAGGAACAGAGGAATTGTCATAACACATCAGAGCAATGGTTCATCTGGCGCTGCAAAGGTGCCTTGCCTTTGACAGCAGCCAAGAGCAGATGCTTCAGAAAATGGTTTAAAACCCCTGTAATGGACAATTCAGCAATAATGTGAGAAGAGCGTGGTTCTGGCCAACCTCAGGCAGGTGCCACTGCCTTATGGCCTGAGGCACGAGGGCTGAAATCCCTTAAACTCTGTAACAGCACGCCTGCCTTGACTGCTCCTAGAAACTTCCTGGGGCATTTAAATGTCACACTTCTCATTCCAGCGAGCACACGGATTTCTGCTGCTTTCTCCAAAGCTTCATTTTCTCAGCATTGGGCTTTCTTAATGATTTACCCTGTACACGTCTCCCCTGGCCATGTTTTTCTCCCTGTCTCCACGTGGAGTTCGTGCCCATTTGAATAAGAAACAATCTTCTGGCTGGCTGGCAGCTTCCTGCAGAGGCTTTGGAGCACCTGACAGGTCTCTGCAGTGCCCCAGAAGAAGGGAAAGGCACTCGCATCCCTCCCCTGCAGATCCTGTCAGTGCCCACAGCAGCTGCTGCCAGGGCACTCCAGGCCATCAATCCTTTGGGAATGACAGCTCCTGCACAGCCTCCTTGATGTGCAGCCATCACAGACCCAGCTCTTCCCTGTAAGATTTGGGTAGATGGCTGGATCATGAAATTATGGAATGGTTTGGAATGGAAGGGACCTGAAACATCATCTAGTCCCACCCCCTATCTACCTGGAAGTAGTAATAGTTCAAAATTCCCTGTGAAACCTCATGTGGTGGACAGGTAGATGATTTATAAAAGAAACACCTCACAAAATCAGGCCTTGCTCTGCTCAATTAATAGCTAGCTTGTCATTCCTATGTGCAGCTAAAGTAGCTTGCAAGTTCTCAGGTGAAACAGTCTTGGGAATGAGAGTTCATTCACACAACAAACGAATCCTGGGTGAAAAACAACTGCACCTGCAATGAATCAGAAATCTGTCTCATGGGAATCAGGGAACAAAATATGGAAACTAACCAAGAATAGAGAGATTTGATGGACCAGCAAAATACCTTTTACTGACCAATGAGTGAGGTGCACGCCTTTGGTGAAAGGAATGTATTAAAGGGAAAATGCAGCTGGAATAAAAGCTTTTTCTGCCTTGGAAATTTTTGGCCGTTGTTGTATCACAACTTCCTCTACAGCAACATCTCCCATTCTCCCAGTGTGGACACAAAATTTCAAATATCAAAAGAGAATTTGGGTTGTGGTTTTTGAGGTGTCTTCACAGAGCAGTATGCAGTGACTGACTGGTTTTTATTCTGGTATCTTAATAAATATACGTTGAGGATGCTGGGCAAATTTGTGTAGAATCCTGTTTCAAATGCACAAGTTAATGGGAATTTTGTGTGCAAAAGGACACCAAGATGGGAACTGTGAGCAAATGTGCCTTGCAGTGATTTTTCCCCAAGTATTCTGCAGCCAGCTTTCTGCTCAGATACCAAGTTATTCAATGTAAATGAAGGAAATTTGCACAGACTTGATGTCTCCCTTCTCTTACCTCTGCCGCCACTTCTGGCTTGTAAGGAGGATCTGATGGCAAAGCAGTGCAGCAGCACTTGGCCTTTTTCCCCTTGGGAGGAGAGCCTTGGCTTTCTGATCTGTGTCTGTGGGGCCCCAGGTGAGAGCTGAGACCCACGAGAGAGGCATCAGGGGTGGGTTCTCTCTTTAATCACCCTGGTGTGACCCTGCTGGAGATCAGTGTGCTGATGGAAGAACTGAGTCTCTGCACATGGACAAGGGATGGCATGACACCTGCTCCTCACTGAGTCCCTGGGATGAGATTCCAAGCCCAGGGATCCTTCTGGGACAGCACAAGGCATCTGATCTGCTGCCAGCCTGGACAGGGTTTGGAGCAGCCTGCTACAGTGGGAGGTGTCCCTGGCCATGGCAGCAGGTGGAAGGAGATGAGCTGGAAGGTCCTTTCCAACTCAAACCCAACTGGGATCCTCTGACTAGATCCTGAAATCAAAGATCCACCCCAAAGATTCCTCCTCTCCCCCAGGATGGGCTGAGCATCAGCACACCTAAATTAATACAGCACTAGAAGTGTTTAGTACAGATATTGATCTTTTTTTTTTTTTACTATGATACTAATCCAGTAGGGTAACTGCCTAAATAAAAGCTGGGCTCTGTTGCATTCAATTATGTTTTATGCTGGCAATATTAAAATTAAAAGAATGACCCTCTTAAATCTGGTCTTAATAGACATCACCTGATGGTTTTACTGATTTCTTGATTCCAGTTCTTATCCTGCCATGAGTTGCTTTTGTTTCTCAGTATGTACTTATGATGAAAATAACATGGTGTGCAAATGCTGTGGTAGAAGTGTAGATTGAGTGTGTTTCAGGCAACATTTACAGCTATGCTGCCTTTCCTGCCCCTCACCCACCTTATTTTCTGCTCTTTCCTGGCTCAGAGTCTATCAGTACCAAAACTGTTTACAGCTCACAGGGGTTTTTCCCTAGCAAGTCTTGCCCCCTAACTTTTCTTTGAAAAATGAATAGCATAATGTAATTCAAGAAAAGGTCTGTCTTTTGAGTGCTGGCTGCTGCAACTGATGGCAGGATTTCCTGCACCATCAGCAGTTCACTTTGTGCCCTGTACTTGACCCTAAAGTGGTGTTTTTATCCTTCCATCATAAGCAGGGAAAAATATTCCTATTTGCATTGTTTGCTTGAGAAGGGGAAAAAATGGAAAACTTTCTTCATCTTCGCTTTCAAAGACTCCCTTTTTCTTTAAGAAAAGTTTGACATTCATCTATTTCTGTTCCAGAGCAAGTTTCTTTAATGCTCATTCTGAGAACAGCCAAAGCAGATGCAAATCCAACTTGTGATGCTGCACCTGAAGATTTCAATAAACACACAATTTTTAGCTGGACCAGAACCTCAGATATTGATCTTTACAGCTTTTTAAGGTCTGTGTATTTGGTGGACTGTGTATTAGAGGACTGAGAAACTTTGCTATTCAGAAATAGATTATCATTTCAGTTTAGAATAAAAGGGAATATGTGTTCATTGTGCTGGATAAATTGGAGCTCTAACTTGCCTGCCAGCAAAGCCACCTTTGCTGACACGTGACCAGTTGGTGAAATTCGGTCCTGTATGGGTTTTCCTTCCCATTGCTCTTGCAGAAATGCTCAGAGCAATCATCAAGCACTAAGTCACTTGTTTTCTGTTGATTTATTTTAAAAACCCCACAAACCAACCTAGCCATTTTTCAGCCTGCTCTGTTTTTGAAGACAATTCTTTGATATTTTTGAACAGCTGATGCAAGAAATCTGGGCCTGCCATTGTAGCCCCACTTGGGGCTTTTTCCCCTTCTAGGGAAAAAAACAAAACCAAAAAACAAACAAAAACAAAGAAAAAAACCACCCTGAAATTGCAAAAGAAAAGAAAATTAATCGAAATGTTTAACCCCAGCAGTGCCCCCCATAGCTGCAGTTATAGGGAAATGAACAGAGACTGTAGCTCATCCCAAACTGACACAGCATTGCCTCAGGGCCAGGTTGCCAAACCCCCCTGGCTCTGGTTTACTGTCCTGACAGCAAAGGCAATTCCCACCAAACTTGCTTATAATGAAAATAACGTTCATAAGTGCAAACTTATGTGCTCCTTAAATTCGTGGCTCTTCCCTGTGAAATTACCACATTTTACAAAGCAGATGACTCACATCAAGAGCTTTCTTAAGGGCCACTAAGAAACAGATCTGTGCTTCAGAAAAAGCCCTGCTTTTTCATTAAGTGGAGTTCAGGAAGCCAATCATTGCCTGCTTCTATCATTTGCCCATCACAGATGGCAGGAGGCACATTTGGGACCATTAATAGCAGGAGCTGTCAGCAGTTCCTTTAATGATATAACCACACTGCCTGCTCGAAACAGAAAATAACATGATTTGTGTAGCAAAAACTATTGCTCAGTGATAGGGACATCATCATCTGTCATCTCTGCTTGTTTTATTTCTCAGAGAGCTAATCAGGAAACTGGCAGTGCTGGAAACTGCGACCGACCACCAGTTGCCTCCTCAGAGGCAAACACGGTGCAGAGCCAGTGTTTGTTTTCCCTGGGACTGATCAGTTCCTCTGAAACGCCTCCAAGTGACAGCCCTGCCTCAGTCAGTGGGATTTTAAAGTCCTTTGAGGATGCTGCAGTGGTCTCATTCCGCTGGGTTGGCTCTGGGACGTTGTAACTCAGAATTCTTTTAATTTAACACCATTCTGGACCTTCCCGTTTCACTCGCAAGACTCACAGCGTGGGTTCAGCTCTTTCATAGCATGTCCTGGATTTAGTTCTGCACTCTTGGGTTGTTCATGGATTTCCTAACTCATTTTTGATTCTCCATCACATGCCTATGCTCATGGGGGAAATGGTGTGCCAGGTCAAATGTTAATATTTCCATGACCACAGGCAGGTCAGTGACAGGAACATCAAGGGGCTTTGCATAAGTTCCCTTTTAGTTGCCATGAATCATTGTCAAGGACATCTTTTTCAGCTTGCTCTGTACCTTGAACTTCTACTGAGGTTGTAAGGAGTAGCAGAAAGTGAAGCCTCCCACCTTCACAAAACCACACACTTTTCTCCCTGAACTCATGCTTGTCTTGTTTCCCACCGACGGGCAGCACTGCATGTACAGCTCTCTGCACACCTCCAGAAAAAAAAGGTACAAAAGGTTCTGGCAGGGAGGAGAACATCAATGGTGTTCTCTCTTCTTGTTTTATAGTTGAACCTGCCAGGTTTGTTTCATAGTGTTTCCTCTTATCCAAATTTATTTTCCCAGCATGTTTGCTTTTCCAGTTGCCATAATATTTTCTTGATTCATATTCCTTAATCCTTTGTCATCGTCTTCCTATTTATATTCATCTCCCTTTTCTCTGTGTTTGCTCTCTTTTCCTTGCTCTGATTATTCTGCTGTAGTTGAATTCCCTGGCTCTTCTCCCGGTTCGCAGCCCTGGTGAGGCTCTGGCCGCTCTGGCTGTGAGCCAGCCCCGCTGATGTCCCCCGCGGGCGGGTCCCCTGCTCGCCAAGTGACACCGGCTCCTCGCCGGGCTGGCAGGGGCCAGCTGAGCCCGCAGGGAACGGGAGCGCTCCCGGCACGCTGCGGAAAGCCCGCAGGGAGGAGAGGGGCCGCGTCTGCATGGATTTGCTGGCGGCATGCGAGGGCAGGATGGAGCTGTCCAGCTGCTAAGAGCCTTTACTTGCAGCACAGATGACAGACTTAAGACAAGCCCTAAGGAATGTGTCTTTGAAATTTAATAACATAAGAAGAAAACTATTCCACACTTCACTAGCAAATCTAATGCTACACACTGAAAGCATTATGAAGCAATTTTCTTTTTAATTTTTTTTTTTTTTTTTAGCAGAGGAAGAGAGCTGGTTTTGCAAAGTTGATTAAGAATGTGGTTTCCACACTGCTTCATTTTAGAAAATCATGCTGATGGCTGCTGTGTGTTTTCCGGCACGTTCTAACTTTTGAAGTGTATTAATTTTCCCTGCTGGGGAAAGTGTCGTTCAAGAAGACTGGGGGAGGAGGGAGGGGGCCTGACATCCTTATTATACTGTCACATAAAGACTGCTTCTTCAGACTCTTGAAGGTCTGTGTCTCTGGAAGAGTGACAGCCTAATAGGTTCTATTCTTAAATTATAAGTATCCTTGATAGTGCACCAAGCAATTTATCTTTAAAATAAAAAGTGAAAAAAAGTTCTGCTGATACATAGTTGCAGAAAGTCACTGGGAAATAGCTGAATAAAATTGAATTTCTCCTATCTTGCAAAAATATAAACACAGAGTATTGACATGCTTGTCTCTGAGCACCTGTATCTTCACAGATAGGACCAGATGTAATTACCAGCTTACAATGAGTTTCAATCCCATCACAGAATCTGGAGGCAGGAATATCATATGCTCCCAAGGCTGCAAGCAACTGCAGTATTTCCACTGGGAATGATGACTTTTGATGACGTGATCCATTGTGGCATGAAATAAGTTCACACTGTTGTACTGCTTGTACCTGGGTGAAGCACAAGCAAGATTTAATAACATAGAAATAAATCAAATACGAGCCATATTTGTTCTCCTTCAGGGTCTAAGATCAGAAATCTGGAGCTCAGCAGTAGTGGGAACAGAGAGGGCTGACTTGGAGGACTCGATTTGCCTCTGATGTCAAAACGTTGGAATCCAGCCATGGGTGAGAATGCAGGCAAGGATTCACGTGTGGATTTTGGAGTAACAGATAAGCTGCATAAGCACACGAGAAGCAACAGCTTGGCTGGTGCAGGGGATTTGCCTGAAGAGTTCAGTTTGGCAGTGAATTACCTGTTCTGCTAACTGAGTGACTCTTCCTGAGAAGTATTAGGAACTCTTCCCTGGTTGGCCCCAGACTGTGCAAACGAGGCAATAGAAATGCAGCTCAAATGCAGTCACGCACAAACAGGATGAGAAAACCTCTGCTCTTTAAGCAAGTCACAGCATTGCCTCAGCTTTGTTTTGTCTTGAAATGACAGAAGAGAAGGGAGGAAACGGGAATGCTGACGTGTGAAATGATGGCAGGAACATATGGCAAACCCACCCACAGTTCATCTCAGGGTATCATTGTGCTTACTTGGGAAGCTGTTTCTCCTAACTCTGGAAATTCTGCTTAGCTGCTTTTCTAATGCTAACCACCTATCAGCAGAAATGCAGTTTCTCATTCCATTCCAGAATGCAAGGCAGTGGGAATTGTCCATTGTCTCTGGAGGATTCCCAGTGCCCTGTCCCCCATGGGTGATTCCAGACTGTCATTTGGAGCTTTCTTGTCCCTTTCCCTGTGGCACATTCCCTGGGCTGTTCCCAGGCACACGGTCCACAGAGCACCCTCTGCTTCTGCCAGTGGCTGAATGTACGAGCCATGACCCAGTAACATTTCAGTCTGACACCACCCCTAGCTTAGACAGTCCTCTGCTGCTGCTGCACACTCCAAATCTTCTTCCATGGTGGTGATTTTCACACAGCAGGCAGAGGGAGAAAAGAGGGAAGAAAGGGAAGAGCTGGGATGGGTGATCACACAAAGGACAGCAGCTACACCATTAAAAATACAAAACCAGTAAGCAATGACATTCCTATTTTCACTCACTGTGCTTCCCACCCAGTGAGTCCCACAGACAGCAAAAAGAATTGTACCAAGAATTTGGGGTCCCTTTTGGGTCCACCTACACAGAGCTTGCCCTGTTCCCCCTCCACTTCCCACCCGACTGTTGAACCAGTCAGTTGTTCCTCCTCCTCCAAACATGTATCATCAACTACTCTTTCTCTTTTTTCCTGTTTATTTTCTTAAATTTTTTTACATCCTTAGGTGTTAAGTGTTCATAGCCACAATGTTTTGGGGCATCCACCAAGAAAAATAATAGCTGGTTTCATCCAGTGAGGGATTTCTCCCATTGCAGCCCTGCCTCTCTTCTTGCCTTTTCCTGCTGAGCCCCTATGTTGCCTCAACTCGCTTAATCATGGTTTCTTTTTTTAATATTGCCTGTATTTTGTTTTTGCACTAGTGAAAGAGCAAGCCCAAATAAAACCAGGTTAATATGAGACAGTTTCAGGTTTCTATGCTTGCCTTTGCTATAAAACTACAGTGAGCTGAAGTTTAAGAAACAATCATTACTGTACATGAGCAAATCTCTACTCAGGCTGCATTTCTTTTAATTATTTTCATATTTCAAAGTTAGCCAGACTTTTAAACCATCTGGAATCAGCTCTCCAGATGAATCTGACTTTGAAACAAGGAAGCTTTTTTCTTTGTGTGGGGCAGATTAGCAAGGTGCACAGAATATTCCTTGTTGGAAGGGACCCATAAATAATATAAAGCTGCAGGGGCCAAAATCTGTTTGCAGAGCACCTAAAGCTTGAAGCTTGAAGACAGCAAAAAGGAAGGAGGTGTTGGTTTACCTCAGCTAGAGGTGAAGAGCTTCAGTTAATCATGGGTGTATTCTTAATACACTCAGAGAGACAGTGACTACAATTCCCTCAACAGGGGAATTCTACTTCTCCACTTGCCGCACAAAATGATGTTCATTTTCACTAAATAATTAATCCAAATACGGTACAAGTTACCAGTGAAATCAAGATTGAAATACAGTTGTGCAGAAGACAAAGAGGTCTATATGAATTTCATACACAGGCAGTGGAGAATGCTAATAATTTGTAATATTCCTGGGTCTTTCAGGGGAATTAAAGTCTTACTCTACACATCCTATTGAGGCAGCCAGAGTGATGGGAACTGATCCATGTAGCACAAAGAGAATTTCAAAAGGAGATGTTCTGAGAAACACATTCAAGTTCTAATCCTGAATGTGCCATTGACTTCTTCTGTTCATGCAGATCCAATACTCTCCCGGTTTCGCTGACTTAAGTATTTGAATTATTGATATTTGGGTACTAAGGGAAAATGTGATTTTAATTTTTAAGTAGAATCTCTCTTTAGCATCCAAAACAATGGAGTTCAGTCTGTGTGGGCTTCTCTTTTGGGGTTTTTTTCCTGGGTTCCTTAATTGAGAAGAGATTCTACCCTTCTGTCTAAAACTTTACACTCAAGGATTCAACCTTTCCTTACAAGTATCCGTGTGTCCCACACAGGCCAGAGGCTCATGCAGAAGCTTTGGGAGGTTGTGTACAGGATGGCTTGATTACAGATGCTTCTTCCTCCTGCATCTCAGTTTCTAAATTCCATTTCCAAGGTTTCTGGGAAGCCTTTCTCAGTGCTGATGCTGCACACAGCCCCTCACCCCCAGTGTCTGCAAACACAGGGAGGAGTATCTGTGATGCCATGGTGGACGTGCATGAGCCAGCCTGTGCTCAGTATCCAACAATTTCATTAATTTCATTAGCAAATTAAATCCTGTTGCATTAAATAATTAAGTGGATTAAGTGATGCCCTCCCCAGTTGTTCTGTCACCTCCACATGAGTGTGTTCTAATAAACTCCTGGAGCTGTTGTGTCTCTGGCAACTGATTCTTAGTTAATGCACTCTTGCCATAATTGCTTTTTAATACAGCTGATTAGAAGATTATCTTTAAATTAAACTGTATTTCTAACAGTAAAAGGAATCACATTCATTATATGTCAGTCAGCAGATTCTAAGAGTTCAATGATTTTCTCATACTAGATATTACACATACTTCATGTCTTTAAGACCTCAGATTTAATCAGTAATGTTCCAGTGATCTATTGTGGTGCAAAACCAAAATTGTAAGAAACAAACTACTCCAACATTAGGGATAGAGAAATAGATAATATCAAATTATTTCTAGTCATTATCATCTGTCTGTTGGAATTCTCATCCTTGTTATCCCAGACATACTAGCTCAGGAACAGCTGCAGTAAATACAGGAATTAGGATTTTCCTTAGGCTGGGTCCCTTTTTGGAACTTCCATTTCTTTCCTGCTTGATTACCAGCTGCAAGGCACCAGCATTGTCTGTTTGTGTGTGTTTGGTTGGTTGGTTGTCTAGGACAGGCCAGTGGTTCATCTTTCCAAGGAAGCATTGCTCATGGAATGGGACTGGGGCAGTTCTTAGTGCACCAGGGGTATTAAGCAGAGGGCTGGATGCCAGGTGGAAACAGCTTTCAGCAGAAGCTGAGACTTTGGTGCCCCAAGTAATTGTGACAGCCTGCTCTGTACTCCAGGGGTGAGGATGGAGTGAAGGTAAAGGTGGGGGCACAGCAGCTGCCTACACAGGTGTGGGGCTGAAACAAGGACAATCCATTTGACACCAGAGGCATTTTTCCCCTCTCTCTTGCCTTCTTGACTCATTGCTGACACATCTCTCCCTGTGAATCCACTGCAGTGTCTGTGCTGTTCAAATGTCACAATTTGCAGTAAGTGCCACGAAAGGCTGTTCTCTCAACAGCCACTACCAAGAGCATGAAGAATATTAAACATTCTATTTGACATCAGTGCTTTCAACTGATCTCATTCAAGTCTTCTGTGTTTTTGCAGAAAGCATCAATATTTGGGTTGTAGAACTTTTGGGTGTAAAGGCCGCTGGGTGAAGGAGGAAATGAGACATTGAAAGCTAAACAGGTGGAATGAAGATGAAATACCCAAAGGAGTAATGTCTTTGGAGAAGGAAGTTGGAATTGGAGTAGCTGGGCAATGGAGACCATGGAAAGGGGTGCGGTGAGAAGCTAAAGGTGATTCACTGCAGACATCAGGGAAGAAGTGCTGAAATTATGAATATCTGGGATGCTTTGGTGAAAATAATTGAAGCTGATACTGAGGCTCTTGATCTGCTTACTGCTCCTTAAAAATATGGAATTCTGGAGAAGGCTCCATCACAAGCTATTGGGGTTATTTGGTAAGATTGAGGCAGACCAGAGGCCTGGCTTGGGGAGTTTTCATGCTGAGTTTTCCCCAAGAATATTTCATTTGAGCTCTGCTTTCATTGCACTCCTTGATTTTTACAAGCAGAAATAAAAACAAAGAAACAAACCCTTTAAAATGGAGCTCATCAGGCCAGATTTTGGTGTTGGCGGTATTGGCATCTGCTTCTGCATTTGTGTCTGATGTTAAAATCTTGGGCCTTATCCAGTGAGCAGCAGTTTATGGCCATCCTGGATAGAGTTCAGAGCTGTGCTAAGTGGTTCCATTTGAAAGACATTTTTCAATTACAGAAAAACAATTTGGTGAAGAGGTTCTGTTCAGAAGTACTTGCTGAAATTTCATTTCTGCAGCCTGGCATGGTTACTTTGGTTATGTTGCTAAAGCTCTCGTGAAACCAGACCAACTCCCTGGCAAATGTATTACATAAAGAAATCAGGGACTGAGCCTGAATCAAGCCTGTGGAGATATTTATACATGGACAGACAGACAGACAGATAGTGAGACTCAGAGAGAGGCTGGATATGAACAGGGAGCCTGGTTTTTCCCTTCAGTAGTTGCTGCAATAGGAAATTCAGTTGGGCACTTCCAGCTTTTGAGAAACTCTAGAACCAGATGGGAGCCTCATTTAAAACAAATGTCATTTATTGGAGCTGCATCCATTTGCAGCTTTAACTCACAGATCTGGACTCACAGTGGAAAGAAAGAACAGACACAACTGTCTAATGGAAATGTCAGATTCATTGAATCATGGAGGTTAATAACAAAGTTAAAAACAAACAGTACCACTATCAGGGAATCAGCCATTCACCTGGAGTGCACAGATGAAAGAGATCTGTATCCATGGGGATGGAATCACAGGAGTGCAAGGTCAGATTTAAAGCACAATCTCTCCCAATGCTTTCCTTGGACACAAAATAACATCCTGGGATTCTGCCCTGACATCACTGTTTGAATTCTTGGTATATAAATAAAGAAGAAAGACAAAGGCTGAAGTTTCATTGGTGAAACGTGGCTGTCAACCAGGTCCTGCCATGGAGCCAAAGCTTTTCTTGGGCAGGGCCTGAGTCTGTGCTGGCCCAAAACACGTGGCACTGCACGAGTAAGACTTGTGTTCTGACAAGGAAAATTGTGCATTGTAATAGCTCAGGTTAATTCCTATAATTCCTCACAGGATTATGTCAGGACAGTATTATTAAGTAGCTTACTAATTAAGAATAATACAGAAGGCATTTCAGATTTTGTGGAGGATGGAATTTCTAAGTGATTCTCTGTACCATTATTTTTGTATCTCACCAGGATAGTCATGTAGATGATTTAGTAATCCAGGAGTTACAGGAGCCTGGCTGTGTTGATAGGCTGGTTAGAAAGCTAAATGACAAAGATTTTATTTGGAAATCATCAAAAGAATATGTAATCACAAAAAAGAAAATGTTGAAACCAGTGCTTCAAGTTGGAAACATGTCAGGAGAAGAGGAGGTTTATTGTGGAGCTGGAAGGATGTGTGGAAGGATGGATGGATGGATGGATGGATGGATGGATGGATGGATGGATGGATGGATGGATGGATGGATGGATGGATGGATGGATGGATGGATGGATGGATGGATGGATGGATGGATGGATGGATGGATGGATGGATGGATGGATGGATGGATGGATGGATGGATGGATGGATGGATGGATGGATGGATGGATGGATGGATGGATGGATGGATGGATGGATGGATGGATGGATGGATGGATGGATGGATGGATGGATGGATGGATGGATGGATGGATGGATGGATGGATGGATGGATGGATGGATGGATGGATGGATGGATGGATGGATGGATGGATGGATGGATGGATGGATGGATGGATGGATGGATGGATGGATGGATGGATGGATGGATGGATGGATGGATGGATGGATGGATGGATGGATGGATGGATGGATGGATGGATGGATGGATGGATGGATGGATGGATGGATGGATGGATGGATGGATGGATGGATGGATGGATGGATGGATGGATGGATGGATGGATGGATGGATGGATGGATGGATGGATGGATGGATGGATGGATGGATGGATGGATGGATGGATGGATGGATGGATGGATGGATGGATGGATGGATGGATGGATGGATGGATGGATGGATGGATGGATGGATGGATGGATGGATGGATGGATGGATGGATGGATGGATGGATGGATGATGGATGGATGGCCATGGGACTACCTGAGGCACAGTGAGAAAGTGAAGAATAAGGAGTAGAGAACTGGATGGGTGTAGAAGAGGACATAGAAGAACCAAGCTAGGTTGAGAACAACATCTGCAGGTAGGTGCTGAGCTTCAGCACAAGGAGGAAAATTATTGCTGGAGAAGGAAAAGAGCTATTAGAGCACAGCCTGTGTTTGCAAAGGAAGGGAAAATAGCAAAGTATTCACCAGCTTTTTGGGAAAGTCAGGAGGAGACAGGGAGGTTGCAGAAAATGACATATTTAGATATGAAAGCTATGCATTGGGATTTGCATTCAATTCTTCTCAGATCTTAAAAGCTAGAATTACCTCCTATCTCTGCAAGTTTGCCAAAATATAAAAGCAATGAGAAAAGATAATACAGTGGTGGAGGAGAACTGCAGTCTTCCTTCTTTTGGAGACCATGACAGCCTAAGTATTAGCCAGAGTCATCCAGCAGATGAGAAAGGTGGATGCCTCTATTTGACAGGGTTGCTTTGGAAACCTGCATTGAAATGAAAATAATTTAAACTACCCATGCTTATGCAGTCCTAGGAAGGGGATGGATTGAATTTACAAAGCCCTACCACCACAATTTTCATGTGTAACTGGCTCTGTGAGCACAGGAAAGAGCAACTAATGTCTCCAAGCAATCAGTAGGATTGTAAATGGCAAGTTCAAGGAAAAGGAACACAGTTCAAGGGGTTCACAGTTAGATTTTATATCTTAATCTAATATATCAGAAACTGCTTGGGTCTAGTTGGACATTTTAATTTTGGAAACCGTTGCACGTCATGGACTTGGGTTTGAAAGAGCAGCCGGTCTGCAAGGTCTGAGACAAACTCATTCAGACTTGACCTATGCTGGCTTCTCAGGCAAGGGATGAATAATCCATAAAGAATTAAAAATATTTTTTGGCTGTGAATAAAAGCAGCAATGTCCCCATCAGTCCAGGACAGCAAGTGAAGCACAATTCCTATCTTTCAGACACTTAAAGCACAGGAGTCAAAAGCGTTAACCCTGCTGAAAACCTTGGCAGGGAGCACTGCAAGGAGCAGCCTTCAGAGCACCATAAATCTGCAAAGCGACTGAAGTACCCTCCAATTACCTTCGTTGTTTATTTAACTATCACTTAGCTGGAGTATTACAAGATACTCTGTGTATACTCAGAGCCATCAGAGCTATATTAGCGGGGGATTCCTTCTCAGCACTCTCCAGCTCCATCCCATTACCTCTCCCTCGGTTTTTGTTGGCTGCTGTCCAGCACTCCACCATCAGTGTCATAAACACCGTGATGACAGAGGGAGTTTGTTACCCCAGAGCTGCCTCCCTTCCGGGCAGGAGCAGCCAGCCCACGCTCCGTGCCCAGCTTTGGCCATGCCCTGGGGACACCTGAGGGGATTTGGCAGCCCAAGGGGGTGATGCTGTGTGTATCCCCCGAGGTTCACTCCGTGCCTTGTGTGCACACACAGCCAGGAGCTCTGCTGCTGCCTTACACCACTTCTGAGGTGCCTTCCAACCCTACACACTCGGTGATTATTTATGATTTTTTCAAGAATGCCCAGAGGCTCCACTGGAGGAGTTCCCACCCTGGTCAGCCTAAAGAGATGAGCTGAACAAAGTGGTGATTCAGGTTTCTGCTGCAGATGGAGAGCTGAGGCCTGGGAAAATTAAATGAACTGTGCTGTCGGGCAACAAGGCACTTATTGGAACTGATCTCCAAACTTGTCCTACCTCTGCCTCAGCCACTGCTCTGCTGATTCACCAGTAATCCTCTTGCAGGGTGTTCGTGGATTTGTGCAAAAAAAAGTTATTAGGCTCCTGCAGCAAATGTTCTTTAGCAATTAAAGCACTAAAGACCTAAATTTTTGTTCTCCTCTCTGTGAGCAGAAACTCTTGGAGCATCAATACAGTCACTTAAAGCTACACAACATTCATCCATTGCTCCTGGTGGCTTACCTGACTCATACCACCTGGAAGTACACACTTTGTTTATCACACTCCTTGTTCTTGGAATGGGGTTTCCTAAATCCATTGCCCATGTGGCTTCTGTGGCCCTGTCACACCGTGTGATCAGCTGGGCTGTTGGTAGCAGCAGAGACAGCTACATCTTAGCAGCACCCTGATCTGAGGGCTAAAAAAAAACTTTTTAACAGCTCTTCATTTATTTTTCTCTGTATCCAAATGGAATGCTAGAACAGAAGAGATTCAAAATATCTATCCCAGGATAATTATTT
The DNA here is from genome assembly GCA_013397295.1 of Polioptila caerulea. Taxonomy (NCBI): domain Eukaryota; kingdom Metazoa; phylum Chordata; class Aves; order Passeriformes; family Certhiidae; genus Polioptila; species Polioptila caerulea. The sequence goes on along the minus strand of VYXF01003962.1, from coordinate 129,573 downwards.
TCCCAGGAACACTTATTTCACTGTCACTGGGGGACAACAGCCGAGCAGGAGCAGCATTACAGATGCTCTCATCCCTATAAAGGGAGTGCCAAAACAGTTAAAGACCAGGGACTCTTATGGTCTGATTTACTCTTGTTCCTCTCTCAGTTTCATTTTAATATGGAACCAAAGGAGTTTTGCATCACAGAGAACTCACTGCCCACCAAGCTCATCTGCTCCATGAGTATACCCAAAGACAAAAGGGTCCTGGCACAGAGGGGTTTATTTTAAGCAGCTGAGTTTCACCTACGCCTGTCACTGAGTAATTGTTACACCTACTACAGCTCCCCTCTGGAAAAAAAAAAAAAAAAAGTCACAGAAGAAAGTTTAAGAAAACACTATATAAGCTTTATAAAACATAAAGGCTTCATTTTCCATCTAGAACTCCATGGGTTAGTGAGCCAGCTAACCTCTACAATAGATTTATGCCAGCAGCGTTTTCTGGCATGGGACTCCAAGGGTAGAAAAGTCAGGATTTCACAGTAGTATAAGGCTAATGATTAAAGTATATGTGATGGTAGTCACAGTAACAGCCCTGAACAGGGAAGCACCTGCCTTTCTCTCTCAGGTGTTCTGACAGCCTGATATTAAAGACCTGCAAGTGTCAGAAGCTGTAGGAAATCAGCTGGCCTCTCTGGCAGGTTTTACAGCACAGTGTTTGTGCTGTCAAGGCAGTGAATGTGACAACCCAAGGAATGACAGTAATAGGAATGTTTAGCTGAGGGAGCAGCTGAACAGACATGCTACTGTTGACAATAACATGCTTAAGTTAAAGGGAGACTCTTGGAGCTTGTACTTAGAGATTTTATTAAGCCCAGTTTTCTACTTTGGGGTTTTTGTTTTGTTTTCAGACTCTTCCTGTGTGTCTGTCTGCCTGTCTGGTTTTACTATCATGGTGAAATGCTGTTTAGTTGTAATGTGGGAAAAAGATAAAAGTCACTCTGCAATGCTGCTTCACTTGCATCATCCTGATAGTGTAGGCAACATCTAAAGGCTGCACTGATTAAGATTTAAAATCTCAATTTTTTTTTTTATCCTGGAAGTTTTATAAACAGACCAAAAAACCCAACTTGAGTTGGGAGAGCTGAAGTTTGAGATAAGGGTTGGCACTGAGCCCCATCTATTTGACCACCTAAAAATGAGATCATTTGTTCAAGCTAGCCATGCAGTGAACAGAGAATGGAGAAGTGCAGAGCACATTTTATCCCACTCATCTCTTTCCAGTCACCAGAGAAGATGCCCAGACAGCTACACCAGGTGGGACACTGCACAGTGAGGAGGGGACCCTCAGGCTGAGCTGGAGGCACACATGGCACAAGCCAAGCCTGGCTTTCCCAGCCTCCTCAGCAGGGCTTTAACCCACCCCACACCAGCCTCCCTGTCCCAGGAGTGTCGTGTAGCAAAGGACTTGGCTTGGCAGAAACCAGAATCCACATGCATTAGATCATCCTCTAAGCCTGAAATAATAATGATAACAAGAAACTAGCTTTGAGGACAAACCAGAAATGTTTCCTGTTTATTTGTTAGGAAAGACTGATGAGTGCAAAAAGCATTAGGAATCCACAATGTTTAGCCAGAGCTGCTCTGGTCTGGGTTCTTAGGGACACTGAACCTCTCCTTAGGGAGCATATTCAGAGGTAAAACACTTAAGCAGAACATTTTGAGGCAAAGCAAAATAAATATTACCTTTCCTTAAAAGTGAAGGTAACATTTCCCTTCCCTTTTTCTCTGAAGCAGTAGTTTTCATGACTCTAGCCTAAACTTTGGAAGTAAACTGTATTTTGGCTTCTAGGTCTGTGTCCCACCTCCTTGTCAGGCTTTGATCACCTGCAGTGGTTATTAGCTGTGGTGTAAGAACTGGCTCTGGGGGTCAAGAGATTTGTATAAAAAAAAGGAAGTGCTAATTACAGTCCATTCCAATAAGCTCAGAAATATAGCAGAGACAAGTCCATTATCTCAGAGTTAATAGGGTTACAAAATGTTGACGATGCACATGATCTGCTTTGCTATCAAATGCTACTGAAATTATGGGTTGTTGCCACAGCATGAGAGTTGCACCAAAGGATTAAGACTTGGGTTTAATGGAGGTCGTTGCCTATGTAAGTCTGGCTTTAGAGGGTATTTAAGCCCCTGGATGGATACAGGTGCCCAGGTACATTACAGATGCTCTGGTTTACATATCTGCCAGCAGTGCAAGTTAGGGAATTCTCCTTAAAAATGTCTTTGAGGTGCCTGTTTGGAACTCCTGCGTGGGATTTAGTGTCACCCTGCCTGAGCTGTCTGAGACGGAGCTGTGGAGGTCCTTCTGTAGCCAGCACACAGAGCCAGCCACCTGCTGGCCCCAAGAGGCAGGGGAGCTCCTGGGAAAAGGGAATTTTCTTCCCTGGTTGCTGCAGAAGGAGCCTTGATGAACTGAATCCACTGTGGGATGGCAAGGTCAGAGGAGATGAATCCCACTGGGTGTCAAAAAGCAATTACACACCTGGTCATTCCCTCAGAGTTAGTGGGAAGGATGATGCATATGCTGTCCAAGGGAAAAATAAATCAGTGTTCATATCCCAGTCTCATCTTGTGTAACACCAGCATATCCATCTTACTGCTTGAGAAGGAAAGGAGGATCAGGAGGCTTTAACTGAACGACTGCAGGCATCTCAAAGTGGGGAAAGGAGAAGGAGCACAGCATTAATACAAAGGTTATCTTCTGTTCTCTGAGTGCTTTTAAACCCCTGTTTCCATTAGTCAGAGTGTTCCTGCACACCTGGAATTTCTCCTCTCTTTATCCACCGCTCAGCTTCACTGAATTATTAAAAGTGAAACACACCAATGCCTAAAACACGTACAGCTGCAGCCAAGTAAGAAGTTTAGAGGAAAGCATGGTTTTGCACCCAAATCTATATTCAGGGACTTCACTTGTAGCAGAAACTACAATAATTTTCAATTTGTGGTGACAGAAACTTTACTGTGACCTAATTTTTCTCAGTTAGCTGATCAGTAATTACTATTTTTCTTAATGAAAGTTTTTTGTTAATGTAAATTCAACCCTTGAAACACCAAGAAAACAGATAATGTTTTCTGGGGATAGTGTTACTTGCAGTTCAGTACTTGGCATGCTGCTTCCAATATAAAAGTTTAATAAAAGAGAAAAGCTTGTTCTTCAGAGCAAGATCTGAATGTTAACTGCAACCATGCTCTGGAGCATTTGCCATCACAGAAAAAGTCTTTCAGAAATTTTCTTTGCAAGCAGAGGTTCAGCTTGGCAACTCCTGCAGATAATTTTATGGTGATTTATTCCTTTTTGAAGAGCATCAGATGATACTGATCTTTCCTCTTTTCCTCTGTTGCTTTCTTAAAATGTGACATTTCTGTCATGTTGTTGCCCTGGGCAGCACAATCCCAACTGCAGCAGTGCCAGCACTGATGTGCCCTTCTTGGGAGTTTCTCAGCCAACCTGTAACTGCCCTGCCAGGCTTCCTGGCAGCTCCCCGTGGATGCAGTGTCACTCAACACCCCCCTTTAGTGGTGACTTCAAAAACAAATGCTGCCTTTGGGGATTTTTCATTTCAGAGCAGCTTGCTGGGCCCAAGGTGCCACACTTGGTAGCTAGCAATCCAAGGGTTTTTGTTAGGATGGCTTGGTCCTTCCTCATGGTTTTTTTTCTTTAAGGTAGATTCCCTTGGAAACACAGACCCACACATGTGCCCACATACAGGTATTCTAGGGAACACTGAAAGCTAGACAAGTGCCTTCCTATTATATGCATAAAAATATTCTGCCATGACAGACATTTTCATTTCAAAAACCTAGTCCTAGACAAAAAGGTATTTTCCTTTTATTCTCAATATATTATTTTTAATATATTCAACATGCCTCTTTAACACATCCAGAAAGGTTTTGACATCTTGATGACTCTGCTTCAAAAGTTTCTGCTTTAATACCTTTTGCTTTGTTTTGAAACTACTTTAAAAATCCAAAATGCTACCAAAAAGGCCAACTAAAATGTAATATAAACAAGCTCAAGTCCAGCTGAAAGGGAGCTTTACAGTAATGGTCTGGGTCTAGAAATCCTTATAAAAAGGCTTTAAGTTCTTTTATATAAAGGATTTTCTACTATCAGATAAATGCTTTCTTTGCTCTGAGTAACTTTCTGGTGATTCCTTGCTTGAAGATTTGTCGAGTCCTGAGATCTGTTTAAGCTCCAGGAATAATGCCCCTTCATCTAGGTCACAGTTCCACAGAGGAAGAAGTCAAGAGAAAGTTAAGAGAGGTCCCCTTTTTCCATCAGCCAAACATTACTCCAGGCCTTTACTCTTTGGAGGGAAATGCATCAGTCCACATCCCACTCTGCACTCATTTATCAGCCAGGCTAAATGTCTACATGCAGATTTTTAGAGATGTGAACTGAATTTCTGCTAACACACTGCTTGGATAGTTTGAGGTTTTTCTGTGTTCCAGAGGAATTGCTTCCTACCGTTGTAAATGTCCACTGAATACTTTGAGAAACTTCTCCGCACTGACTCTCCTGTTATTTCCTTTTTGTGATACTTGGGTCCAGGATGCCTGCACCATAAGGCCATGCTCAGCCTAGAAAGCTGCCTTTCTGTTTGGGAGGCCTGGCTGTTGCTGTCCTGCTGAAAGCCAAACAAGAAGTGAGTTTGCTCATTCTAAGACCTTGTGCTGTAAGTCCTTGTTGCAGTAATGACTGTGTTTGTGGTGCCCTGCTCCTGCCTCATTTTTGATTGCACTGAGTTAAGTGACTTCACATGCACAAGGTGAGTCACGAGCTTAAGTGCACTGTGAGATGAGCTAATTTTCCCTAATATGCTCTGCCAAATCTATTTAAATACTTCTGAGAAAGGGGAAAGAAAGAAGTCTCTAGAGAGAATGACAAAAGGATTTTATTTTGGTACCAGTGTATTAAGCACCTGTATCAGCAGATTCTTGGATGTCTTCTCTCTCACCCAGCTTGCCTTTTGGTCTCCATTATTGAGAATATTTAGTGAATTGCTGCAAGTGAATTATAAACTGCTCAAGATTATTCTTCTATGGCCTGTCCCTTGAAAGATCTAAATAGAGTGTGAAGACAAAGGGAGGAGGGGAGTCATCATTATTTCCACAAGAATATTTAGGAAGTTTTACTCACATTTGAGAATGGAGGACTTGTCTAAAAAGTGCATTCCTAAGCAAAACATAGGGTAGAAGAAATAGTTGTTATATTTGTTGAAAGCTGTTTATAGAACAAAAAAAAAATTGTCCACCATCTATCATATGTTGAAATCAGTTGCCTGGTAAATAACATTCTGCTTATTTTGACAACTGCAATCATAGTTTGCAGCCCTTGTAAATATTCCATTTACTTTTATGTAGGCAAGCACATGACCTGTTAGCCAGATTACTAAAGAGAGGGACTGGGTATTTTTACCTTTCACACCTCACTGGAGAGGTGCCCAGTTCCTAGGAGACTCCAGGCTGAGGGATCCTGATGATGATGCAAATGGTTGCAGCTCCAATAATGACAGAAGACCTTGATTCAGAGGGAATGCAATCCATTAGGGCTGTGCAATTTGTAGCATTGCCATGAAGAGACATTCCTTTGAAAAAGGGAACGGGAAAGAAAATACTTTTGCAATGTGTTATGTAAGGAATTGGTAGCCTTTGGTAAGTCAGGTTCAAAAAAACCCACTTATCTTAAAATACATTCTATTGACTAACAATCATGTGCCAAAATTAAGCCAAATTACATTCTGACTATTCTTGAACAGAGTTTAAAAGTTCTGAGTAATGGCATTGGTTGAACCATTAAAGTAAGTCCTTAAAATACAAGTAGTTTCTTGATACCTTCCACTCTGGGTCATCTTTCTTTGGAAAAAAACTCACACAACAAAACCAGATGCTGCTCTACATGCATAGGAGAAATCAATGGATGGGATCAATATTCCCTCCACAGGTAATAAATGCTGAGAAGCATTTCTGTCTATCTAAATTGATCCTAGAGAATTCTTTAAATTGGTTCTGATGTGTATAAAAACCATTTCCCTATTGATCAAAGCTTTTCTTGCTTGCGTTCTTTGATATGTTATTTCATCTCTGCCATCAGGAATGGTCTCAGGCTTCTGTATGCAGTTATGGTAAACAGAATTTCTTCAACCCACACAAGATTTTTTCTTTTTCATTTAAACCCAGAAATATCTGGGTTTGTCTTTGAAGGTGGATGCTTTGCTTACAGTTAGGCAGTGTAAGTAATTTTTAAATTAGGGAAGTTATCACATCAGAATTGTTTTCAAGGAAGTCTAAAGTAAGTGCTGTACTTTTAATAGAAGTAAGTGCCCAAAACCTGCTGCTCCACTACTCTGCTGTCTCTGAGGGACGAGCTGCTGGAGCAGAGAGGAGAGGTCTTGGCTGTCACTGTCCTTATTCTGCCCCATTTTTGAGCAGAAGAGTTCACCTGAGCTGCTGAGCCTATGGAAAATGTTACTGGGAGCGAGAAAACAGTGCCAGTTATCAGGAAGAGTGTCTCAGCCTGATGTGCCTGGGCAGCTGTGGAGTTTGTGACTTTGGTTACAACACTTCAATTAGCATTGAAGCTGCTAGACTGCTCCAGAAACATGGAGTACTAGCGGGCTAAACCAGAACTTTTCAGAGTATTTGGTAATGGAATGCTTCAGAATTAGTAAATTAATTTGCCCAAAGAAAAGTAAAATGCTTTAATGGATAGATAAAAAGGCTTACCAGTGACTAGTGGTGGTGTTTTGCCCCAAAACTATCACAGTTTCCAGATGTTTGGACATGTAAAGCAGCATGTAGTGTGGTCCTGGCAAGGTTTCACTCAAAATCCATTGTAAGAGGAAGACAATAATCATGGCTGTGATTTCTGTTAGGCTCTTATGAAATATAAATTGTCAAACTGTCTTTTGACAAGTACAGGTTTTTGTTCCTTTTACCCCAAGTAATTTGGAGCCATCAACCCAGCAAATTAATCTTGTCTAGTTCTGTCTTCTGAAGAAATGCAGTAACAAATTAGATTGCTTCAACACGCCTGCACTGTTTTAAATTTATCCACCAGTTCAAATTAGGAGATGGATTTCATCCTGTATTCACAGGAGGGGCTTTGGCTACTTAGGATTCCTTTGCATAGGTGTGCAAAGTTCCTTGCAGATGAGAAAAAGAGGGTTGCTTACTTGCATCTAACACAGCTGAGCCTCCCTAAATGCAGTTATTGCCCTTTTAAGTTTGCCTGTTTAGGTCAGTATGGACACTCCAGTAAATCTGGTGGGATCTTTGCCAGAGTCCTGCTTTTGGCACGTTATGGCTACAGCCTTTATCAAGCCCATAACTTTATGTACATTTGGAAAATTTTACAAGAACAGATTTTCATGCAAAATAATTAATTTTAACTATCCCCTTCTGTAGAGTGGGGTATGTATCCTAAAAATAAAAATAAAAAAAAAAAAAAAATTACTAAAATATTACTATCTCTGATGTACTAAATGATTTTAGGGTTCAGCTCTGGTCTCAAGGTAGACATACAGTTTTAGTAGCAGGAATAGTTCTAGAAGGACATGGATGATTTTTCTTGTTTTAAGTACAGATGTATTTCCAACCCAAACAACAGCACTGCATTTGTAATTAATCAATGCCTAAAACGAAGAGCATTGCCAGTCTGGAGACAAGAACAGAGCTTTTCTCTGTAGGACACAGGGACTGGAAACCTACAGCTGTACTTAACTCCAGTGCTGGGGGGAAAAGGGAGCTGGAAGTGCAGTGATACCTCAGAGTGAATTCAGTCTGCTCCGAGCAGAAAGGTGACTGTCCAGAGATTCCAGATTCTGGCTGCCCCACAGCTCCAGGGTGAGGTGAGATTCAGACAAGCATTTTCATGGAAACCCTGTGTTTCACCATCCCCTAGGGGGTAATCTGGGGTCTGGCTTGGCTCCACATTTCTCTGTGGATCCCCAAGGAAGGACTGAAGCCTGAGGTTTACATGTGGAGTAAGCACCATCAGCCAAATACATTTTAATGCACAGAGTTTTTTCTCAGCTAAGCTGTCATCCCTCATAAGGATTCCTTGCATAGGAGTTGTTTGTACCTTTAATTGGCTTTGCTACCTTTCTTTACCTTGTCCAACTCACTGCATCCTTTTTGAATCGAGTGTCCAGATGGTCAGAGCTTATGTTGTTCTAAGGACATAATAGGAGTACATCAGAAAAATTAGTACCTGTGTTCTAGCAAGGGGCAAGAGCAAATCAGCTGTGATTAGTGCAAAGGCTGCTACTGTAGGGTCTCTTTGTGGTGGCAGTGTGCTTTGTCATCACTCCTGGTCTGCCAGGTTGAGGGAGAAGGCTGAGCTCAGGATTGGCGTGGGGCCAGCCAGAGCAAAGCTTCACTTCATCTCCTCACATTGCCAAGTGCACCAACAGATCCAGAGCAGGTTCTGGAAGCCTTGTGAGCTGGAGATCTAGAGGCTGTGAGATCTAGAGGGCAGAGTCTTGGAGACATTGCATCTTCTGAGCAGAGTCTGTTCATTTCAGTGCAAATCAGCCTAACTGCTCTGTTCAGTGAGTTTGCATAGACCAGCCCCACCTGACAGCTGGGTCAAAGGTATGAAGAACAGCCTCTCTTCAGGCTTTTGTCTTCCTCCAGTGTTATATCAAAGTGTCTTTGTTAGTGACAAGCAAATATCCTTCATTAAAATATAGCTTTGCATCACAATTATGTAGTAGTTTTTGTTTGCTTTCCTAATTGGAGAAAATTTTGAAAGAGCAATAAAACACAATTTGTTCCCTCTTCCCTAAATGAAACATCTCCTTTTGGAAGGAAGGAGGGAGTAAATTTACATTATAATGAGCAAATTGTTATGAGCCCGTAGATCAGCGTTGACATAAAGGGTGAGGGAAATGAGATGTTGTCATTTTGTACATTCCCCCTCACACATCTGCCTGTGCATCCTGCTGCTGCTGAGCCAGGAAGTGGCTGTGCTCATGGTCAGCCATAGGAACACATCCTAACTTGGGAAAAGCTCCTGTGCAATGGATCATTCCTCACCAGGGCTGCCAAGTGCACCTCCGTCCTTTCCCCAGTGAGTGCTAGTGACGGAGGCAGTGCAGGGTACTACTGCACCTCCGAGCTGGCTGCTTTTTACTGACCCTCTCGATTCTCCTCTTGGCTTTGCCATGTGCCAGGACTGTCGGAATGCTGGCATGGACTGACGGGATGAGTGTTCTGGTTTGGCTTCAGGCATCTAGCAAAGCATGCAGAAAAATGCAGGGTTGGGATCTGCCCCTGCCCTGCTGAAACCAGGGAGGGAATGAGCTGAAGCTTTGTCTCAGTTGTCACTCTGTCCTGCCCTTACTTTCTGGAAGTGGACTGCAGCTGTCCAAAGCTTTTCTCCTGCCTGTCCCTCTCTGTAACAACTGGGTTCATTAGTGGTTTTGAGAAGCTGGAAGTGACATTAACCCCCTGCCCAGCTGCTGTGGTGTCAGGGCTGCAGGCGAAATGGCATTTGTTTGGCTCCTGGAGAAGTCATCCAGCGATTGCCTGGAGAGTCTCGCTGCAAGTGCAATCCATATGCAATGCTTCTGTCAGCAAAGACTTGCTGGAGGGGAGCTGATAATAAATATTCACATCTGCTGCTTTGGACACTCTAATCCATCCTACAGATCTTTGCTGTGTCAGGCTTTGTTCTAGATGAAGAAGCTGGGTAGTTATAAAGGTTTGCAAATAGGGCATATTTATCATGGTTAGCTCTACTTCCTAGTTCCCTTTCTTGCACAAATATCCATGACCACACTAAGCATAGGTTGTGGTTAGATATTCTCGGTGCATTTGTAAGCTGTTTTAGGATATGTGTTTCTTTTGATAAATGGCAAAATGAAGCCATCAGATCCTCATGAGCAGAACAGAGAACACCACTGTTATGACCAAGTTTGAAGAGAGGGACTGTATATTCCCTGGACAAACTGTACATCACACCCAGGGCCCTAAAGTGTTAAAACTGGGATAAATTCCTCCATACTCACCTCTGTTGGGCAGTATGTTCCCATTGGCTATTTGGTGAATGACCTGAGATACTAAAAGTAGAGAAATATCTCCTGCTTTTCATAATCTTCCCAAAAAATTATGACCTTGGTGCCAGATTGACTTTGTCAGTGTCAATATTAATTATTCTTCTGCTGGTGATGTCTTTGCTTTCAGAGGAAAAATCTCGATACATAAGAAGAGCTGTAATTGCTTGGAGGGTGTATTGAACTTGCTCTAAATAGAAAAAGGTGTTTGACCAAGATCACGACTGACAGTACAGTGATCCCGTTGTTGTTAGGGCCACATCAGCTTTGAAATGAATGTATTGATTTTCGGGTTTTTTTGGTGTTTTTTTTTTTGTACGTGAAACTCATGATTATTATAGTTAATTTCTAAAGGAGAATCTTTATCTGGAGGCTGGGTAAGTAAAAGGTTTTTCAAACATATCATTTGCCAGCTATTACCTCTGCTTTTATTTATGCAGGAAGATAATAAACTTATAAACACATTCTACTTCCTTAAAAGTGTTGAAAACTGAGTCCATTTGATTTGCAAAAAAGCAGATGGAAACTGAGAACTCTTTAGAACCTTTTTTAGGTTTTTCTTTTATTTTTTCTACTGTTAAACCCTGTTCTATACTAAGGATTTAATTATCATTTTTTCCATAAGGATATAAGGGAGCAAGCACTCAGTTCAGTTAGATGTCCGACCTTCTGGAAATTCAGCTGAAAACTCATATCATATCTTAAAGCAGTACAAGAAAAGCCATGTCAAAAGCATGGTCTGATGTCAATACCTCCACGTTTTAGGAAGGCATCTACTCCTCTGGTGCTCATTCTGTGTGTCAGAATCTGTCCCTGAAAAACTGTATCCAATTAGAAGTGATCGTCCTGCTCTGCTCTGCACTGGTGAAGCCCCACCTTGAGTATTCTGTGCAGTTTTGGCCACTGTAACATAAAAAAAAATTACTAAACTATCAGAGAGCATCCAAAGGGCAACAAAGATGGTGAAGGGCCTTGAGGGGAAGCCATGTGAGGAGTGACTGAGGGCTGAGTGACTGAGGAGTGACTGACTGGACTTGCTCTGTCCAGCTGGAGGAGACTGAGGGAGGACTCACCAGGGTTTGCAGCTTCCTTGTGAAGGGGACTGGAGGGGCAGACACTGATCTCTGCTCTGTGGGAACCAGTGACAGGACCTGAGGGAATGGCCTGAAGTTGTGTCAGGGGAGGTTTTGGTTGGATATTAGGGAAAGGTTCTTCCTCCAGAGGGTGGTTGGGCACTGGCACAGGCTCCCCAGGGAATGGTCCTAGGACCAAACTTGACAGAGTTCAAGGAAGATTTGTACAACGCTTTTGGGCCCATGGTGTGACCTTTGTGGTGTCCTGTGCGTGGCCCATGATCCTTGTGGGTCCCTTCCAACTCAGCAGATTCTGTGATTCTGTCAAAGTAGCCAGGCTCCTTGTGGGAACATGAGGTCTCCAGACTGGCCTAATCACTCCAAAATCCAATCTCATTGTTATCGACCCATCTGACTTTCTGTTAAATTATCCCAGTAAGGATACACGTGTGTGTCTTCAAAGCCGCCATCTCAAAACTGAGGGTGCCGCTCTCTTGCGTAGCCTTTGCCAACGTCGCTGCCTTTGCTCTGTGTTGCAGGCGGCCTGGTGGCTCTGGCCAGCAGCGAGGGCTCCGTGAAGGTGCTGTGCCTGGCCGTGGGGCAGCTGTCCGTCCTGCGCGGCCCCGGCGTCGAGGTGCGCTGCGTGCTGTTCCACGGCCAGGATCACCTGCTGTCCGCGGGCACCGACGGCAGGGTTTGCCTCTGGACCTGGGCACAGTGACACGCGTGGCCCTCATCGCCTTCCACGAGAGCGGCTCGACCACAGCACTGCGGGTTTGTGGCTTCACAGCATTTTGCGCTATTCGGGGAATATTCGCCCGAACGGAGCAGTATTGGGCATTTTATCCAAATAAACCCCTCAAGTTCTCCCTCTTTCTGCTGTCACCGTGTTTTCCCCAACACCAAGAATCTCTCTTTTGGTGGTTTCTGGAGAAACAGCTTTACAATGACGCCTAATGCCAGCGCAGCCGAATTGCAAGGAGATTGATTTTTAATGTAGCGCAGCACGAGCCACGGGAGCCGGGGCGCCCCTTCCCCGGCGCAGCCGCCGGTGGGAAGATGAGGCGAAGTTTCCTCAATGCGGCCATGGGGGATGTTTTCCTGGACAGCGCTGGGGCAGCGGCGATGAGCCGGAGCTGGAGAGCTCGGAGGGGCTGAGGGAAGCTCCAGCCCGCGGATCCGAGGGGAGCCGGGCTGAGGGGAGCTCCGGCCCGCGGATCCGAGGGGAGCCGGGCTGAGGGGAGCCCCAGGCGGTGGATCTGAGGGGAAGTGGGCTAAGGAGAGCCGAGTGAGGGCAGCTCCAGCCGGGAGGGTCTGAGGAGAGCCGGGCTGAGGGCAGCTCCAGCCGGGGGATCTGAGGAGAGCCGGGCTGACGGGAGCTCCAGCGGGGGGATCTGAGGGGAAGCAGGGCCGAGAGGAGCCCGGCTGAGGGGAGCTCCAGCCGGGGGGTCTGAGGGGAGCCGGGCTGACGGGAGCTCCAGCCGGGGGATCTGAGGGGAACCGGGCTGACGGGAGCTCCAGCCGGGGGATCTGAG
>VYXF01003962.1:74001-116566 GCA_013397295.1 Polioptila caerulea | reverse complement strand
GGGGGCTGCCCGCCCGCGGGGCGCGGGGCTCCTGCGCCCGCCCTCCCCCGCCTGCCTCCCGCCTAACCCGCGATCGCTCCCCCCCTTCCCCCGCCGAGGCGAAGCTGGAGCCGCAGGAGATCCGCCGGGCACAGGGAGGGGACAGGGATGGGTTGTTTTCTCTCCCCCTCCCGCCCCGAGACCTGAGGAGATGCAGCCCAAGTTCGCCGCGATGACTCTGCTGCTGGCACCGGGGTTTGTCCGCGGCATCGCAGCCTCCGGACCGCCTGAATCCTGCTCCCTCTGAATCGTCGGCGCCGGGTTAAAGCTCAGTTCTCATGTTGTGGTTGCTGGGCTGCCGCGCTCCCGTTTTGCGATGGGAGGTGGAGGAAAAGGGATTGTCCGTGAGTCAACACCGAAAACGTGATTAGGAGGAACTGCTTTCACTAATCTGTTTCTAACCTTTCAGTCCATGTTGGCCTGTGACCCCTCTCAGCTTTCACGTTCAGCCTGATCAGGTAGGTGTGAATTATTCACTTGGGGTGAGGGAAGGCGGATGGAAATGTTTCAGAGACTTACCTACGATCCTGGCCTCTGTCAGGATGAGAAATGATGAGAAAGTTCAAGCTGTAAACTAATTCTGAGCCGAGCAGCATTTGTTTACTTGTTGAAATGTGTCCGTGCAAGACGTCTGCAGTCTGTCTGATTTCCAGGATCGAGCCGAGTGCCTGTGAGTTGCTGTGGGACATCTCAGCTGCTGTAGCAAAATATAGTGCTCTTATTTATGATCTGGGGAGAACTTTTACATACATATATATGTATGCACACACATTTGTTTTGAGAGCTTCCTCATCAAACTCCAGCAGATTCTCACAATTGTTTCACATTTCCTCAGATATTAATTACTCTGTTTGCTGCTTTTTTTTTCCCCTTAAATGTCCACAAATCTGCAGTGTTGCAACCTACCTGTAGCATTAGGTGGGGAGATTCTCTGCTCTGTAGATATGTAAAGCAGCCGTATCTGCATGAATCGCTGGATTTCCAAACAACATGTTACAGTAGATGCTGCTGATAGGAGTAACAAGAGGATGAGTAGTCCTTGTGATGGAAACACAGCTAGTACTTCAATTAAGAAGATATCTTTTCGAATTTGATAAATCTTGTGTAATATCCGGTGTCTCCCTCTGTTGTGGCTTTGGAAAAACTGCTTGGTCAACAGGATCCTTTAGCTGCTTCTCTGGGATTAAAGCTTTCTCCTCCTGCTGCTGCTTTTTTTGCTTCATTTAAGGGAAAATTAATTGCTGAACATCTGCAGTCCACCAAAAATGCCAATATATAAAAAGGTTCCCCCGAGGGGTGGAGGGGAGTACGTGTTTGCGCGTGTGTGTAGGTTAATGCATGTTTGTGGAGACTCCGTGTGCCTGTGAGTGCGTGCTCTGGGGATGGAGGAAAAGAAGGGATGACACACACGCACCCCAACAGCCCTTTTTTTTTTTGGTTTGTGCCAGCATCTGCCTCCAGTTCTGCAGTCTGTGTAGTGCTGTTATCTCATCTCATTTAAAAGTTTCCTGTAATACTTCGCCCGTTTTTTAAGAGGGGTCAGAAACCAGTTTGCTGCCAGGGTTGCACTGGCTGCAGGCCGGTGTGTGGGCAGGCTGGTGGCAGTGATGTGGCACTGTGGGCAGCCAGAAGTGCTCCCAAGACACCGAGCCTGGCTCCGGCTCTCCCGGGGGTCACTCCAAGCCCCTCTCCCTCCCGGGGCCCATCCTCAGTCCCGCACAGCTCACCGGAGGTCGGGCCGTGCTGCATCGCTCCCGAAGTTTTAGAAAGGCTCCAGCTTAATCAGGCCGGCACATTTCAGCGGCTCCGTGCATTACACAGGCATTCAATGTCCTGCACTCCACGTCTTTTGCTGGGAATTACTGAAATGCTGAATAATGGAGAAGGTGGATTGCATCTTTGATTGTGTCAGAGTTAAACATACCTGCTGCAGGCAGGTAGATGTGTTGGTAGCCCAGGAAGTCCCTCTTCAGAAATGCTGTAAATAAATCTCTGTACAGCCCAAATTTAACCCAACACCATCTCTCAGATCAGACGCAGATGTGACAACAGATAATGTTTAGCTCCTTTTCAGCTCAGGTTTCCCACCTCGGTTTAATGAAGTGGGCAGTGCTCCCTACATAGACCCAGGGGACTGGTCCACCACAGGAGGTTGAGACCGTTCTTAAACTTGGCTTCAGAACCCTTCGGGCTGCCCATCACCAGGAGATTTCAGGCAGCCGGTTTAATTTCTGATCGTCCAAAAACTCAGCAGCAAAAATGAGGAAAGTAAAAATTAGATGATCCTGTGACCCACCATTCCTTCAGAGATATGTTATGGTCATATGCTTGCAGGCTTGTGTGTCTAATTGAGGTGTTTCACATGTTTTGTTCTCTTTACCAATAATTAAGAAGAGCTTTAAGTCAAATGAAACAGTGGTAGTTATCTGTGCAGTTTAAAAACTTGGATTTATTCTTCGGGGCTGGTTGAAACAATGACTTTTATAAGTCAATATTCCTTGAATTTTGAGTTATTTCTCACTTGAAACTCTGTTTTCAGACCACGACATTGGTCTCCCTATGGAAGCAACTGTTTATATTTGGCTTTGAGGTCCCATGGAGAAGCCGAGGAGGGGGATGGCTCTTCATATCCATGAAGCCTGGATACTTCTGTTTGTGCTCCCTGGTTTGGTCACTCCAGCTGCCATCAATCATGAAGACTACCCTGCTGATGAAGGGGACCAGACCTCCAGTAATGACAATCTGATCTTTGATGATTACCGGGGGAAGGGCTGTGTGGATGACAGTGGCTTTGTGTACAAACTGGGAGAACGTTTTTTCCCAGGACATTCCAACTGTCCCTGTGTCTGTACTGAGGATGGACCTGTTTGCGATCAACCAGAATGCCCTAAAATCCACCCAAAGTGCACAAAAGTGGAACACAATGGATGCTGTCCAGAATGCAAAGAAGTGAAAAACTTTTGTGAATATCATGGGAAAAATTACAAAATCTTGGAGGAATTTAAGGTATGGAACCCTTTCTTCAGTATTTCATATTAGTACGCTTTAGGAATTGCATTTTTATTAGGAGCTCTCGAAGGCACTCAGTATTTGCTTACTGCCACTGATGGATGCTGAAGTTGAAGTCATTTTTTGCTGTGATGTGGGTCTGGCCCATGTAAAAGCTGTCACCTCCCCCTTATGTGCACTCCCTGCCCCGTGGGAATTGCCAGCTCTCTGCATCTGCCTCCTTTGCTCATAGCATGGATCATGCTGGACTACCAAGGGTGTGTAAACCAGTACTGAGTGCTTTTTAAGAACCCTGTTTGCAATTTGGGTAGCAAAAAGGTGATGGTATGGTGCTGAGAGTTGTTACTCTAACTGTATGAGCATGCAGATAAGTAGGTGGTAAACTCTATTGAATCTTTTTCATTTCAACTGTGATAAGGCTGTCTGGAATGGAGAAGGTGAACTCCCAGGCAGATGAGCATCTCAAGCAATGAGAAGTGTGGGGTTTCATTGTAATGGTTGAATTCCTGCAAGGAATGTCATCAAGAAATCCTGAAATGTGTCTTAAAACCAAGACAGTATTTTCCAAAACCACTACACAACCTGCAGCTGTCATTGTGGTGAGTCTGATCACAAGCTTTCAATCCTGCTAAGGAAGACAGCATTTCACAGTGAAGAGCAGGGGCTGTAAAAGCTCTAGGTGCACGAGCTTGTCCTTCCAGGTCACGTGGCTTTAAGAGTTGAACTTCCATAATTAACAACAGCCTGTAACCCTTCATGGCTGTGTGCCTGATCTTATTATACACTTGGCCAGTTTATTGTCTTTCCTGCAAGGAAAATAATTTCATCTAGGTCTGTGTAGGTCACTAGTTCTCGGTAACACCGATGGCAATTCCCTTTTTCACAGAAATGGTCATTTTCAGGGAAGGTAGCAGTTAGTAGCAGTTAGTAGTTCCTTTCTTCTGTCAGGTCTGGTGTATGTTTATCTTTTTCTGTCCATCTGAAACTGCCGTCCCTGAGTCTGGGCAAGATGGTTTAATGTCACAAGCACAAGGTAAAGCAAATGTATACGGAACATCTCCTTGAGGACCACCCTGGTCAACCTGCTCTGCTTTGCTGAGGGATGGGAAGATGCCAGTCTTGTGAACTGCTCAGATAAGAGTTTCTTCTTGCCCTGGGAAGGCCTGGCCCAAGTTCATCCCATGATCACTCTTCAGTGGTCCTATTTGAGCTGCTGTGTTGTCAGGTGGTGAGATACCCTACCTAGGTGATCAGGTTTTCATGTGAGAGCAATAAGGTCTCGTTTTTAGGAAGCAGAAGTTTCCAAGAACTCTTTGAAGAGATTTCAGTGAGAGAGAGAGATCTTATCATTAAAGTATCTCTTGCGTGTGAACTACGTGGAAAAGTAGTAATCTCTTTTCCTGAAAGAAATAATTGCATCCTGGTAACCTTAAATGTTCTAGGGAAACAGAATACTGCAGAGAAAGGCTGTTGGAGAGAGTTAGGAGCCATCTGGTTCATTGCTTGCTGTATTCAAATTCTTGGGGTGTTGTGTGGAAAGCAGAGTTCCAGTACCCTCTGAGAAGCACAAAGAGACGGTGTCAGGTCACTCCTGACACACTGTAGCCTTCTGTCCAGGACTAATGTGAGATCCTTCACACCTGATTTAGCTGACAAACTTTTGACCTAGACCTGTGTTTTGCTGGAAGCTCAATATGTTGTGGACTAGGGCAGAAAGCAATGTTTTGGAAATCTCTGTGTTTACTTAGAGTAAACAGTGGATTGCTTTTTTCCTCAGAGTACTGTAGGAGAGTCAGACAATGGAAGATCACTCTTTCACAGGGAAAAAAAGAAGCACCTGTGAACTATGACTTAATAAATTCTATAGGAAAGACAGAACTTTGAGATGCAGGAAGCTGCTGCTCTGAAGTCTTGACTTTATGAGGCATCCAAGCATTTTGTTGTCTATTTCAACAGAATAAAGATTTTACCTGCTATCTCTGCAGATGAAATCCTGAGCAGTTCATAGGTTTTACAGGCTCTGCTCTTCCCTCATCCTGTTGAATTTATAAGGTCTGCAAACTTTGTCACATCCATTGCACACACACTGAAGTCAAAGACGAGAGGCTGTTCTGACTCAAACCCAGGCTGCTTTCAGTGGAAACAGAGGCACTGTTTTATGTGGTCTCAGAACCCTTTCACCCACTTGATTTACTTTTGCTGGTATGTAGATTCCAAATCGTCATCTATAGAAGTGCTTGTCACTGCTGAGTTTCAGCTGAAATTAGCCTCTATTTAAAAATCTTTTGCAAGTGTGTGTCTGTGTGTGTGTGCCAGGACTGACTCATCTTGTAGAAATTTCAGCTGCCTGATCTTTCACAAATTGGGATTAATTTTTTTCTCTGTGACTTTTTTTCCTAGGATATCAATATCTATAAGAGGTTTCCAGTTGGGTGAATTTTCCTGTATTGCTTCTAGATTTTTTTCTCAGGTTTAGAGTGAGAAATCCAAATGTGATTTAATCTTTTTTCTTACCACTGGCAGTAACTGTGATGCTCTCAGGGTAAAGGAGCATGTGTTACAAAGGCCCATTTCTTGAATATTTAGCTTTCTTCTAGTGAACAGATATAGTACATCTGATTTTTTGAGTCATAACAGTCATAAGCACAAAATACAAACATGCCAACAAGCAATGTAGCTTAGACAGCTGTCCAAATATTTATCCTTGTGCCCCTCAATCATTAACATGTACAACTGAAATGCTGAACTGAAGTTCAATTATAAATTCAAACCCATTGAGAGTTTTTCTTGTATCCTTTTGTAAGATTGTGTGTCTTTGACAGATGGCTTGGTAACCTCATGCAGCATCTTCACAGCATCTTTGTCTGTTATGGGTCCTGGGAGATGTTGGTGGGTTTGGGGCCCCAGCTGCCCGTACAGAGCCTGACTCCTTCCCTGCTTTCAGTGGGATTTAACCCCAGCTTTGGCTGAGGCTGTGCTTCCACCTGGAAACCCCTGCAGAAAAGGCCAGCAGAGTCTGTCTAATGTTAACCATGATCTGATTCAAATGAAGTACAGCTAAAATACAGCTTGATGCCCAGTGGACAGGATTCTGATACCTGTGGAGCAGGAGAGAGGGCGGGTCTGGTGGGTTTGACTGGGATCCATCGCTCTCTTTCCCATCTTGTTTTCTGCTTTTCTCTTTGTTGGACTAGAATGTGGGCTCTGAGGTCCCCACTGGCCCCTCTCAGAGCAGGGGTGAAGGCAGCTGTGGTGGCTGCAGGGAGGGTGTGAAGGTTGCTGGAAGTCTCAGGCCGTTTTCTCCAGAGGAGACAGGGCAGGGACTCTCGAGGTTGCTTGGCAGCTGCTTTTTCTCTCACACATCATCCTTGCTTTGATTTCAGTCCTGGAGGTTAAGGTCTGAGTCCCAAGTGCTCTGCACTCGCCCGTAGGAGCAGAGATCCTTCAGGGAGGTTGTTACGCCTCCCCTTTCTTCTCAGAGACAGAAAACAAGCAAATGGAGATTGGTCTTGGTTATTGTAAGTACAAATGGTTGTGTTTTAAATGACTGTCCCCAGCCAGCAGCTGATGTAAAGTTAAGGAGACAGCGTTCCGCCAGCGTGACCGATGCTCGTTGGCAGCTGGTGCAGGAATCCTGCAAATGTCACTGAGGCAGCAGTGTCCCTAAGTGCTCATTAGATTTTGCTCTCTCGTGTGACTTACTGACAGAAAAGCACACACCTGTGAGAAATGGAATTGTGGCGTGGTCACAGGGGGTTTGTAGCCACAGTGAGGAGCCACTGGAGGAGGATTGGGCTGTCAGCTTGGAAAGTCCATTTTCAGCTCTGAACTTCCTAGGTCTCTCATTACCCAGCAGAGGCACATCCAGAGTAACCTCCTGCTGACCTCTGGATATGTAGCAAAATGCCATTGCTGGGAGATAAATGGTCAGTTCACAAGAGATTGTCAAGCTGACATCTTGAAATGCTCTCTCCATTTTAGACTGACAGGCAGGGGTGCTCCCTGGCCCTGCAGGAGGGTGAGCATGGTGCCATCCTCCTCCAAGGCAGAGGCAGGAATTTCCTAAGCACAGACATCAGAGTGTCTCTGTTAGCCTGGCAGAACATTGGGTGAGCTATCCTTTGGGTGGGAACACAAGAGGTTTTGGCCTTCCTCAGGATGTTCAAGTGAGAAGAGCAGCTTCAGGCTGCAGTTGTGAACTTGAGCTTGGAAAACACTCTGGACATTTTTGGGGGGTTCTTCAGTGGCTGTCCTCCTTTCCGCCAAGTGCAGAGCTGCAATTTTTTCTAATCATTGGCTCTGCCAGTGCTTATCCTCTGCTGCTGCCTTTATTTGCCTGCCCTTCCCAATGACTTCTCCACTTCCTTGTCCTCTCCCCTTCCACCTTTGCTCCTCCCAAACCTATCCTCGCTGAAGGAGTCCCTAGGTGATGCCCAAGTATTTGTCCTTTGCATCAGCACAACTGGGGAGAGGTGGGAAAACAAACCTTCTTGCCCTTGCCCTTTTCCTCCACACTGGGAAAAAAAAAAAACCAAACAAAAAAAACAACAAAACAAAACAAAAAAAAAAGCAGGAAAGGTGAAATTTTTCCTTCCAGGGCAAAGTTTTTGCTGACTTGAAAAGAGACAGGATTTCATTGCTCAAGTTCTACTTTATTTTTCTTTCCCCTGTTCCTTGCCACTATATCTTAAGTTCATTGCTTTGTTTTGTCCACAAATCACCTGTAATCCTTCAGTGAAGCTTTTTGTATCTTGCTGACTTTGTGTCTTCTTGAACAGTGCTTTGCACAGTAGGGACACAGCTCTAGCAGGGTTCTTCAGGGTGTAATCAGAACCCAAAATATATGAGGGACTGTGTAAGCATAGCATTATCATACACTAATTCTCAGCTCATTATGGAAACCTTTACTTCACAATAGTGGCACCTCCTTCTCCTTTGTTAATGCTCTTTAAAATGTTTTATTAATGCAATTACCTGGATGGAACTGAACAAAGCAAGGCCTCTCATCAAAAGGCACATGCAGGCAGGCATGCAGCTGCTATCCCAGCAGCTCTCAGCCCCTGAACGCAGTGTGTCCCTCCTGCTGGAGGAAAGGAGGCAGTGAAACCAAAAAGTGGTTCCCCACCCCCAGAACTGTGCCAGAAATAGAAATTAAGTGGTGTAAACAGCAGCCTGGCTCAGACCACCAGGTACCCAGCCCAGGAGTGCAAGTTTATCAAATATGAATGGAGCATTTGGGATGTTTCAGAGTGTTACTGGGGGGGTGCTGCTCTTAGGTGAGAAGCAAGAGTGTGGCAGGCCTGGGTGCAAAGGGCCAGCATGGGTCCCCCATTTTAATATTGGCATTTTTCTCTTCAAGATGTGTGCAGCAGGCTTTTATTTTTTTTCTCCCATGACTCAAACAAGTGGGGCTTTTATTTTTTTCCATCTTCTTCTTGTGTGTTCTGCAATTTCACATATGGCTAGAAAATCATAATACAAAAGAAATTTCAATAACGTGCCTGTGCTTTAATAAAAGGAGCCATGAACAATGCCAGCTCTGAAGATAGCATACAGCCATTGGAATCAGACAGGGGAAACAGAACATCAGTCAGATGGAAAAGTATGATTTATTATCTCCCTCCTGGCAAAATTACAGTGACAATGTGTATGCAAAGGAATCTAAAATTACTGACTTACTGTATTTCTGTCATAATTTGCACCAAGAAAACATACTAAAATAGACAGGCCTGACATATATTGATCTATAGTGAAACCTATTTTTTAAATTATGCTATGTACTTAGCTACTGATTCTGGAACATATATATCACATTATGCATAAATACATTTATTACAATAGGTGAAAGAAGGTGGGCTTTATTCAGAATTTGGCTAAAAAAAATCCATGGAATTTTCTTCCCTGGAGCACAGGAATACATGGGAGGCCCCAGAAGCTCAGAGCTCAGTGGTGCTGGCTGTGCCACACACAAATTGTCCCAGAGCTCCTCACTGAAATGGATGAGACCCAAAACCTGAGCATCCCCAAAGTTCAGAATCAGCAGGAACTGAGCACAGTTTTAGTCACTGTGCCCTGGTTTTAGTCACAGGGCAGCAGCCCAGTGCAGAACTCAGCCTGTACGTGCAGTCCCAAGGGATTGGTATTTTTCCAGTAAATATGACACAGGAATTAATGTGTGCCCAGCATTTGTACTGCCAGAGCTGGGGCTGGGCTCTCACTTATCCACCCTAGGAAATAGCCCATCAGCTCTGCTTGCTTCCAGAATCAGGGCTGTCCAGGGAGCTGCTGAAGGAGAGGGGATTTCTCTGCACAGCCAGAGGAGAAGCTCTGGCACTTCCCCTGCCCTCCCTCCGTGGCTGCTGGAGCCTTACTGTTGAGAAAATGGAATATGTAGTACCTGCAGGTGTAACCAGCTCCTTCCAAGAGTGATAAAATGAAGTCTGAGGCTCTATTGCTGTGCCAGACAATGCTCAGTGGGGCCAAAGAGAGAACTGCTCATCCCTTGGCTCTCCCAAGCTGTTCATCTCACCCAGGCTGTTTCTGG
The DNA here is from genome assembly GCA_013397295.1 of Polioptila caerulea. Classification (NCBI taxonomy): domain Eukaryota; kingdom Metazoa; phylum Chordata; class Aves; order Passeriformes; family Certhiidae; genus Polioptila; species Polioptila caerulea. The sequence continues at coordinate 106,974 of VYXF01003962.1, read as the reverse complement.
GGTCTGGTGAGCTGGAGCTCCTCAGGCCATCACCTTAGGAGGAAGGATGTCATCCCTAGAAACATTCCCAGCTCATTGGTGAGAAGGTTTTGAGGGGAAGTGCAGGTATGTGTTTGTTGCTAGTGGAATGTGCAGAATTGCATTCATTAAAAAAATGCTCAATCAGCCAATTATTCTAGTTACTGTTTTAAAAGCTATAATTAGATAAGTTATGTAGTGACAATGCTCAGTCTAGCTGCAAAATAAGGATACGTGAGGCTTCCTTACTCTGTTCTGTGGTCATATCAGAGGTAATTCTTTGGGAATGACAGTAAAATCAGGATGCTTGGAGAAGCAATAGGGTTTGAAACAGCTCCTGAAAGCAGGGAACCTCTCAGTCTGTTAACTGTGGTCATCCCAGCCAGCAAAATCTTTCTGACTGAGGGCTAGCCCAGTGTATTCTCTCATCACAGAGAACCCATTCAAACCTGTTTTCAGTCCATATCCTTCCCAGCCTGTGCTCATAACCAAATGGTGACAGCCCCTGAGGGACAGAAACCTCCCAGACACCGCTGGCACCTGCAGAAGGAACAGGACCAGGGTCCACCTCTCCTCCCCAGGGATGGCTGGCTGTATTACACCTACCTCCACAATGGAAATCCTGTGTTTTATCAGTACATGCACCTGAGCTCGCCACCTTCTCCCATCTCTCAGTGTGGACAAAGGAGGAGACAGCAGACTCAGGTGTAGGGAAAACACATGTGAAAGGGCTCACCTTCCTGACCAGGTGCTCTGTTCCTTTCTCCCTGCTCCAGGAGGCTTTCTCCTAGGTATGGCTCCTTCCTTGCAAAAGCCAGCCAGGAGGGAATGGAGAGCAGAGAGCTGCCAGCTGGGCTCACTTTCCCTGCTGACAGTAAAAGGAGCTTAACAAATGTGAAGCACACACAGACATTTTGTCTGTGTCCAAACAGGGCTGCACTTCACACGTTGGAGCCATGGTCCCATCTGTCATAGCTGTAACCTTTCAGGAGTCCCCTTCCCTCGGCCCTGGGCATGTCTGAACTAAAAAACTATTGTCATCCAGTCATAAAAATTATCACCAAAGTAACAGAGAGCTCCAGACCCCTCAGCCCCAGGGTAGGTGAGGTGCAGCTATTGTAAGGAATAAAATGAGACATATATCAAAGCCAAGAGAGCATTCTCACAGAAGAAGTGCAAAGTCATGTTTTTACAGAAAGCTTTGCTGCTGCTCTCGGGAGAGGAAAGCAGCCACGAGACTGCAGATACACAGCTCTGGTGGAAAAGGGGCCAGGACTCGGCTCAAGGTTGTCTCTCTCATCAGCTAATGGAGGAGTCACTCTTCAGATCCAGACAGGGTTCCAGGAGCCTTTTAAACTCATCAAATTGTGTGGCACAGAGCAAATCTATGAGTACAAAGCCCCTAAAGCCAACCCTGACTCATCAGATGTGGGCCCAGGATAGCCAGGATGAGACACATCTTCTGTGCCTTACTGATCTGTAGGGCTCCCTGGGAATGTTTACAGAAGAATGGCAAGGATGATGTTGTTTCTGGTTATGGACAGGCATGGCCTGGGAATGAGAGGAGGAGCACACAGCCTGGAGCAATTAGAGCATTCTTGTGCTTTTCCATCTCCAGAATCCAAGCCTGGTCACCAGCACGCTGGAAAGGCTCTGATGTTTGCAATATTTGTGTGTGTGTTGAGGGCTCCCTTAAAAACAGGATCTCAGCATCTGCTTCTGCTGCTTCTTGGAAGCCAGGTCTTTGGTTTAGCCAACCTGCAGTGTGGTGCAAGCATTTTTCAATTTTTGGATGGAGTTGATTTGTATTGCTAGTGCTCCATATAAGTAGGATACCGCTCCAATTTTTTCGCTGCAGATAAATTATCTAATGACTTGGTAGTTTTTTCCTGTTGCAAAGTCATTTGCAATCTGATGGTGTTTTCAGTGAGTGTGCTTGTCTATAATTACTCAACACGTTGTTTATTTGAGCAACTTTCCACCTATGGAAAATCCAAGTGGTTACAGTTTCTGTAGTATAATTCATATTGTATCTCCCCTAGCTGGCTGGATGATTTTTATTTTATTAAGTAAGTGACAAATGAGAGAAATTTTTGCCTTTAGTGGGATTTTGTATTGGCACATAGAGAAGAGCCATTTACCAAATTTTTAACACAAATTAGATGGTTATTTATGCACTGCAAGTAGTGAAAGCCAAGTGAGCAGCTCAAAAGAGAAGTGGTGAGTTTCAGTCTCACCTTCAGGCAGGACTTGTTCACCAGCTCCTTCTCCACAAGTTTGGCACCTGCAAAATTTCTCAGCTGAAAGCTCTCTGAATTTTCCTGCAATCTTCTGCTAATCTGCCTGAGATCACAGGCAATTTCAATAACAATGAAAATGATTCTAATTTCTCCTCTAGGAGTATCTCTGATGAATGCCATCCCAGTTCCTTTTTTATTCCTCTCCCCTGGTTTATGACTTCCCACCTCAGCCATAATATGGAAGCCATTTTTGCCTCCAAATTTATTCATCAGGTCCTTTCAAACTTTCTTCCCTTTCTTGCTTCCTGCCAATAGATTCCCCACCTGAAACTGTAGCTACAGAGATAATTTCCATCAGAATTGCCATTGTCCTTAGCATCATTAAAAGTTACAGCTCCTCTTAAGATGTAAGTGCCCAATTTGACAGATGTCACTCTGCATTGCTCTGCTTTCCCTGCTGTTTTGTCTGCACCGAGCAGGTTGCCATCAGTCCAGCCTGTCTGAGGGAAGAGGCTGAATGGGATTATCTCTGGGAGTCTCTTGAAAGCTTAAAGAGGGAGAGATTGACAGCAGTGATGGTTTGCAGTTTTCCTTTCCCTGGAGCCCAGCACTCGCAGGGGATGGGGCACATCCAGATGCGTGGCAGGTGGTGCATGTGGATACAGCTCGTGGATCTGAGTCTGTGGCAGGGTGTGCAGAAGAGCCAGGTGAGATCCATTGCATCCCAAACCACCTTGGCATCAGCAGAAATGCAGAGGATGGCACCTCGTTTTTAAGGTGTTGGCACTTCTTTTTCTAACATTCTCAAAGGGGGAGAAAGCATTTCAACTCCATATTCAGGTAAACTGCCATGAAAAGCATTTTTTCCGTTTGCAGTATCACCTAGAAGAGAAACATCTTTACACACCACATCCTTTTTGGTGTTTGAGGGAGCTGGGGAGCTGAAATGCCTGATTCTGGTTTGCAGAGGTACCGAGAGTCCCAGTATCTCCTCTGCCTTTGCTCTGATGTGATGGCTCCTTGGGTTTCCCCAGAGCCCAGAAAACAAACCCACTGGCTTAGTTTGTGCTTGTACTCCCCTCCATGTTCCAGTCAACCAAGGAGATTTCTCCAGTCGTTCTGGCCATGTTGTAAATTTGCCTGTTTGACTCTGAAGAACACCACAGGCCCCAGTAACAGGTACACTCAATTCAGTGGAAACACTTGGATTGTCTAACAGTGACTTGGACAGCCCCTGCACGATGATCAGTAGGTGCACTGTAACATGATTAGGGGGTTGTAAACACTTACTTTGCTCCGCAAGAGAAAAGTGAAGTATTCTGATGCAATGGCTGGGACGTCTGTATTGCTCTGCCCCTGCCTGGCAGGAGCTGTGTCTGCTTGGTGAAGGGCTGCTGTGTGTCAGGCAGCACCAGAACATGGTCCTTGTGCTCCACTTCATGGGGCCTTGTCAAGGAGATGAAGCCTCCAGGATGGGATTGGGGGACATCCCTGTGGTAAAACCCACTGAAGGCCTAGCTGTAGGAAGGAGGGAGAAGAGAGCAGCACAACAAATCCTGGTCACTGGATCTCAGGCTTTGAGCAGCCTGGCTCCACAAAAGGTGTAAATCTTCTTCCACAAGGCTGAAAACCCAGGTACAAAGAAAATGTCACGCAATTCAAGGCCTTTTCTTGGAAAAGTGAGGAGGGGTCCAAAGTGTTAGGAAATGGCTGTGCTAAACATGCCTGGAGGAGCTGGCATCTAAAGAAGGTCTCCAGGAGTAACAGGTCTCTGTACAGTCAGTTTTAATGATACAAGATCCACTGGCTCTTGAAATACTCAGGTGTCAAATGGTACTTCAGTCTTGGGAGGCTGCTTGGAAAATGAGCAGCAGTTTCCCGGCTCCTGCAGGGAGTCTGAGCCTCAAACCCCAAGTCTGAGCCTCAAAGCCCAAGACTGAGCCTCAAACCCCAAATCTGAGTGAAGCCAGCTGGAAGAATCCCAACTGATCACAGGGAGCTGCAGCCTTAAAGCATGGTCTGAGACATCTCCTGAGCTGGGGGACTCAGAAACCAGCTAGCCTGGTGAGTGTGGCAGCAGAGCAAAAAGTGAGGAAAACAGCTTCTTATTGACTGACAGAACAAACAGGTGAAGAAAACTATCAGTCACATGTCATCTGCAGGGTTCTTAGTTTGTCTTAGGTAAATCACTCCCTCTCCACCTCTCCAGAGCTGTTGGTGTAGAAGCAGCTGAGAGTGATTGACAAGCAGACATCAAGACAGAGATGTCCTGATTGCAGGCAGGCAAGAGGAGGGCTGCAAAATGATGTTTCATAGATACAGATATGCTTCCTCCATTCCCTCAGGGAGAATATTCCCTACTTGGTGATGATATAGGAAAGCCTTTCCCATGTTTGGGGCAGCAGAGGGGTGGCTTAGGTGCTGTAGCTACGGCCAAGACATGAGCTAAGGGAGAAATATGGAGACAAGGTTCAGTAAGTACATGCAACAGGAGAATTCCTATGACTGAATGAGATGACTGAGGTGCTTCTTGGAGGGTCTTGTCTCAAATCTTGAAGTTTTGTGTGTCACTTCTTGGTGCGATTATACCAGCTGCCATGGTCTAAAAAAATGTTTGATTCAGAGCTCTCCAGCTGTAGAAAAGCATAAAGGAGTAGATTTGAACATTCTGAGCCCTGAATTCAGATTTCCATTTTCTTCTCTCCACCTCTCCCCTAGGTTTGGGAATAATCAGTTTTGTAGGCTATTGCCCAGAGAATTGTCTGATCATGTGATCTCTCTGGCTGTCCACCAGTCCTTTTAGAGGATTTAAGGGCCTGCTCAAAACAGACCTCTCAGAGGTATGAAATTCCTGTGGGCTTTTCAAACCTTGTTGCTGACCAAAGAAGGACTCAGGCGCCCAGCCCTGTAAGAGAGGAGTAGCTGGCTGATGTTAGCAGTCCCAATTTCTACATGTGCTGGCATTTGCTTCCAAAAAGAGAGTGAAAGCCATGGGGAGCTGGTGTGTATGGGTGCAAGAGTGAAATAAGAGGTGGGGCACCCGTGTCCAGTTTGGTTTCCCAGTTTCCCCTGCTCAAGATGTATTTTGTTTTTCATTCTGTTTCCTTTGCTGCCTTTTTCATGTGTTTGTTTATGTCATCTGTCAAGTTTATCATTATGTGCTCACACACATAAAATCTTTATTAGCCGTGCGTATTTTCTATTCTCTGTTCTAATTTTCCTTCCTTCTTGCATTGTTAACAAACTCTGCTGATTGCAGATGTTTCCCATTTGACAGCACCTGAGACTCAGGTTTTCCAGCCCCACAACAGAAGGAGTGCTGGCTCCTTCCTCCGGCCATCCTGAGGTGTGTGGTGGGGCCATCCCACACAAAAGCAGGGGCTGAACCTGCCCTCCCAGCCAAACCTGCACTCACAGTCCTCCTTGAGATCAGTGGAACAGAAGAGAAATAGAAATTGGGCTGTGTTCTTAGGGGTGGGTATGGATGGGTTGTGCTGCTCCTGTCTTTTTGCAGTGACTGGCTGAAGGAGGGGGGGTTTAGGGTCCATGTGGAGACTGAGAAGGTCCCGTGTGCTCTGTGTTCCATTTCAGCTGCTGTTAAAAGTCCTGCAATGGTGGATAGATGTTGATCATGTCTGCTTCCCACCCAGCCTGGCTTGACTTGGCCTCTGTGCTGACAACAACATCCAAGACTGTGTAACCCCACTGGCTCTGAGGGTCACTGCTCGCACCCCCATTGGAAGTGGAGATGGGGTGAAAGGAATTGCAGTGCTTTGCACTGGTTGGGCCAAGTCAAACTGCTCTGCTGACTGATAGCTTCTACAGAAGGGCCCAGTTTGCTCCTGATATTTCTGAAATAATATTGAGCATTACACCATCCCAGAAAGGTGTGGATGTGTATCCATGTTGTGGCTGGGCATCATGAGCACCCCTTCCTTTTGGGCAGTGGTCAGAAGAATGTTTCTTCACCAACAGCTCTTGAAATCCTGCATAATAAATCCTTCCCTAAAGAGTTTTCTAAGAGATGAGGCTGCCTTGGACATGGGAGTTAATAAATTACCACCTTTTGTGATCCTTTTATCTTAACACTCTTTCCAGAATATCAGTTTAAGGGACACAGATAAAGCATTTGCACTATCTGTGTGGGACAGTGTCCTCTCTCCTTCCTACTCCAGAAAACCCTCTGTGTTTTCTCAGTATCCTTCTTCAGCAGGGATGAGAGTTCCTTTTCTGGAACTGTCTGAACTTCAGTGGCTACAAAAGTGTAAACTTTCCATGGGGGATAAATCTTTAACTTGGGAAATGGGAAACAAAACTTAAGGACATCTTCTGCTGGTTCCCTGTTCTTCACTGGTTCCCAGCTTGTCATTTTGCTGCTTGGTCTTCCTGCTGCCTGTACCAATAGATAGAGGACTTCGGGGCCAAAATTGTTCCTGAATGGGCAGGGATTTGCAGATCGGATCCCAAAGCACTTGGCATGGAAGAATGTGCCCAGGCTCTCATAGACAAAGTGGGCAGGAGGGCTGGAGTCCCCCACGGTAAGAGGCACTGACAAGTGACCAGAGTGGTCAGATTGAGGAAGATCCTGGTGACAAGACCAAGTGGCTGGACCTTAACACAGCAGGGAGGAGGAGGTGGCAGGGAAAGGTCTGGTTCACCAAAGCAGCCTTTTCATTTGGTGCCTGCTCTCTCTGTGTTCTGCCAGGGTGTGCTTTCCTCCTCTAATTTCTTCCCGCTTGGAAAGCTGCTCCCAGAGTCAGGCACCCTCCTGCTTTATTCCAGTGTCATTTTCAGGCTGCAGCACCCAGGCTGAGGCAGGAGATGTGTGTGTCATGTCTCATTTGCTCAGCCTCAGAGTCGTTCGGGGGCAGCTTCCGCTTGTGCTGATCCTCTTTGAGCCGTGGATTGGGCTGCAGCCCTGGAAAAGCATCACAGATTTCTCACAGCCACTGGAGTAGTGATGATGGGTACAAGCCCTGGAGGAGACGTCAGTGAAAGCTTCCACAAATCACAAGATCTAGTTCTACTGCTCCATATAATTAGTGATTAAAATGAGTAAAAACAAAGCAGCAATTTTCTTATTGATCCCTCAGCAAATAGCTCTGTCTGTTTTCTTCTGTATTGTTTCTTCTTATTAAATAGCCTTGAATAAGAAATGTCAGTCAAATGAATTTAGATTCCTGGTGCTTCAGACAGAAATCAAAGCAGGATTGAAAGAGGAACAATAATTAGAGAGAGGAATTCCTCCTCCACACACTTCTTCCCTTGCTCAAGGAGTGCTGATTTTATCTAAATTGCCAAAGCCGTGAGCAAATGAGAGGTGATGGGAATTATAGACTGCAGATGCTGAGACAAAGCAAGGGAAGCTTTAATTAGTGCATTTTAAGGTAGAAATGAATTTCCTGGGAATAAATTATTTAACTCAAGACACGTAGAGCTTCTTAGAGGTGAACTGAAGAGCTTTTCACACGCCAGAAGCAGGGCTCACAGGTTGTATGTGTCTTGTAGAAATGAGTGACCCATCACTGGGGTCTGAAATATGTGATGATGAATCCTTCTTTCTTTGCATCCCACTTTATTTTTTAATATTGGGGAATATTTTTTAATATTGAGGCATTTCCACAGCTGCAGATTCACAAGAGCTTTTTTTTTTCCCAGTACCCCCTTTAGTCATTGAAAGGTTAGTGATGGATGCCGAGAAACTGGGAGTTACATATCAAACCTACTGGTACTGAAAGGAAGTTATATTCCTTTCAATTCTCCTCTTACTCTCCTTCCTTAGCTCTGTTGCCATGCTTTCATGACACTTGCACACACATAAGTCACTGGGAACCTTGAAACGCTGACCTTTCTATGTTTTCAGCGGATTTTCACAGCTTTTTAAAGGCTGAGACACTAACAACTCTGTGTGATTTGAGGTGGATAGAGCTTCCTGGCCGAATTGATGGTGCTGAAACAAAACCATTTAGCTGGGTGCTTTAATCCTGAATCCCCAGAGTTACTCAGCCTCTTAATTATTGACGTATTTTATGTGAGCCTTTTGCTCACAAGCCTTGTTGAAGCAAGCAGGAGAGGGGCCAGGTTGAGATCGCATGGTTGAGTTTTGGGAGTGCTCACAGACCCCTGATGAAGGTGCTGCACAAACACGGAATAAAATGGGTTTGGCCCTCCAAGAGGGACACTCTCCTCCTCTGCCCTGAAAAGTGGGAATGAAAACACCCCGGGAGGCTGGGGGATGGACAGGCCATCCCAGCAGCACCTTCCCAACACCTTGGGGTGGCTGGCAGTGCTGGTCTGCGTGAGAGATGGCTATGGCCTGGAAAATCAGCCTGTCCTCCCTTCCCGGAATGAACCGCCACTCATGACCTTCCACAAACCCTGCTCTTCTTCTGTTCACACGTGTAAGATAAAACACAGGGGCAGAGCAAGGTTCAGCCTAGAGGTTTCAGCTCAGTTCTCCTGGCAAAGGGACCTAAAGTCCTAAAAGACCCCGTGCCGTGTTTGGGGAAACGAGGCTGAGGCTGGCTGGTTTTTCTGATGCCGTGCCGGCCCATTGCAGCCCTTCTGTGCCAGAGGGTAACTTGTGTCACCCATGATGGATGACTCAGTCCAGGGGTATTGAACGCTGATGTGTTTGTCTTGTGGCAAGATGGGAATGTTGCAAACTTGTGAGCTGAGGCAACGGGCTAATCTGAGATTTGTTCCTAGCCCTCGCCATGCGAATGGTGTCGCTGCGAGCCCAGCAATGAAGTTCACTGTGTTGTAGCAGACTGCGCAGTCCCCGAGTGTGTCAACCCAGTCTATGAACCAGAGCAGTGTTGTCCTGTCTGCAAAAATGGTAAGAAAGAACCGTGTTGGCTTTAACAGAGATATAAAGGAAACATTTGATTGAAATGATGTTTCTGAGCTTTGCTTCCATCAGCACGGGCTGGCGTTTCAGCTGGTCTTTCTCTTGGTGCTTCAGTTATGGGGTGGAAATTAAAGCTGCCCTTCCTGGCCTGTGTCTTCTCCTTGAAGCAGATGGAATGGCTGGCTTGACAAAGCTTATATAGGATTGAGTCCTGATATCAGTGATTGTTGTTTCATTTCTTTGTTATTTTCTCAAAATTAGTCTAACAGAGAATCAAATACATGAGAAAAGAGAGGGTCTTTGTCCCTACCTTAAGAAACCAATGGTTATTATCCAAGGCCAAGAGAAAACTCACCAAAATCAATGGCAGAACTTTTCCTGTGGCCAGTGAGATACCCATCAAGCTCAGAACATTGTTAGTTAAGTGCTGGAGTCTGTGTGTAGCCCTCATTGTCCTGCTGAGATGATTTCATGAATTAGAGTCTGATTCATCAATACTTTCAATAAATATTTTGGAATGACTGAAAGTACCTCTTTGGAAAATAAATCTGTTTCCAAAAAGGTCTCCCTGGTCTTGTACCACAGCCTGTACTCACACACGTCCCTGAATAAGCACCTTTCTCCTAATGTAGATGTGAAGACAGATTAAAAGGTAAGGCAGCTGCACATAAACCTTTTCACAGCTTTCTAAACATGTAAGAAATGGCTTCTTGGATTCATCTCCTTGTGTTTAGAATTCACTGTCCGTATATATTTGCTCTTACATATATCACCGCTGCTGGGTAAGAGTAATGGTTGCTTTTGTACCTAAATGAAAATGTTGATAAAGAAATAACATTTTCAACACATTTTCTGCTCTGTAAGACAGAGTAAAGGCAAAGAGTTGGAAACGTAAAATACTTTTACTGAAGGGACTTGAAAAATGAAAAAACGTTTGGAAAATTATGCCATAAATATTACTTGAAATCCTGAGGTTTGTATCTGTATTTTTGTTCAAAAATATTTGGTCAGATTTTCGTTGAGTTCTGTGTTTCTGTTGGAAAGCAGAAAATGTTCATAGGAAATCTCAGTGGTTTGTTTTTATTGCTGAAGTTGGGAGGAGAGGTTTGTTACCCAGCTCCGTGCACTACCTCTGTGCAGAGCCCACTGTACTTGGGTGTGAGGTTTCTCATCACACTCACCAAGACTGGGGCCCTGGGTTGGTGACTTGGGGGTACCACCAGCTGTCACCGAGCTCAGACCCATTCACACCCCAGCAAACCCCTCTGGAGCTGTGTGGCCTCTGTGCTCTGTCACGTGTAGGGCTCCACCCCAAACCCCCTCAGTTCCAGTGGCAGCACATCCCATGCGGTTTGCGTCGCATGAATCCGAGCTGTGAGCATCCCTCAGGAGCACAGGCTCAGAGGGGCCTTCACACAGGTCCAGGAGCTGCTGGATTTCTCCCCCAGCCCTTCCCCACCATGACCATTTCCCCCAGGAACCACACTCCCCCTTCAGGGTTGGTGGCTGGCTGGGTGGCAGTCCCCGACACCCCTGGTGACCTTTCTTCCCAGAACAGTGCCCAGAACACCAGGGGGAAAGGGAAAGAGCAGCTGCTGCTGCTGGGGACAAGGACAGGAGGATGGGAGGACAGGAGGAAGATTGGATGCATGCTGACCAGACTGTGGGACCCAGTGAGGTGATTGGAACCCTCACGGAGAAACCAGGAGGCTTCATCCATGGTTTTACCAAATCTCTCCACTCCTCTCTTTGCTCATCTGTTGGGAATACACATAAAGCTCTCCATCTGAAACTTGTTTTGGGCAGGGATGTATTTCTCACCACCCCCTTCAGAGCAGCCTGGCTGCCTTGGGAATCCTGGTCTCTGGGACTTGCAGCACAGCTCAGCCAGTGGAGGGTCTGGCTGTTCCTTGGGATGGAGGAGCATGTCTGCATGGGGGTGCTGTGGGGGAAGCTGAACCCCTCCTGTGTCCCAGCCTGGCTGTGGGGATGGAGACCCCTCAGCTGGAAGAGCTTTCTGCTCCTCCTGCTGCTGCTGGGGCTGACTAGCTTACAGTTGGCCCAAGCTGGCAGTCTTGGCTGTGCCCTTCACAAATGTAATGAAGTCATTCCCACAGTGATAGAAATTAGTAGGCACCAAGGCAGTCCCTGTGTCGTGGGGAATCTGGTGACCAGAGTCTGTTACTGCTCTTGGATGTGGCCGAGTGTGGCACACACCGTTCCCTTTCTCTTACAGTTTGGAAGATTCAAGTGGAAGTAGCAGCCATTCCTATCTCTTCCCATCTGAATCCCTCAGACACATCCTAATGAATGAGGAGCACAGTGTTTTCAGCTCTATGTTCATCTTGAGACCAAAATTTTATCTTCTGGCTCTCCACTTCAGCCAGTCAATTAAAGCTCAATTTCACAAATGCATGAAGATAACACAAGCTGACAGAGCTTCTTAAATGACTGAAACACCCCTTTTAAAATGTATTTGTTTCTTTTCTTCCACTCGGTAGCTTTTGTTTTCTGCTGAAGTGCTGAAGACACAGTGCCATATTCTGGCGTGATGAAAAGATTTTAGTGCCTGTGGTGGGACTGAGACTGACACACAGAGGAGCTCAAGGGATACAATTGTTGGGGGGTGGGCAGGGGGAATGTTAATCTCTGTGGTGCAAATCCTCAATTCAAAAGCTACCCCTTAAAATTTTGGTGAGGGAAATCCTCATTGTAGGTAAAACACAGCCCTGCATCATTTGCTGCACTCTGCTGGGAGCATGGCTTGGTTGCTTGTTTAGCTGTTGCTACTATTAGTGAGAGAATAATTCTCCTTCCATACAGTCAGGTAGATCTTCATAACCTTGTTAATTATGTCCTGGCAGGGCAGAAGTGCTGGGATTCACTGAGCACTGGCACAGGCTGCCCAGAGAAGCTGTGGCTGCCCCATCCCTGGCAGTGTCCAAGGCCAGCTTGGATGGGGCTTGGAGCAACCTGGGATAGTGGATGGTGTCTCTGCCCATGGTGGGAGGTGGAAGGGGATGATCTTTAAGATCCCTTCCAAACCAGTCTGGAATTTTATGATTCTGTGATGATGCAAAAATCTGTTGATTCTAACATTCTTGGCCTGAAGATTCATAGAAAGCCAATACCCATTTCCCTTCCATCATTTAAGAGCAGTCTGAACAAATGGCTTTGGAGGTTTGTTCCTTCTTGGCCAAAGAAATGAAATTGTTATCTCGTGCCTCACTAACCACAGCAGTTCATTCAAGGCTGGCTATTCCTGGAAAGGGATACCACATTCCACACAGAGCATGTGGACTTCTCTGGGAGGCTCAAATTTGGGGGTGAGGGAGGCAGAGGACTTTTTCTCCTTCATGTCCTATCATCCAGTTTGTCAGAGTGGATTTTAAGGGCGATGGCTCCAGGTGCTGTGCAGCATTTCTGCCACAGAGATGAAAGGTCACTGGATTTCACATTTCCTGGTAGTGACAGAGCACAGAATTATGGCCCTGAGTTGTTATTTCCAGTGCCTGTGACTTCTGCAGACAAAAGTGTGTCACTGAGTTAACTCTCTCCTCTGCAGGATCTCAAAGAGGCCTGTCACTGTTAGAGCAGCTCGTGGTGCCACCATTGCTGTCCCTCCTGCCCCAGGTGTGCTGCAGTTCTGTGAGCACACCCACCCGCTCCGCCTTGCCCAGCAGAAATTCCCAGCCAGGCCTGCATGCTCCCATGGCCAGGGCTGTGGAGGTGCCTGTGTGGTGTTCCTGGGCCCTTCTCTCCTCACCCTGCACTCTTCATTCCCAGACCTCTGCTCATCCCTCCCCATAACCCATCCCCTGCTGTGGGGTGAGCCCTGGGCTGGTGGGGTGTGTGTGTGTTTTAAGTCCCTTTCCATGCAGCACTTGGAGGTTGCTCTTCCCATTTCCTTCAACCCTTCGGATGTGGTCTGGGAACAGTGCAGGATGCTGGGATGGGAGGCATCCCCAGTGTATCATCCCTCACATTGCTTCATCTGGTTTCATCCCTGAGCCTGATTGAATGGGTTCCTCTGCTTTGCCAGCTCCAAGCAGCTCTCACCTACTGCAGTGCACAAGGGGAGAAATTCCCCGTGTCTCGTTTCTTTGAGGGATGAACAAAACAAATATATAATTTTGAGTCGGGGTCTGGTTTTGCCTCCAGTTTAATTTTTGTTGTCACCAATTCTCAACAAAAGAATTTGTTACCCAACGAGCCAGATAAAAGCTAACATGTCCCCAGTGAAATATTTCCTGGCAAGTGTGCTTACTCAGCCTGGGCTTCTGGAGACATCCGTGATGGAATACTGGGCAGCAGGAAGACATTTCCTAGATAATCTGTCACTGAGTCTTTAATTAAAGTTTTAAATTATCACAGTTGATACAGATTTCCAAGTAAAGAGGCTGATCCTGCCATCCACACCCAAGTAAAAGATCCCTTTGACCTTCAACAGATTTTACATTGGTAAAATAGCATGTCTTCAGGCAAAGCTCTTGTGGGTATGTATTATAATGTGCTATAAATATTAATAAATCCCTACAAATGTCTTCATATTTGAGGGCACGAGCGCAAAAATGAATAAATAACAATTTATTTCCGTGCATATAAACCTACATTTTACCTAAGCTTCTCTCTTAATTTACTGAAATGCAAACTCGCTGCTCATTATTTCTCTGTTAGAGTTAATTTGAAATAAGCATTCTGCACCCCAGCCTGCTCCTGCTGTAACACAGCGTGTCTTGCTCAGGGAACCCCCAAGGATTTTCCCAGCCCACTGAAGCCTTTCCTTTGGCAAACAAATCCGTGCTCCTCGTGTCCCTGAGTGAGCTTTGCATGTCTCTGTGTAGAATAACACCTGGGGGCACACCTTTGAGGCTGCCTTTTCTCAGCAAGTGCTATGAAGAAATGCTTTTTTTCCGAGTGGGAGATGTTTAGGAGTGCCCAGGGGGTGTCCTTTGGAAAAGCTGTGCTGTGGGCAGAGGGGCAGTTGTTGTCTGGGCATGGGCCAGGCTATTCCTGTCCTGCCTGCCCGTTCAGAGGTGGTTCATGAACTTCATGCCCAGAGGAAGCAGGGCAGGAATGTCAGGGTGCTGCAGAAAGAGGCACTGGTGATGCAGTCAGGGAGCAGGGCTCTTCCTTCCCAGCCAGGGACAGCCAAACCCTGTTACTGCCCTGTGAGGGCAATGGGAACTGTCCTCCTTGCAAAACCCTTGGGCATTTTGCAGGACAAAAGGCTCCACCTCCATGTAAATTCTTTTTGGTGAAGGTGATGGATGAACAGTGCATGGTGGTAACCAGTACTGACAAAAACCCTTCCCCACCTGTTCTCTGTTGTTCCAAATTATCGCTGTCTTGAAAAGTGCCAAGGTTTTAATATGGAATAATCCAGTGCTGGTGTGTTATTGCATAAATGCAGCTTGTTCTTTATCTGCAAGGTGTGGATCGCTGAAGCTCCAGGTCATTGTTTTGGAAAGCTTCTGCTTCCAACTTGGCAAAAATAAATCAAGGAAGCATGGAAAAAAATTACTAAAAGTTTGGAAAAAAAAGGGAAGGATTTGGGTACAGGATGTTTTGTCTGCCATTTGATTATATACAACTGTTGGAGGATAAAGGCAACACAGAAAATGTGGCAAGAGGATGAGAGAAGACTTCATGTTCATTTACTTTGTGGAAAACAGTGATTTGGAGCCATGGGGAGATCCCATTAGAGAAAAGAAAAAAAACCAAAACAACAACTAAATAAAATTCCTCTTCTAATTTATTTCAGACATTCCTGAAATGGCCCGATTTTAAGATTGCACTTAAACCCCCTTCAGTCACAGTCTATGCAATGTGCTGGTTGGTTGTGCAGATGCAAGGGAATGTGCCCAGCCAAGGAGAAGAAGTGCTCCCCACGCCGGATTTCACTGGACTCCACCATCCTCTCCCCAGGCCCTGGCAGCTGAAGGCAGTAGCATAGCATGGTTGTGAATTACTGATGGCAGCCACCTTCTGGGGCACTTGGTCACCCCCACAGCCACCAGCCCCTTCAGGTGTCAGCCCGAGGGGCACGGGAAGGACTGCATAATGTTCTTTCTGATGAGCAGCAGGAGTGGGAACTGTGGTGCCCTTTTAGCTCAGTTAAAGCAGTGATTTGATTACCAACAGAGGAAAGAAAGGATTGATTTGAAAGCTGGCAGAAGATCAAGACTGAAAATGAGGAGGTGTATTTGGGCCAGGCAGACACCAACCTGAGAAAAGACTCCAGTGCTTGCTTTGCTGTTCCTTAAGAAGTCATTTCCCTGAAACTGATTTTCAGTGGAGCTCATCCATCTGATCACATCAGGCCAAGGGGTTAAAGGCATGTAGATGCTGAACTTGCTGGTGAGAATTAGACACAAAAGCATCTGTCAAGAGCTAGATCCTTCATTGCTTTGGAAATCTCCAGCACTTGGATTATCCAGATGCTTAAATGCCCTGCTGACTCAAGATCGATCTGCTCGCCATGGTCACAGCTTTTGGAAGAGGCTTCTGTAACAGTGAAAAGGTTTGGAAAAGTTAAAACTTCCAAAATTAGCCATCCTGGTGCTGGACAGCATCAGGGAGGGCTGAGTTGAATCTGCCACCACGTAAAGTTTCAGAGAAAGTGAGACTGAGGGCGACGAGAAGCCTTTAGAGAACAAAAAAGCCCTGAAGTGAGCAGCACTTAACATGATTAAGTCTGTCCCACGGCTCAGTGCTCACACACAGCCGGGGTGCTGGGCTGTGCAGTGACAGGGATGCTGCTGGAAGAGCTCCATTCCCAGGGAGCTGCAGCCTGGAGCCAGCGGGACAGCAGCCCCTGACCCTGCACGGGTCACCTGCTGCTTCCCCAGCCTCTGTGTTCTCTGCCTCTGCCAGGCAAGCAAGGAAGGGATAATTCACAAATGAAACACGGCAGGAAAAGGCTCTGCCTGACGGCTGAAGGCCAGGCAGGAGCTGAAAGCTGCTACCCTGAATTTGTAGCCCAGATCCTAACCGTGCTTCTCAGCTTCCACCACAGTAGAGTTCAGATGAATGGAACAGGCACCCTGAAGAGAAGGGTCAGGGAGGACCATGAGAAGCCATTTGTGGGATGGGACCAGCTCCAAAGCTCTCTTTCAGCGGGCACGGCTCCCAGAGATGTGGGAAGCGTTACCTGGTCTGCATTACTCTTCAAACTCAGAAATATTTATGAAGAAGCTTTTGCTCATAACAATTGTTGCCCCTTGGGGAAATGCTGCTGAAGTTTGCGTGCACTGGCCTGTGAGAGTGGTAGTTCAAGATTCACTATCATCATGACAGTGTCTTGTAGAGCAGGGGCGGGCTCGGGGGGTTTTTGGGGAGCAGTTCCTAGATTCCAGTTGGGAAGCCAAGTTCCTTTGCAGAACGCCAGGAGCCTGGGCAGTACTGAAACCAAAGCAGGCATCCTGTTGCTGTTCCCCACCTCATTCTTGGTGTGACTTTAAAATACCAAAAGTGACTTTATGGTCCAATGACATTGCTGTAAACTGTTTTGCCACAAGAGAAGCTTAAAGCCAAATCCTGTGTCGGTGTCACTTGGTGTAAAACACGGCATTGTTTTACCCTGATTTACTCCAGCTGGGGATCTGCCCTCTGATACCTCTGGGTGGCTCAGAGGGACCTTGCAGGAGGCTGGGGTGTTTTGTGTGGTCAGGGTTTCTGAAAGGGTTAGAGAGGGTTTGTTTGGCTGCTCTGGAAGGTTGGGATTATGAAGCATATCTGTATGAGAAGAGTGGCAGACGCTGTCTTCATGTATTTCTGGTTTGATGAATGTTTAATGCTTCTTTATTGGAGCCTACACACATGTAGAGTAGAGGACTTTAGGAAGGGGTTGACTTATGTCAAATAATTTATGTTTGAGCTGCTCCTTTTACATGAAATGCAGACTTTACAGAGCAAAGAGACTGTAATGAAAATATGAATTAAAGATTAGAGCTAAGCAAGTCTGAGAACACTTGGAATTAAGAAAGACACTTACAAGTCTTTTCCTCCTGCCTTCTTTCCTTCCCTCCACCTTTCCTACATCTCCATCTGCACTCCTTTGGCTGGTGCTGACCCTCCCACACCAGCACAGCTCTGTGAAGGACAGCAGGGCAGTAATCTCAGCCTGGCTGTTACTGTGTGGCCAAACACCACCCCAGCCGGTCGCTTACCAACTCACCCATCACTTTGGCTGGAGAGACTAAAAAGGGCGTTGCAGGTGTGTTTTTCTTCACCTCTCTCCCTGATTTGCTGGTGAAGTGCATCACCTGGGCAGAACAAAATTAAGTGCGCTTTTGGTGGAGCCGTTTGGTAGAGGGCCCCTGAGTTTGGTGCAGCACAGCCAGGTGAGGGTGCAGGCACAGCCCGTGTGGGTGGCAGCGGTGCTGCTGTGTGGCAGGGGCGGGGCTGTGCTGCCCGAGGGAGTTCCCGTAGGACGGGGAGGGGCCGGGGCAGTGCCGGCCATCGCATAATTCCCTGGTGTGCGAGGTGCTCTGCTGTCCACAAAGATCAGAATCCGTTCCCTCCCAGCCCTTGGCCGCCCCCTCACTCTCAGCTGCCTTGCTTCGTGCTCTGGCTCTGCCCGGGTGCCTTCAGCTGTCAGTGCAGGTCACCGGGCCCAGCACCAGGGCACTGCTCCTGCAGCATGAGGCTTCCTTCCCTTGGCACAGGCTGCAAGAGAGCTTGGCTGGTGCAGGGGTGCCTTTCTGGCTCTCCTTGTTTGTGTTTTGAAAACCCTTCTGCAGTGTTGATCTGAATTGCTGCCCAAGACNTGCTGCCCAAGACTGAAGAGATTAGGCTTGGTCATGAGCAAACGAAAGCCTGGTGGGAAGGAGGAGAGGATGTTGCTTTCTTTGCTGTGGCTGGTGGGGTTGGCCTGGGTCGGTTCTTCACAGCTCTGGCCGTGTGATGCAGCTCAAGGAAAGAGGAGTCGCCCATGGGACCCTATCAGCACTTTGTAATGGGAGGTGAACTCCAGGCTGTCCATGTTCCACTTGTACCTGCTTCTGGAATCATCATCCCCTCAAGGAATTCACTGAGGAGCTCAAAGAAAATCAGTACCACAACTGATGCAGACTGGTGTCACTCATTTTACATCAGCCACAATGTGTCCCAGTTACAAACTTTTTGTGCCAGGTGGTGCTGGTAGGGAAGCAGTCTGTTAGAATAAATGGAGCTGCTGTTCCAAAAAGAGGAGTGCCCAGGGATCTCTTGAGAGCGGTGAAGATGAGCACACAAAGTTCTCCCCAGGCTGTCAAAGTTCTGACTTTTTGCACTGCAGCTGCCTGAAAGTATTTGAAGAAGATGGGAATGTGCTGGTCAGGAAATGCTGACTCACTGAAAGCTCCCTGGGAAAGGGCCAATTACAGCAAACTCGCTGTTCGTACGTTAAAAAGCTTGGGGAAAAAACTGGAAGTGATGAGATGGCCCATTTAATGTTTTCAGAACAAACTCCCTCAAATCTGGGAGGATAATGGGGGTGACATGGTTTTGGATGTTAGATCTTCATATTATACTTTGGAATATTTCAGTGGGGAAGACAGAAACCAAGGGGCTTTTTGCCCTATTAATTATTTCAGACAGCCTGCTCTGATTTTTACTGAAAGCAGAAAGTGTTTGCACCTTTGACTTTCCCTCCCCAGGTGAGTGGGAGAGGAACAGGAGAAACAGCTCTGACTGTGGTGGGAAATGTCCTTCCTGCTTGGCCCTCCCTCTCACCTGGGTAAGTAACCAGGTCCAGGATTGATGGAAGCTGACAAGAAAAATGGCAAGGGACTATTTACAAAGGGCTGGAGTGACAGGACAAGAGGAATGGCTTCACACTGATAGTGAGGAGGTTTAGACATTCAGAAGAAATGCTGCTCTGTGAGGGTGCTGAGGGCCTGGCACAGACTGCCTGGAGAAGCTGTGGCTGCCCCATCCCTGGGAGCTCTCACCATGAACAGAAAGGGCTGCAGTACCCAGGCAGGGACTGATCCCCACAACACCCACCTGTGCTACAAGGAAAGCGGCAAGAAGGAATTTCTGGTTACTTTTCAAGCTGTGCCAAACAAAAAAGAAATGTATTATTACAGGCAACGTCAAACTGTAATTATGAAATTGGAAATTAAATGGGAAGCTGTGATAAAAAATGCAAACCTGCCCACAATAGTAATGATTAGCTATATTTGCTGTGTTTTGTACAGAAACCACTTTTTGTCTTGGCTCCATCCTGCCCCCCCAGAGAGTAAATACACTGTGATCCAGTTCCTGAGGCTGGTGTAAACTGGCCTGGCTGCCTTGCTCCAGGGGAAACATCCATGTTTGGTGTGCAGCTGAGGATCTGCCCCCTCCTCATTCATCGTAACAGCCCCAAGGTTTCACATGCCAAAAAGAGTCAGGGCCAGTTCCTGTGCCTGTGTAAGCCCCTCCTTGGACAGTTTCACCCAGACTTGAGAGACACCCCTGCCCAAATGGATTTTTGGGGTTCCTAGTTGGATCAGCCCCTGAAATGAAGGTGCCTACTTTTCTGTACAGATTTAGCCTAACTCGTATCAGTGGATCTAAAGGCTAGAGGAGAGCTGCTGAAAGAGGAGTGGCCTCCACAGTAGGCATGACACCCCCAGCAAAAAACACCCAGGACTCTCCTCGCTCCTCCCTTGTGCGCGTGGCGTTTTGCAGTTTGTGCTGCCCCTTCTCCTGTGCTTGCTTTCTCCCTCTCAGGGAGGTGCTGCCTGCGCTCTCCCTCTTGGGTTCATGTGCCCAAGCTCCTCCTCTAACCAAGGGTTAAAGTAGCCAGAGATGAGAGGAAAGCATCAGCTAATTCAGAGCAGTGGCAGAGGCAGTGCTTGACAGGTTGTGGTGGGATGCTGACAGACACCATCAGACTGCCTGGGACAACCTGTGCCAAACAGGCTGGGCTCTTCCACCCACGTTCCACCAGCTTTCCAAAGCCCTGGGTGAGCTTTTCCTTGCTGGAATAGGGTTTGCCAGACATGAAGGTGAGACTCAAAGTGCACCAAGAGAATGTGTGCATTTTGTTCTCCTGACTGATGTTTGGGCCTTCTAGACACGACGTGCCCTGGTACAGGAAGTGCTGGCACAGGGAAGTCTGCAGTAACCAAGGTGGGGCCACCAATGGTTCTCATCACTGTCTGCATTAATAGGTCACAGCCGTGGGGTCAGCAAGACATCCCTGACTTCCTGTTTGCCACTAATCTGTTGGGCAAAAAGAATTAAATAAAATGCCCCCCCCAAACTCATTATGTCACAAACTTCAGCAGTGGGTGAGGTGGAAGCAACAGTGGGTCTGGCACCTGGCAGCATCCAGTAGGGATCCTAACAAATGCCATGGGCACCACATCCCAGCAGTGTGTCCCTCGTGCTGCAGTGTCTCCTCGTGCACTTCACCACAGGGTGGCTGGGTTTCTGCATTTCTCAGCTGCAATCAGCTGCTGTGTCGAGGATTTTGGCAGTGCACCCCAGGAAGGGATCTCTGGGGCAGGGCAACATCCCACACTTGGACATCAGCACCCACAAACCATCACAGAACAGTTTGGGTTGGAAGGGACCTTAAAGCTCATCCAGTTCCACCCCCTGCCATGGGCAGGGATGCAGTAGCAATGTGCCTCATTCTGCTTGGACTGAGGGCAGGCAGGCAGCCCACGTGTTAGGGGTGACATTTTCCTTCTTTTACTGTCTCCAGTTCAGTCTGTGCCAGACATGTGTTTGTGCCCCTCATGTTATCCTGCCCCTGACTTTTCACAAGACCTGTCCTAATGTTTCTCCAGAAATCTGCCAGCTGAGAAATAAATAGACAAGAGAGTTTATTCCCTGAGTCTGGCAATCAGTTCTTGGCCCAGGGAGGAAGGATGCAAAGAGTCAAGGAGAGGATCTGTCTCAGAGGCACTGGGGCAGTGCTGTCTTCAAAACTAGCATTTCCCTGGCCTTCTTCTGGGACTAAAACTCTGAGACAGAAAGAAACCAGCAGTATAACTTCTGCCATTGGCAGGTTTTCCTGTTCAGGAGGAAAAGGTCAGCTGTGATTGTGTTTGGAGAGTGCTTTGCTCTCTGTGGCAGTTTTGGCTATTGCTGCCGTAGGTCCAAGGGACTGTCTGGAAATCTGTTCCCAGATTAGCAAGTGCCAAAGGGAGTTATATTCACTGGGCCCATGTTTGCTTGCTGGCTGCAGCAGCTCCACGTTGAGCACAAGGCAGGGTCTGGGTCCAGCCCTGTGTCAGGGCAAAGCCTTCGAGCCTCCCCAGGAACTCCCACCCTTTTTTAGTCGCAGGGTTTGGAGTGGTTCTGGATTTTGGGGTGTTTGTTTTCCCATCTTCTTTTACTTCCTGTGGCTGTTGAGCTCAGCTTTTGTTCTATGTGTTCAGGAGTACAGGAGTGTGTTTCATTTTCCAGATTAGAAAATGCTCAGAGGTATAATCAGGTCCTTCCACAGTATTTAATTATCCATAATTAAAGGCATCTTACACAAAGCAGCAGATTTTCAAAGACTATTCCTGTGTTACATTGCTAATGAATTAAGTAATTAATTGGCATTGAAAAAATACAATAGGAAACATCAATCTTTTAAAGTAAAGCATTTTTTAGGGGTTTTATAAAATCATTAACTCAGGTCAGTAGCTGTTCTAATGTCTAAATCCTCCTTCTGGCTTTGAAAAAAAATTCTAAGGCACAAAAAAACCCAGGAAAAACAAGGCAGGGAGTACTAGTGAAGAGCATGGGAACACTCAGAAATAGGGAAATTTTTGAAGTCATTGTCCATCACTTTGCCACCCTGTCCCACAGTTCCCTCCTTCTGCCAGTAAGGTGTGAACCAATTCCCACCACACTTGAGAAGGCAGTTTGCAGCCTCAAACCTCCCTGCTGCTGCCAGTCAAATCCCGTTTTCTGCTGGGTTTAGTTGGAATAACCTGCACCCCCTGATGAGTTCCCACCGCCTCTGTGCCTCAGTTTGCCCTGTGCACTTCCCTCTCCCAGGAGAACGTGGGAGGATAACGGATTGTTCAGATCCTGTGGTGCCACTGAGACCAGAGGGTGAGCAAGAATTTCATCCAGGAATGAAGTAATAAAAACAGACTGCAGAGAAGGGTGAGGAAGCATTTGGGAAGTCTGGGCAGGAGGGATGCAGAACCACCTATGTCCACCATGGTTTTTCCACAGCCTTTCCTCATTCCCAGCTGTTTCCTCACAGAATAACTGTCCTGTCCCAGCACATCAGCACAATGGCACACTTGCCAGAGTATGAAGCCACGTGCACTGTGCTTATGACTTTTGTGGTGACACCCAGAGTTATGAGCAAAGGAAGGGCCCTTCCTTTTTTCATTGGGTGATTTCATGAAATGCAACTGTTCCCATGCAAAACCAGCACTGCTCATTTTATTTCTATCACCAGAGATATTTCTGTCTTTGCATGGCACCATCTGAGAGCATCCTGGAAATGCCAAGGTTAAATTCAGGTGGTGGAAGAGCACGGGAAGAGCAAAGCCTGGGACAAAACATGGATTACAGCTGCTTCTGCAGCTGCTGGACAAACAGGACAGGTCCCAGCAGAAGTGTTTAGGGGCCTGTTTATTCCAGAAGCACCAACCTCTGCTTGTCTCTTCTGTCCATCAGACCGAGGTCCTTGCAGTGCTTTGGTCTCCCCATGTGTGTCCTCAAGATCCATCCATTCATCCTGCCCTGCCCCTTCCATTCCCTCCTCCTCCTGATTCCTCAGGAGATGCAGATTTTGGCACAGCAGTGTCATATCCCATCTCTCTAAAACCAGGCGTAATGGTTGGGGTGGGGTCAGGGAAGCTGTTCTCCTGATTTTCCTTTTCTGTGCCACAGGCAGGTAATTAAATTCCCCACATAAAGTAAGAAATACTGTTTCTGCCATTGTGGTTATTCCGTTTCTACAGGTAATCAATCATTTGTATGGATTTGCATAGAAATGGGAGCTTTGGCACTGCAGCCCATCCTAAATTTATAGGGATGAAAACAGGCAGATCCGAAGGCTGATACTGTTAAACACCCCCCAGAAGAGCCATCCTTTGACTGGAAGGAGAACCTGTGCTGAGTGACTTTCACTTTCAGCATTAACTTCCCTTTCACGTGGGTCCTGCCTGCCCATGGCCATCATTTCTGTGTCCACCATCACGGAGGCCAGGAGGCTGGGAGCAGTGGTGGAGGCTGTGGAGGCCAGGGAGATGGGAACGGTGGTGAAGGCAGCAGGAGATGGGCTCTGCTCTGTCACTCTGGGTCACTCACAAGGACACACACGACACACGTTCTCAAGAGAAGGCTGAAAGCCTTATTAATTATCTGACTCCATTTATATAGTATTTCCACACAGACCAGGGATTGGAGAAGTTGGACCCCTCTCCCATCACACTGGTCAAGGCAATTGTTCATTAGTTGCTTTCCACTCGCAAAAGAAGGAATTTCTAGTAACTTTGTCTTAACATAAACAAGCTTCTAAGTATAGCATCCATTCATGGGAAACAAACTAGAAGCTACAAAAACATTGAGTTGGAAAGTGCATTAGAAAACTTGAAAGAATCAGGGAGACACTGCTCAAAGTCAGCAGCAGAAAACCCAGCAACTGAAGCACAAGCCAAGAGCAGGAGGAAATGGTTTCCGCAGCAGCTCCTTCCTTCCATGGAACGTTTTACCTTTGCTTTGAAATCCCATTTCTAGCACAACCCCACACTCAAAGCTGCCATCAGGAAAATCCGTCAGCCGGTGGGAAACGCAAGTGGGACTGTGCTGGTGCCCTCAAAAGCATCACAGTCATGCCATGATGGCAGAAAGGCCTGAGGGCATTTTTCCATCAATTGACCCCCTCCCAACAGGGACCTGGACTGCAGGGATGCTGCTTTCCAGACAGGAGGGGGAGGTTGATGCCCACAGCTCAGGAGACCCCGCTGCCCTGGCGGGGGCTTTGTGCCACGGCAGCATCGCCCGGCGCTGGGTGGGGTTTGCAGCACGCTCCACCTCTAAAGGGACAACTCAGACAAATGTGTAGCAGTCCTGGGTCTTCCCTACATTTTTTTTGCTCCTGTTTGATACAAAATGAGCCCAGTCACAGTTTCCATTTCATTTATGACTGATCTGGAAAAATCCCCTCACCCCATAAAACATCGCACAGCTGTAGTGACCAAGTTAGATTCAATTCTGGCTTTATATTGAGTTGACATGAAGCCAGCTCTCCTCCATACATCATCTGTGATTGCAGTTAAGCATGAAATACTGTTTTAATTCTTACACCAAATGTGAGATTTTTTTTTCTGAAGAAAAAAAGACATAAAAATGTTAAAGTGGGCCATAAAAATAATTATATTTTCACACAAAGCACAACCAAGAGGCGAATAAGTTGGCTAAAAGCTCACAAGACCCAAGGAGAAAGCCCTGCTTGTTATTCTTTTGTAGTTAACCTTTGCCTTTGAGTGGATACCTGGACAGGGACCAGAGGCCCCCATTTCCCTAGATCAGGGTGTCCTTCCACACCTGCATGGATCAAGAGCTGTGGCTCCCTGACAGTGTCCCAGTGTCCCTGGGAGCTGCCCAGACCACTGCAGGGTGAACATCCAGACAAGTCCTTGGATGAGTTTGCTTCTCTGCCTCCCAGGTCCTTTCTTGGGAAATCCTGGCTACAAGGGCACAGTCCCTGGCACCCAGCCTGTCCCATGGCACGTGTTGTTCCCTGGCTGCTCCTGGCAGCTGAGCCACTGAGCTGAAGGCAGCACAAACACTACAGCACATTTATACACATGCATTTATATATATATATTTATTTATTTATTTATTTATTCTTCTTCACTTAAAGGTTCAGTCTCTGGAAGGCCCAACTTTTCCTCCCTTTGGCTGTTGATTTTACTGGTAGCATTGTTAGCTGATGCAGTAGTTTAATGGTAGTTCTATTAATTGATTTCTTTCAAATTAATCTATTTGATATCAGCTCAAAAAAACCCACCTCACACATTATGAACCATTAAAAAAATGAATGTGCCTTCAGTGCTGTTGGAATTCATTTTGGGAAGTATCTATTTAGACAACTTTTTGAAAGCCTGTTACTTACCTGAAAGGTTAAAATTACCTCCAAGTAGCTTTCAATGCCCACAATTACAATCTACCTGTATTTAAAAAAGAAAATCTATGGCATTCTCCCAAAGCTTTATGCTGTCTGCAAAAAGATTTTTAAGAGCTGATCTTGTTTGTTTGCTCAGGTAAATGTTGAAACATTCATTTCTCCCTTAATAGATGGTTACTGCTGGCTTTGGGTTCTTCCAGTTTTTCTTCTCCAGCCCAGAGTGTGCACAGTAAAACCTGGTTCAGAAAAGTTGCTGTGGATGCACAGCTCCTGCCTATGCAATGCTGGGCCCTTTGCCTTGGCAGGTTTTTTTACCATATGCCAAACTTTTCAGTGCTGATCAAGGTATTTGCACACATAGATCTTTTTAAAATGAAGAGGAATTTGGTACGTAAATCCCATAGGTGACTTTGAAAATGCCAAGCTGCATTTCACACTAAAAGGAGAGGGGAAATTCCTGGATTTACAGAGTCTGAAGCACTGGGAATTGCTCTTCTGCTGTCTGGGAACTGATCCATGTGCTGGCTCCTCCAGCCAGGTGAAACCTCCTGAGTTTCACTTCAAGGCTGCCCCGTTTGTATGAGTCTGCAGGGTGAATACAGTGTTATAAATTTGATACCTATTAATTTGCACTGCAGTCATGCCTGGCCCTGCTGACCAGCAGTCCCTAACCCACAGCTGGGTTAGAACCCAGTCAAATGGGCAGACTGGGGCTGGAGCTTTTGCAAGGAGCTCAAAGTGCACCTTGATATGCTCCCAGCTTTGATTTTGGTGCACTTGGGACCAGAAACAGAGGGGCTGTGTGCACGGGACTGGGGGAAATGTCCATCTGGGGGGGCAGATACCATCATCTAAAGCAGTGGGAAATGGACTGCTTGCATTACTTTCTTTGGTGTGCCCAGCCCACGAGCTTTGCTCCACCATCCCCACGCTGCCTTCCCAGAGTGAGCTGTGCCAAAGGTCTGATCCAGAGCTCTGCTGACCCGGCACGGGCAGTGCCCAGGGAATGGTGGGTTGGACATGACCATCCACAAGCCATCAGACACAGAGGCTGTGGCTGCTCCATCCCTGGAAGTGTCCAAGGTCAGGATGGACGGGGCTTGGAGCAGCCTGGTCCAGCAGAAGGCATCCCTGCCCATGGCAGAAGGTGGAGGTGGACGAGCTTTATGGTCCTTTCCAACCCAAACCATTCTGGGATTCTGTGCTCAGTCTTGGCTTGGGCCCCCTGTTGTCCAGGTCATGCCACAAGCACAGCAGATCCACCATTTTCAGGTGGTGCATTGTAGCTGTGGAAGGGACACTGCCTTCATCTGTCGTGGTGAGGGCTGGTGTCCAGCCTGGCCACGGAGCTGGGATCGGCACTGCTCCCAAACACACAACTTTTAAATTGCACCCATAGATCTTCCCTGCTCCAGTATTTAGTGATGCCTCCAGTTCCGTCTCCACATCAAATTAAGTGACTGTGCTATCAATAAGGAGGAGTAATGTGGTGTATTCCCTTCTGGATGTCTCCCTGTCCCTCATTTGTTTGCTGCTGCTGATTAAGACGGATAACGAGCCATCAGTATTTTTCTAACTGCAGTGCAAAGCAGCGAGGCCTAAATCAGTCTCTGTCACTGGGTGCCAGCTCACGATTTAGGGAGCTCGAGTGGGGCCCCTGCATTCATTAGACTCCAAGGCAGCAGCTACTTGGGATTGTCTGAGCAAAGCCTGGATGCTGTCACCCTCCCAGGAGGGGATGTGGGGCCACCAGGAGGTCCCTGTCCCTCTGGGCTGGCTGGGAGCTGCTGCTGTTGTATTTTCTTTATTGTGTGTCTGCATCGCTGGCAAAAGTTGGTGGAGCTGCTGCCATTGCCCTGAATTGAGCTTTTCACCCCTGCCTTGTGTTCTTAATGCATTCCTTCTAATGATGGAGGGCTGGCTTGGAGTGAGCAACTTGGATTTAATTTGGACAAGGATACTGCAGATATATATATATATATTTCAATGCAGAGATTAAATAACTTCTAGGCATCTTCAGGCACCCAGTAATGTGAATTCTGGCTGGAAAAATCTCCCCTGTAAATAGGCAGTATTTGAGAAGGGCTGTTAACATGGTCTTGTGAGCAGTGAAAAATGCAGGAAGGAGGGAAAAGAGCTGCAGATCAGCTTCAGAGGAGAGTAATTCTGCAGGGCAGTGGTGTGCATGATGAAAGCTCATGGACGTCTAGAAGGTACCACCAGCTGAGTCCAGGAGCTGTTAGCCAGAGCCAGCAGGGTTTGTCCACACATGAACAGAGAAAAGGCTCTGATTTTCCAACATTTTACAGAGCAGAGGGAAACTGAGGGCGTTTATTGGAGGTGCTGTCTCTCCCTGGGTGGCAGAGGAAGAGTGAACCTTCCATCATGGGGTCACCTTGAGGAGGAGACCCTTGTTACCACAGCTGGGAGCCACATAGTGACAGGACAAGGGAGAACGGGGTTAAACTGACAGAGGCCAAGACTTTCTTGTGGTATTTTAAAATACCAACAGCAATCCAGAAAGGGAAGAGAGCGATTCCCGAGCTTTTGAACGGCAGGGTGTTGGAAGGGTGCTGGAGCCACCACTGGCCCACTGGGGCAAGGTTTAATTTGTGGCACTCTGTCTGACATGGGTTGGTAGACTCAGTTCTTAGCACCTCCTGAAAATGGAGCAGCAGACAGATTTTACTGACGGCAGATGATGCAGTGATGCAGTCTCTGGAGAGCTCTCTGCTGTCTGAGAGCATGGGCAGGCTGAGGAGCAGCTTACAGACTTGATGGTGATTGGGATGGGGACACTGAGCTGAAGCAGCCCCAGTTCCAGCCCTGCAGGGGCCTCTGTGCAGGGTGGGTGGTTGGGTGATGATGGACTTTGGAGGGGTTCTTTTCCCCTGGTGTTTGTACCAGAGGAGCTGTGTCCTCTGTGGCCTGGAGGACACGGACATCACCTGCAGGAGCAGGGAGCAGGCACAGAGCCACAGCTCCTCCTGCCACCACTGAGAAGTGGCAGTCAGGGATCAGAGCTGGGCGTTACTGGGGTGTGAACTCACTGCCCCACATCCCGGGATCACGGCAGCCCCGTTCCCTATGCACCCTCAGGCTTCAGCAGCTCCAGCTCTGGCCTCCTTCTAACTCAAGAAAGCTCAAGGGCTGTTTTCTTTGGGTGGGGTTTTCAGCTGCCCTGCAGAGCGTCACCAAATTTAATTTTCAGCAAGGCAAAGCTCAGCATCACCGGCTGATTTCTTCATGTCTCACCTCCAGCTTCACCCGCTGCCTCCTCCTTCCCCCAGAGAGAGGGGGGCTGGCACTCTTCATACCAGGCAATGAAAACAAGACTTCTTCCCTCCCCAACTCCTTAATTAAAGCCACAAATTGAGCTCTTTTCTTGCAATCTGAAGTGATCACATAAATAGCAGTGGCAGAGCTAAATGAACATTTGAAAAGATCCTGCAGGATCAGCAGAGAGGAGCGGTGTTAACCTCCAGAAATGGGGGCCATCATTAAAAACAAGGTGCTGGTTTTCCTCCCCCTCTGAGCACAGAGTTCAGCCAGGACACAGAAAACGTCCCCAGATGCAGGCACAGGCAATCTCTTGCCTCTGTGACAGAGCCTGGGGATTCTGCTGTGTTTTTCCTCTTTTTCTGCTGAGGATCCGTGAGCATCCCTGTGTGGATTCCAAGTGCCATCCTCATTTGGTCACTGCTTTGCCAGGGGGTGTTTCAGCCCCAGGCACCAGTGCTGGAGCCTGCATGGCTCGGGGTGTGGGATGGCCATGGTGGAGCCTGGGAGAGGCCTGTTTGTGGAGACATGCAGAGGAAAATCTGCCTTCCCACTGGGCAGACACTTGGCCATGCTCAGCAGAAACACCTCCCCCTGGCCAAAACACACTGCCAACAGCAAACCCCCATGCCCAGTTGTGCTTGTGGTTGAGCTCCAAAATCACTCATCAAGGCTCATTCAGCTGAGCAAGCATCCAGGGGGATGTTCCAGGATGTGTCCATTCCTAAACCCAGTTGGGAAACACCCCAGTTTTCCACTTAGCCCTTTCAGCTTCAATTGTGGGGCACACCACTTGGGAGCCTGAGGGATGGCTGCTGAATTGAGCTGCTATTCAGCAGCTGTCTTAACTAGGCAGATAAGCACCAGCACCTCTCTCCTTGATGGAATCCATTGACTGAATAAGCTAAATTCTCCTGGAGTCAGCTTTAATATTTCCTAAAGGCATGGGGAGGCTCTCAAAGAAGTGGCAGGAGACATATTTTACTGAGGGGAAACTATCACTCCTGCTGGAACCAGAGGTTGCACAATGAGAAGTTCTGGTGGAGATGATGAGCTTTGTCTGGGGCAAGATGCTATTCAGGGCACATCTGAATATCACAGTTGGCCTGGAGTGATCCGTGCTTGCTGTTTGATTAACATTTGATTTCCTTTTATTGCCTCTCTGCACACACAAAGCTAAATTCAGAGCTGCTGAAAGCCAGCAGAGCTGGCTGAGCTCAGTAAAGCCCATCTGAGGAGTCACAGGGAGCTGGGGGACGCTGCTGTTTGGCATCCAGTGGCTCCAAGGCATCAGCTCGTGCTGTTGGGGAGAGCCTGGCCCCTGAATTCCCTCTGGAACAGGGGTGCAGTGGAGCAGGGTCATCACCCAAGTACCTGACCTTCAGCAGATGGCTGCAGAATTTTCCATCATTCTCCCCAAACAGCAAACCAAATATGATTTTTTTACATCTCTCCCATCAAACCAGCATCTGAATATCCCTAATTCATCTCCATAAAAATCTTCACAGCTGTTCTAGCAAACAGCCTGGAGTGCTGCAGGCTTTTATGAGTATTAACTATGTTAAGCAAAGCAAATCTCACTATTACATTGTCTATGGGAGCAGCAAACTTCTCCCATCAGTCTCCCTGAGCAAGGAAAAAGGGTGATTAGTGTCCTGTTATCATCACAGTCGTGGTTTAAGATGCTTTTACTGAGAGCAGGACAACAGCCCTTGCCCAAAGCAGCTTCTTGTTCCTGCTGCTATTACCATAAGTAACCTTATGACATGTCATCAAATATTTCTGTGCAGCATCTTCCTGTGAATAATCATTAAAAACCCCATACTGCTGTTCTGTGTCGTTCTCTGGGGGTTTGTTTTGGCATTGATTTGGCAGACCCTGGTCTCATCCAGTTCCTCCAAGTGGTGGGAGAAGCTCAGGCCAGTCCTCAACAGCGCTGGGTTGGGGCCCTGAGCTTTTGAAATGTTGGGAGGGAAAAAGAATTAGAGAGAATTTAAAAGAGTCAGTTGAGCTCTTCTGCAGAGCAAAAAAAAGTAGGACTTGATTTCTTGCTGTGGGCTCTGATTGTGGCTTTAGAGGCTGCAGCCCCTCCAAGGCACATGGATGTTATCTCCATCAGTAGCTGCCAGCTCTATAAATCCCAAAGTTTCTGGAAAACTCCCTGGTGACTTGTGCCATGGCACAGAAAAGGCCACTTGGCTGGAGCACATTTTCACTTAAATTCCAGCAGTGCAGGGTCCCTCTGTGAGTGTCTCTTCCTCGTGCCTTCACCGCGGGTGCGATGCTCGCTGCATCCCAGCTTGGACAAACAGGATCCAGTTCCCCAGTGTGAAGGTGGGAAAAGTTTAAATGGGGAAAAAAAATGGAGGGGGAGAGGCTGGCTGATAGGGATTGTGCTGGAAAACTGGATTTCAGGCAATGGGAGTTTAAGTTGAATTATCAGAAATGCAGTGTGGAAATTGTGCCTTCTGTTAGAAATCCATGTTTCTGTAGGGATGGGGATAGTGGTGGGAGAGAGGGGATGCAATAAAGCTCTGTCCAGCTCACTGTGGTGAGCTAAAGAAACCATTTCACTCAGGCAGTGCAGAGGGGGCTATTTTGAGAGAGTGCTGGGAAAGAAAAGGCCCAGAGCAGCGGCAGTGTTGGCCCAAATTAAAAGTACTAAAGTCTGTCAGGAGAGAGGCAGAGCACTGCACAGGAAGGCAGATGTCAGTAGAGCCCTGGGTCATGTTTTCCTCCATTGTGCTAAAAGGCAAGAAGAATGAAAACAAACCCAATTGCTGTGGTTTTCCCCTCAGTTCAGCCTCTGCCTACAGCTCCTGGGCAGCCCAGGGATGCTTGGTGCTGCTTTGGCAGTCCCTNCCCCTCAGTTCAGCCTCTGCCTACAGCTCCCTGGGCAGCCCAGGGATGCTCGGTGCTGCTCCAGCCAGGGCTGCTTTGGCAGTCCCCGTGATGTATCCAACAGAGCTGTCATGCTCCCCCTTTGCCTTACCCAGGCTCAACAGGTGCCAGGGATCAGAGGGGCAGCTCATTAGTGTTTCATTACCGAGGGGCAGATCATTAGTGTTTAATTACAGGTTTGCAGAGTTGCCCCGTGTCCTTGGCTGGGACAGGGACGTTGCTGTGCTGCTCTCCCCAGAACAAGGGATCCCCTCTCCAGCAGGGACCTCAGAGGCACAGGTGATGCTTTTAGCACATCCCCCTCATCCATCTCCTCTTTCCTTCAGCGTCTGCTTTCTGCTCCTCCCTGCCCTGGGGCATTAATGAGGGGTATTTACTGATGATTTTATTTCCATATGACCCCCTAGGGAAGCTTAGGAGGGAGCAGAGACCTGGGGCTGCCAGGATGAGGAAGGGCAGCCAAGGAATGGACAGAGAAGCAGGATGAAGGAAAAACAAGCTTTTACCCAGCTGGCAGCACCCCATCAGCCAGTCCTAACACCATCACCCTTGGCTGACCATGATCCCTGCACCACTGGGGTGCCAAAGTCCTGTGAGGGAGGTGTTGGGTCCCCAAAGCCTGTCTGGGAGGCAAAGCTGCCTCACCTGTGAGTGAACAATCCTGCTGGCTCCCTCCCTGCCAGCCTCCCCCCCCAGTCTCAGTCCCTGGGATGGGCTGGCAGTGCTGTAAATCCAGACAAAGTTGTGTCTGGAGATGTGTGTGCATGCTGAGGCAGCACTGGCCTCTCAAATGAGGTGCTTAACAGGCAGGGCAACAGGAGGGAAGATGATCTTTCCCTTTCCCTGCCACCCTAGTCTCCAGAGGAAGCTTTTTATTTATATTACAGTGAAAAGGAAGTTTTTTTGCTCTGGGAGTGCAGAGCAGGCTGTTGTGTGGAGGCTGCCCACCCTGGGCATCCCAGACATGGACAGGCCATTGGAGCATGCCACTAACGTGCCATCCCAGGCATTTATTTCAACTTCAGATACAGCTAGCTGCAGTTATTGGAATTTTCATGGCATTTGAACCCTGGACATTTAACAGCAGCAAACGACCTGACAGCGACACCCTTGCTGGGTCATAACACACCCCCACCACCCGGCTCCAGGAAAGGGGGAACTCAACCAGTGGTGAAGAGCACAGGCAGTGGTACAGCCAGCACAGGGACTCAAGGGCTCTGGGAAAGTGTGACAACTTCAGTGGTTGCCAGAGACATACCACAGTTGGAATTGCAGCCTTCGACCAGGATGGTGTCTTCCAGACACAGATGTCAATTTGGGAAATCTCCAGCTCCTGACTTCTTTAACCTGATGCCTGCAAGGGAAAACACAGACACCGTGTGTGCCTATGTAGAGTTTGGCTATTCTGTCCAAGCTCTTGGCTAGTAGCTCCTGGCTTTGAAGTTCTTTGCAGTTTATAAGGGCTGAGGTTGAAGGGGCTCCTTGGAGCTTGTCCAGCTCAAAGCCCAGCTCAGAGCAGCCCTAACCCAGCCCAGCCCAGCTCAGAGCAGCCCTAACCCAGCCCGGCCCACAGCAGCCCTAACCCAGCCCGGCTCACAGCAGCGCTAACCCAGCCCAGC
>VYXF01003962.1:0-73833 GCA_013397295.1 Polioptila caerulea | reverse complement strand
AGCAGCCCTAACCCAGCCCGGCTCACAGCAGCCCTAACCCAGCCCCGCTCAGAGCAGCGCTAACCCAGCCCAGCTCACAGCAGCGCTAACCCAGCCCGGCTCACGGGGCTCCTGCCCTGCCCTGCTCAGCCCTGTGCCGCCCGTGCTCTGGCCCGGCACGGGCAGTGCAATCTCCGTTTGCAGTGAAAGCCGCCGGCTCCTTCCTGGCGTGCTGATGGAATTCACGCACTGGCCGGGCCAAGGAGGAGCAGCACGGAGCTCCCCAGTGCCTTCCCAGGCCCTGCCCCTGGAGCAGCAGCAGCCCTGGGTACCCCCTGTCACCCCGAATTCTGTACAGGAGCCTTCCAGGGCACCTCCCTGCGGCCCTTCTGCCGTGGCTGGTGAAGAGGGATGTGAAATGTCACTGCAGAGCTGAGTTTGGAGGGGCCTTNGTTTGGTGGTTCCTTTAATGAAGGGGGGAGGAGGGTGCTGAAACACAAGGAACACTCGGGCACCCTGAATTGTCTGGCTAAGCCCAGCCCTGCTGGACTCGTGGTGCGTTCAGCACAGGGTCCTGAGGAGCACCTTACTGAAGTCAGGGCACCCATAAATAGCTCGCTGAGATGGTAAAATGTGGGACCCTGGCACTGGGCTGGCTACAGCTCAGCCTGTTTCCAGCCTGTTTCACACCCTGTTTCCCTTTCCCAGCCTTAAGCCTAAAACTTAAGGAACAACTTGCCCAAATTCCATGTCTGTACACGCTCTTACCTTTGGAATGCACCTCATGCACTGGAGGCATAGATTAAAATCGGTGACCAGTCAAGGGGTGACATTTCAGAGCAGCACTCGAGCCACAAAACACTTTTCAAATGTCTTTATGCTTTCCTGATGCTGCCAGTGTGACTGCCTTGAATTTTCTGTGTGTGCTGCTGGCTCTGACGTTAATTCCTGGCACTAAGTGGTGAAGGAGTGAGAGGGGAAGAGGAAAGAGCTTGCAGAGGGTCAGGTGGGCAGTGGATATTTGTGGGGCCTTTATGAGGAGGAGGAAAGGGCTTTAAGACCCCTTCCAACCCAACCATTCTGTGACTGGGAAATACGATCCTTGCTGGCTTGCTGCTCAGCTTTGATACTGTGTAATAAAGAAGAAAAAAAACCCAAAAACACACACATACACAAAAAACCAAACCAAAACAAAAAACCCAAAGCAATAATAAGCAGATTAAAGGAATTACTCTTGAGGAAAAATGCTCAGATTTTATCAGAAAGCTTATTTGAGAGCTGATGCAATAAATAATTTTTGATTAATAGCTCCAAGCTGGTGGGGGTCCTTGGGGTTACCTGCTGTTGGAGCATGGCTGCCAGTGGCCCTAGGGGATGGACTGGCTCTGGTCCCTGCAGGCTCACCAGGCTGCAGCAGGGAAGGCTGGGCTGTGTCCTCATGCTTGTCCTCATGGTCTTGTCCATCCTGCAGCCAAAATTTGAGAAAGAGGCACTCAATGAGTGGTCAACCGAGCAGACAAAGCTGAGTGCCAGTGCCATTTATTCTAGGGGCTGGGTGCAGAAACAGAGAGGAAAGTTTCAAGGTCTTTTTTTTTCCCCCTTTAGTGCCTGAGGGCAACCAAAAAATGAGAAAGGGGATTGCCGTGGGTCCAAGGGTCAGCACTGAGCGAGGTGGGAACATTGCTGCAGATCAGCTGCTTCCCCCAGGTCCCACAGGGAGTATTTATCCTGTTACCCCCGTGTGTTTCCGCAGGTCCCAACTGCTTTGCGGGCACCACGATAATTCCCGCGGGCATCGAGGTCAAGGTGGACGACTGCAACATTTGCCACTGCCACAACGGGGACTGGTGGAAGCCGGCGCAGTGCTCCAAGCGCGAGTGCCAGGGCAAGCAGGCTCTGTAGCAGCGCCCCGGCCTACAGCCCGCTCGTGGTGATGGTGATGATGGTGATGATGGTGATGATGGTGATGAAGGAACGGCTTCGATGCTGCCCACGCGTCCGAGCCCCCGGCAGCCGCAGCAGGGTCACCAGCGAGCCCTGCGAGGGGGCACCTGCGGGGAGGGGTCTCGCCGTGCCCCCTGCAGCTCTGTCCCGCTTTCCACACTCTGTCCCCGGTGTCCTGTGCCTGCTCCGCGGTGGGAATCGCCTGTGCTCGGCGGGGACGCGCTGCTCGGCCGGGGGGAGGTCGGCAGGAGCACGGCCCGCACGCGTTCCTGGCCCGCCGCTGCCCCCGGGGCGCCGATCCATTCACTGCTCTCGCTTTCGACAGTGTGGATCGGGGGGGTTTTCACGTTTATTTATTTGAAGGTTTTTTGCTATTGTGATTTTTTTTTTTTTTTTAAGTCTCTTCCTAAGCTGGGATCATGGGGACAATACAGCTATGAGTGGAGCAAAAGATGGAGCATTTTTATTGTGTCTGTAAGCGCAGGTGGCACTAAGGTCAGGAGGGAGGTAGAAATCAAAAGGGGTGGGGGTGGGGGTAAAAACAAAACCCCAAGTGGAATGTAACCTGCAGCAGGACCGAGGTAGATGCACAGGTATAGACTGGACAGCCAAGACACAAAGCTGTATGTGTGTTACACTTTCTCCACTGAGTGGGGACAATAAAGTCCGAGACACCGACACAGGCACCGTGACCTTGATGGGAGCAGAGCCCACAGCAGCTGCTGGGCAGGCTGGGGCAGCCAGCCAGGGGTGCTCCGTGAAAGCAGCATCTTCCCTGGCTTGTTTGTGTGTGACTGCTGGCTGGGGCATCAGGGGTGGGGCAGAGGGAAGAGGGCCCCACCCGCCCCTGGTTCCCAGGCCGAGCATGTGCTCACCTGCCTTGTCCCATCCCGAGGCTGCTCTCACTGGAGCCAAGGGCAGAGTTTCATGGCCTTCAGTGACAGCAAGTCACTATTAAAATATGGGATCACCCCTTTCTGGAGGCTTCCAAGAATGTCCCCTGGCTGTGGCAGCACTGACCTGGCTCAGCTGGCAGGTAAGAGTGGGAGGGAGCTGCTCTGGCTCTCCCTGGGAGCATCCACACTGCGGGGGATAAAGGCAGCCACGGTGCAGCAGGGCTGGGCTGGGCTGGGCTGGGCTGGGCTGGGCTGGGCTCCTGTCAGGGCTCCCTCTCAGAAGCAGCTGCTTTCTGTGCCTGCCTGCCTGCCAGGAGCAGAGGGCCCCAGCAGCCAAGGCCCCCATCGGGCTTTCCAGCACTGGCACCTCCTGCTTTCTCAGGCTGCAGCTTCCAGGCCATACTGGCAAAGAGAAGCCACCAGTGTCATCTCCCTGCCCTGCCTGCCCAGGTGAGCACAGGGGCCTTTCCCACCACTGTCCACGCTTGGTTCCCTGCTTTTTGGTCAGTGCCATGGGGGTGGTGGTCCTTGTTTTGTTGAGTTCAGACTCCAGTCCAGCACCTGCTGTCGACAGTGACGGCAGCAAATCCCGCCCACAGCATCCTCACTGCAGCAGATCAGCACGTCAGGCTCGGTTCATACACACCTGGCCTTTATGCTTTTATTTCGTCCCCACGTTGGTGTTTTCCTGGAGGGCAGGGGTGGGAGGAGCACTCAGCACAGCAAGTGCTGTCCCGTGGCTGAGCACTGGCTCCCTGCAGGCAGAGCTGGTACCATCCGAGGCACCATCACCACATTTCTTTGGAAGCTGTTGCCTGTCAATGACTATCCAGTTTCAAAACTTTCAAACAATAGCGTGCCTGAAACTAGTGAGAAAAAAAAAAAATCTGTACAAATGGGAGGGGTCCTAGAAACAATATTTGATGTGTAAAAGACTATATTATTAAAAAATTATTTTGTTAAATATAAAGTGTGTGAACCAGCAAAAAAACCCCAAAATTATATATTTGTGGTGTATTTTACTCGGCTGATCATCAGCCCCTCAAGCCCCCGATTCCCCATCTCATCCCTTGCCCCAGTTCCTGTCTCTTCACAGTGTTGGTGAGTGCAGCTGGCGTGGGAGGAGCAGCTCTGGAGCCTGAAGTAGCCCTGAGAATCCCGTGGATGGGATGGGTTGCTCAGGGAGTGTCCCAGCAGTACCTCAGTAAACCAGTTTGGCTTTGCCAAAGCAGGATTCCCGTTTGTGGAGCTGCCATGGACCAACACGGCTCCCAGGCTCTCACTTTAACCTCCATCTGCTTTTTCTGGTGCCATTTTATGTTTGATGCCATTTCCTGAACATGGAAATTTGCTTTCAGTTCACAAACTCCTTTTGGTACCTCCAGATGCATCATTATTTACACTGATTAGTAGTTACTCTAATTAATTACAGCTTAATTACTGTAGTTAATGTTTGTACAGTGCTTGGAACAAGTACAGCACTATACGTGCCACATATTATTATTTTCTTGGTTATTAATTAAGCCCCATCTCCATTCCATGCTGTGCTACTTCATTATTTCCCAAGGAGTCACAGTAGTGCCCTTATTCCCACCCAGGAGTACTCTGCTCCCAGCTGCCAGTGGGATGCTGCAGGGCTGCACTGGCATGGGAAGAGCAGGGAGTTGCTAAGGAACATGGGAATACTCCGGATTTTGCCCTTCACTCGTTCACAGCACCGTGAAACCAAGGGGGGACTGAGGCAGCTGGAGGGGGACCCTGGACCCAAGGACCCCGCACGGGGAGCTGGGACATGCTGGGGGTGACAGGAGGGAAAGCCCTGCAGATCCCACCCTGGATGTGCCTGCCAGCTCTTCGTGGCTCCCACTGTAGAGGGGAATGTGATTCCCCCAAATGCAGCAGTGTCAGACATTCCCACTGAGGGATCCCACAGCTCTCCCCACACCCCAGGGAGACAGTGGGACAAGGTCTGGGACCACAGGGAGAAGTGAAGGGCACCGATCGTTTTCTAGGAAAACTTCCACTGTTTATGTGGAAGAGTTGCCAGTCACAGGTGGGCAGTGTCTCCACAGCACTGGGGGTGCCAGCAGCCAAAAACCATTGCCACCACTCCTGCTTCCCATCAGCCTCTCTCAGGCCAGGGTGGATCCAGAACTGAAATCCCATCAGGCACTCTCCAAATACACTACAGAATTTCATCCTCACCCCAATCTCTTTTTTTTTTTTTTTGTAATGTTGTAGTTCATTTCTTTCTTTAATTAATCACAGCTCTAGGCCAGCCAGACCCATTAACTACTCTTCTCATTTAGACCTTTCAGAGATGCAGTTGCAGATGCAATTTAATTTGTTGACCCGTGATCGATAGCAATTAATACCATCTCTTTAATCTTGTTGAAAGGTTCATCTTGGGCTTCCAGAGGCTGCCAGCTGAAGGGAAAGGTGCCTGGTACATGTGTTATCAGATGGGGAAGCACAACCTCCTCTGTGGGCATCACCCTCCCCGTGCCCCCGGGCTGACACTTAAAAATACAACAGGTATTTGTGGGAGATGGAGAAGAGAAGGTGGATAAAGGTGAGGGAAGATGCTCAGGGGTAAAGAAGAGCAGGGGCTTGGTAGGGCAGAAAGTAGGGGGAGGTAGAGTTGATGGGTTGGATAAATGAGGGGTGATAGGAATGGTACAGCCTGGTAGGTGAGCCCAGGAAAGGGAACCAAAAGGACTCAAAAAGAGCCAGTCTGAGAGTGGGCAGCTCAGAGGCAACACCTTCAGCAGGAGCAACAGGGAATTTTCAGAAGAAACAGACCCAGAGCCAGAAAAAGTCCTTCCTCTTAGGGTTCTTACACCCAGACCTCGCTGATGTGATGCCATCTTTTGCCCCCCCAAATGCAGCAGCTGTGTACAGCTCCCTCCTCCTCATCCTAGCAGTGGGAAACCCCATCCCAGGAGCACCACCTTTCCCTGTCCTCATTAACATGCCATTAGTCAAGATTGGTTTATAATTACAGAATTATTTCCTGCACACCCCAGGGGGAATGACTCAGCTCCAGAGCACAGCAGGGCAACATCCTTCTCCCGCAGGAAGCTGCAAAGCACACTCCAAACCAGGCTAAGCCTGGGCAAATCCCACCTTTGGGTACCCTCCATCCTAGCAGTGCTCCTGAGGCAGCAGCACGCAGTGGCTCCAGTGGCACACACTGAGCTGAGTGTCCTGGTCACTGTCCCCTGGCTGCCACATCCACTGCAGCAACCCCTGCCCAGCCACAGGTCTGCTGGAGGGGAAAGCACAGAGCAAATCCCGGGATCCCAGCACGGCAAGAGCAATGAAGTGTTTGTCTCTCTTTGGTGGTGGTTAAAGGGGAAAGAGGGCCCATGTGGATACAGGGCAAACGGATGCCCTTTGCTTAGCAGAAGGACATGGGTTTGCAACAGCAAGTCAATAGAGAAAATGAAAAATTTATCAAGAATCCACCTTCCTTGTGGTGTGGAAGCTTAGCTTTTAAAACACAGGGATGGAAGGTATGGAAAGGAATTGCCTGTATTTATATGTTTAGGATCATAGGATGGTTTGGGTGGGAACCTTTCAGGGGCCATCAAACATACCATATGGATTTATTTGTATTTGCAGATAGACTACCTTTTTTTTTTTTAAGAGAAAGTATCTTTTTACCATGACTAAGTCCAGTACCCTAAAGAGCTCTGCTCTCAGAAGATCCCAGTTCATGCCCCCACTCAGCCATGCACAGACAAAGGGATAATTATGCACTAGAAAATTGGAAGGAAAGACAAAACCCAACACAAAAGCTGCGCCAGGCTCCTTTGGGATGGCACAGAATGAGATGGGGTCCCTGCCAGCACTGACTGGCCTTGTCCCTGGGGGCAGGTGAAGGTTGCACCCATCTGCAGAGATGGCCTCATCTTCTGGGCAGGCAGCTGGGTCTTCTCCATGGCTGCTCCAGAGACAAAGCCTCTCCTTGCCCAGGAGTTCCTGTCCTCTGAGTGTGCTGCTCCCCTGGGGCCACTATTTCATAGAATCAGGGAATGGTGTGGGTTGGAAGGGACCTTACAAATCATCCCATTCCACCCCTGCCATGGGCAGGGACACCTCCCACTATCCCAGGTTCCTCCAAGCCCCATCCAGCCAGGCCTTGGACACTGCCAGGGATTCAGGGGCAGCCACAGCTTCTCTGGGCACCCTGTGCCAGGGCCTCCCTGCCCTCACAGGGAAGAGATATCTGCATTTAATTAATTAATCATTTCAATTAGTTATCTGCATCCCTGGGGGCTGTGAGCTGCTATTTTCTTGGCACTGGGCTTCCCACAAAAGAAGGCAAGGGCGTGGGTATGGCAGCACCAAGTGACCCTCCCTGACTGTTCCAGGGCATCCTTCCCCACACAGCCTTCCCAGTGCTCAGCTCCTGGAGCAGCCCTGGAGCTGGAGCTGTGTGTGACCTTTCCTGCACATCCCCTGTGCTGGTGGCCCAAGCAGCCAGGTGAAGGGAGCCTTTGTGATGTTGGCATCAGGTGATGCAGGAGATGGTGATCTGGGGAAAGGACAGGGGGAGGCACAGCCAGCGTGAGCTATTAGACTTGTTTCAGTGGGACAAAGCAGGATTTCAGTAATAATTAATGCCACTATTAAAGATCCTCATTTAGACTGTGAGGCATCTGGCAGCAGGAAGGACACAGTGAAGGTACTTTTGGCCATTAAACACACACAATGTTCCCATGCTGCTGTTGTCTTGACAGTGATAACCCATGAAAGAGAAACCACCAGCCTGTTCTCCCTCCCAGTTTGCACAGGGATTGCCCTGTTACCCATATGGATTGTCTCTTCAGGTATTCCAGCAGTGCCTTGGCTCTGTGTTTGGACAAACAACCAAATCCAAGCCTAGGGAGTTTGGGGAAAAAAAATCTTGTGAATCTGGAAGGCAAAACTCCAGGAAGCAGGTGAATAAGGGGTTCACTGGGCTTTAAATTGTCCTTCCAAATGATGTGTGATGATCATAGACCCACAGAATAGTTTGGGTTGGGAAGGACCTTTAAAGTCCATCTAATCCAACACTCTGCAATAAGCAGGGACACTTTCCACTAGCCCAAGTTGCTCAGAGCTCCATCCAGCCTGGCCTTGAATGTTTCCAGAGATGGGGCAGCCACCACCTCTCTGGGCAACCCATGCCAGGGCCTGACCACCCTCACTGCAAAGCCCATCTTCCTTCTATCCAGTATAAAGTGACCTTCCTTCAGTGTGAAACCATCACCCCTTGTGCAACAGGCTGAGATGATGAGTGGACACTGCAGACAGGAGCATCCCAGGTTTTTTGCAGCCTCAGGTCCTACCCTGGGGGATTTTGGGAAAGGCTGCAATAAAGCCAGGGTGGGGAGTTCAGCTGGTGAGCTGAAAAGTGTGGCCTGGAGTGTTTGTACCATCCCCAAAATCGCCACCAAAGATCTGGGCTAACAAACATCAGTTCGGTTTAAGAGACACGGAGCAGTGGTCATTGCTCTTTTCACTGCTTACCTGACTTGGTGGCTGCACCCTCTGCCTTGCCCAAACAGTTTTCTGGACTTCTAGGGCCCGACTCTCTTCCTAGAATTTGACTGTGTGGTTCTTTTCTCTCTCTCTCTCTTTTCTCTTTTCTTTCTTTTTTTTTTTTTTCCAGAGGACAAAAGCTTTGGGAAAGGGAAGAGATAAAAACGTGAGGAACTTGCTCTCCTGCAAATAATGCACTCCCATACACGCTGAAAGGCTCGTTTAGCAGTCCATTAAGCTCAAGTTAATGCAGGCAGAGCATGTCTGGCATCGAGAGGATGGTAAAGGTTTCGGGGTTTAATTTTCCTCAGATGGCAAATCCTATACATTCCTGGCTGGTGTGGGCACTTCTGCAGCACAGCAAACAGGCCCCGCAGGAAGCGTGAGGCCAAGGTTAAAGCACTCCTAAGTCAAGATGCTGTGATACCCAAAGAAGCCATTTCCCATTGAAGTGCAAATCTTCCCGCACTTTATTGGCAAGAGTGGCAGCTGCGAGCCAAAGGTGTGTGTGGGGACCCATTGGAGCTGCAGATGGCTTTCAATTGCCCCCAGCTTTCCCTGGATTCAAGGTTATCCTCCCGGCAGCGGGCTGACTGCATCTGCAAACAAACAGCACTGCCCCTCCCTGCCCTGCCCTGCCCTGCGCCGCCAGCCTGCAGGGAAAGCCCGTGGAGACGTGCCTGGGTAATAAAGTGAGGTTGGCATCACGCTGGCAAGCTCCGTGGGACATCTGAGCCCTCCTAAAAAACATCCTAAATCCCACTGCTTTGGTCAGCAGCGTGAGAAACAGTAAATGGAAGGAGGAGCAGGTGCCTCAGGCACGGGAGCAGAAGGCACTTAGGGAAAGGCAATCCTTAAAATCATGGCACAAGGGCCATGAGACCAGAGGGGTTCCCTGCCTGCTCCTCTTGGGTGCTTCTAAGAAGATCCAAGGCTGGTCTCCATCCAGCTGGAGCATGGGGAGCACCATTTGCAGTCCCACCTCTCTGCATCCTTCTGGATTTGAGAAAGTGGATCACAAACCACAGCCATCATCTCCTAGGCCAAAACTCCCCAATGTTTGTATGCTACTCGTGAGTGTGATGCCTTCTAGCAGAAATACAGGAATTTTCTTCTGTGAAATCATGTTAAGAGTAGAAATAAGAAATTCCCCAGTGGGAGACAAGATCCTGCTGGTTAGGTGAGCATAGAAAGAGAAGTTTAGGTGGATGCACACGTGAATTCCTGACCACTGAAGCAACCTCTGAAGGAGTTACCCCAGCAAGGGAAGTGTCACTGCCCAGGTCTGGCCTGTTGCACCTCTAACCTTGAGCAGGGCACAGAGAGGCTTTGGGAAATCCACCCCCACCACAGACTCGTTCTGTCATCTTGGCAGACACACTCTCCAAGTAGTGTTACCCAACCATGGCATTTGGCCTTAAATTTGAGATTTAAAACACTCTTTTGAGAATAAAACCACCTGTAGAACATAACACATAGCAAAGATTCTGCTACTCCATGTGCAGGGGCCACCAGTGCTGGAGGGAAGCCTTGAGGCATCACAGCTTTTCTGCTAGCTATGAAGAGAAAAGAGAAACCAAGCAGGTTAGAAAATGTGAAAAGAATGAAACATGAAAACAGCTGAGCCTCATTCTCTTCAAACAAACAGAAATTTGGACCAGAACCTGCCCCTGGAGAAGATGCAGGGGTAAAAACTGACCTCATGGGAAGATGCTACATCCAGCACCAACAAGAGCAGAAATCTCTCCCCATTCCCCAGACATGATCTTAAAAGTTCCATTCCCCACAGGAAATTATTCCCATGGCAAGAGGCCACTCCATCCAATTTTCTTGTATCTATTTGGTGATAAATGTATCTGAATCCACTGCCAGGTGATCTGCACCACTTCTCAGACCCTGGAAACCTGTGCCTTTTGCAGGTAGAAGTGACCTTGGTACTCTTCCAGGTGCTATTTGGATGCACTGAGTAATAGCAAAGTGACAAAGGCTGGAAATGCAATATCGGGATAGGTCACACCAAAACCTGAGACAGTGACATCAAATCAGTGCACAGACTCCAATTCCTGAAGAGGAGCTGCTGATATGAAAGTGATGCAACTGCCAATGTAACCTATAGTGAGTTCTATTCTTGCTGTTATTTTATTCACCTATTTTTCACCCCTGCCCTGCTGTGGAAATGCTGCGCAGTGAAGGGCGAGGGCTCACTCACCTGCAGAACAAGAGCTCGATGGCCTGGCCTGAAACAGAGCATTTGCAACCACAACAAGTGCCATTAATAAAGTTGGGGGCTAGGAAATGGCAGGGAGCTGTGTTTCATACACTGCAAGAGAGCTAACTTCGGGGAGGAAAATGAAATGTTAACCAAAAAGCCATTTCCAAGAGAAATAGTCCCTCTGTACATCATCGAACTAATAAAAGTTACATGCAGTCATGTAACAGAAGGAAATTCTTCCTTCTCCTGGTCACAAATCATTTTAAGCCCATTTCTTTGTGTTCTCAGGCTCAGAACACAATTGCAGGCTTCTGTCAGCTTTGTTGGTGAATTTATGCAGCTCTTTACTGCTCATCTATTTCTCATCTTGGTCTTCTTCATTAGTGAATCACGGAAGCATTAATTAACTTTTAAGAGGCAGATAGCAGGTTTGTTTTTTCTTCTGTGGATCAGTGAATCAAAGGTGGGCCTGAGTTATTCAGTTATAAGTGGAAATCCAGAAATGGAGAACAGCTACAATTCCAGGTTGTGCTTTACCCAGCAGGGAACATTTTAACATAAAATTTTACATGAAAAGAAGGGACCTA
Organism: Polioptila caerulea; assembly: GCA_013397295.1. Taxonomy (NCBI): domain Eukaryota; kingdom Metazoa; phylum Chordata; class Aves; order Passeriformes; family Certhiidae; genus Polioptila; species Polioptila caerulea. The sequence continues at coordinate 62,686 of VYXF01003962.1, read as the reverse complement.
AAGAAGCATCCATTTCCAGAACAGGCCCAGCCTTTACCAGCTCTCCTGCAGATGCTTTACAAGCTAATTTTTTGTGGAAAATAAAACCTGAAGTGACTGAAGAGAAGCACAGCACTTTGGAAAACCTGCCTGAAGGGATCAGGTTGCTGGCAGGCTTGGCAGCAAATGGAAAGGAAATCTGGAGATGGGGCTGCTCTTTGGTCTCAGTGATTGAGGAGTGGAAGAGCTCTGGCGTGGACAGCCATGGTCGGGCACAGCTTCAGACTCTGGGAAGTGCAATGGCCTGGCTTGGACCTTACAGCCCATCTCATTCCACCCCCTGCCATGGCAGGGACACCTCCCACTCTCCCAGGGTGCTCCAAGTCCTGTCCAGCCTGGCCTGGGACACTTGTAGGGATGGGGCAGCCACAGCTTCTCTGGGCAGGGCCTCCCCAGAGAACAATTTCTTCTTGACTCTAATCTAAACCTGCCCTCTGTCAGTTTGAAGCCATCACCCCTTGTCCTATCACCTGATGCCCATAAATGGCTTGTGCAGAAGGAGTTTGAATGTTCAGGGTGAGCAGCTGTATTTTATGGGTTCATATAAAAATTCCATTCATTATTATTGGAACAATAAACACTGTAGGCTCAGCACTTCAGAAAGGTTTGTGGTGTTTTCAAGCCTGACATCCTGAACTGAGGTGGAGGAAAGCAAAGCAGCCAAAGTACTTTGATGTGATTAACTCGAGGGCTCAGGCATGGGCTGGAGCCTGGGTGCCACAGGTGACCTTGATGCCAGCCACCAGGATGTCAGAAAATGCACAATAACAGAATCACAGAACCACTTGGGTTGGAAAGGACTGCCGAGACCATCAAGTCCAACCTGTGACTGATCCCTAAAAACAGAGGAGAGCACCTTCAGGTGGAACAGACCTCTGCCTTCTCACCAGGCAAACCCTTTGATGGGCCCTGCTGAGGCACAAATCACAGCGTGTGTGCCACCTTTCTAAATGAAATGTTACTGCAGTCACAGATCTCAAGTGTCCCCTGAAGGCGTGCGGTTCGATATTTATAATCACTTAATAAACACATGAGAAATGGCACAGTACAGCCCTACATAATCTGTGTGCAATGATCCTTGGTGACAAAGTTTAAGTGACCAAATCCTTTTCCAGGTCTAATGATATTTTGCTCTAGTAAGCCAGTGATATATCTCATATGGCAAAAATAAAGCACTCATGCATAAAATTAATACAGTAAGCTCTGAAGTCATAAAGCTTTCAGTCCGTGATATATGAGATGAGAAAATGACCAACATGTAATTCAAGTTCTCCTGGCACCTTATTCCCAACAGGGTGTAGGGTCACCTGAGCATTGCATGATCAATCCAGGCTGTTCCAGAAGTACATGAATTGTTAACCAACCACTTCAGGGACCCATCGGGGTCACGTGCATAAAATGCCCCGAGAGGACACAGGTGGCAGGATCTCCTCACTGAGGTCAGATGTTTCTGTTCTTTCCAAACCTGCATGAGAAAAACTTCCATCACTTGCTTCCATCCATTTTACTGCCCTCATTCCTTTCAGAAGGGCTCAGGGTGTGACAAAAGGTGTTTGGTCCAAGTCTGCCTGCTCAATTAGCTGAGCCTCTTTCTAGGCAAGCTTCCCAGCTGAACAGCAGAAACACAATTCCCACATTGGCCTCCAACAAAATTGGGAACACTCTCCTAGAAGTCCTCAAGAAGCATGACAAGAATGTGCACAAGCAGCCCATGCTACACACTGCTCCCAGAAACAAAACCTTATTCTTCAGTCCTGTGGAAACCCAAACCAGCCATCCCAGCACAGTGGCAGACTGGCTGCTGGTTGCCTCTGAGGGCTGGACCAGGTTCTGGGCTTGTGTGCTCTGGCAGACTCCCCCCTCACAAACTGCACAGCCCTCCAGGAGCCCCTGCAGTGTCCTGGTCTTCTGTCCCAGTGGGAACTGCTGTCCAGGGAAACTTCCCCAATCACCTTGAGCAAGTGAGGAGCCATGCAGAAAGAGAGAGCAGAGGGGGACAATCACCCAGCAGTGCCACAAGTCTGCAGCATGAGGGAGGGCTGCCAAAATGCATTGCCACTGCAAAACCTGTTCCATGCAGCACCTGGGGCTCAGGAGAGCAGGACACACAGGTGCAAACACAAAACCCTCCATAGAGATATCAAAGAATCACCATAGAATTGTTTGGGTTGAAGGGGACCCTAAAGACTGTCTGTTCCACCCCCTGCCATGGGCAGACACTTTCCCCTATCCCAGGCTGCTCCAAGCCTCGTGCAGCTTGGGATGCACGTCAGGGATGGGGAACCCACAGCTCTCTGGGCAGCATAATTACAGTCAGCAGTGACAAACATTGCAATTATCTCTCTTCAGGTGTGTTGCACACCTGACTGCAGTAACTCAGGGATCAGAAATGCAGCCCTCTGTAAGAGCACAGACTCTTCTTGCTCTGGCTGTGGGTGCAGCATGGATCCCACACAAGGACATGCTGTAGGCTCCATCATTCTGCAATCCAGCCCATGTTCCAACCAGAAGAATAATTATCCTTTGCATGTGAGATGATCAAAGTGATTAAAAAAAATCAAACTGCAGCTCCTCAATCAGGAATGCTGCCAAGCTATCGAATCAATAGGTTGTTAGATACTTGAAGTATGGGATCATGTGAAAGCTATCAAATGATTTCTTTGTTAATAAACTGCTACAGTAATTACCATTAGAATAGGAATGGGAAGATATGGATCAGAAATGGAACACTGTGAATGGTTTCTCATTAAGTGAAATTAAAGCCCGTGGGATTTTTTTCTTTTCTTTTGGCCACGATTCTGCTGCGTTTCAACTCACACACCCAGAGCTGCTCATGCACCCTGCTTTGTCTGTCCCCATTTCACCTAAAAATCTTCGTGTCACTGAGCCTTCAGCAGAGATATTTTTTTGTCTACCTCCTCTCCCTCAGTGGCAAAGGGGGACAGAGTGGGGGCTGCAGTCAGTGCATCCCAGGCTGTCTCTGCCCCTGATTCCTGTGGGGTATCCCAGCAGCTTCTGCTGCTCCCAAAACCTTGCTGTGCAAGCCCAGTACACACAGAGACAGGAGGCATGACAGCACCACCACCCAAATTCCTGACTTTCAAAGGTCTGCTGTGCTAAAACATAAGGTTTCAGTTAAAGAATGTGGCAAGCTCCTCAAAACACAAACACATCAGGAGGTAAAACAAATAGCCAGCCCCCCTCCAGCCCTCCCACTTGCCACTTGGGGTCGTTAGAGTAATAGATTTTTTTCACTGAAACAGCTTGACCTTGTCTAAAATGCAGGTCAGAGAATGCAACGAGATACTCACAGGGTTCAGCTTCGTGGGACAGAAATTGTCATGCTGGCTTCAGGGGGAGGGAGAAAACCACTCGTGGCAGCTGGAGGAATAATCCATGTGCCAAAGCCAGCTCAGCTGCCCACACAACCATCCCAACTTCCCTGACATCCCTCCTCCAGCCTGCCCATAGCTGAGAGACCACACGGAAGGAGAAGATGTCAAGATGCCAAGCAAGTAATCCTGAGCAGGTCTCAAGAACCCCAACTCTTTTTGAGAGGAAGAGAAAGGTTGTGGAGGCTGGAAAACACCTGAAAGGACTCATTCAACATCTGCAAATCCCACTTTACCCACAGTGCTTAGCCTGGACAATATTAATAGCCCCACAGCTCTGCACATACAGAATTTCAAGTGCTTCCAGACCCTTTCCAGACCTAATGTATTTCATGAAATTGGTTGTCTTCTACCAGCACATAAAGAAGAAGGGGGGAAAGAGGACTAATGGATGTCCATTAACCTTTTGGTACCAGATTTCCCAATAGTAGCTACTAATGCAGAATGCATTAGAGGGAAACACCTGGGAAGTGGAGAGTGGAACTGCTCTAATGCAGGGAATGAGGCTAAAATTCTGGAGTGGGCACAGCAGGGACCCATGCAAAGGTGGTTACAAGTGCAAGGTGATCAAAGAGAGCCCTCCAATCTGCTTTGGGCAGAGAAACCCTGCAAAATAGGCTCTGGAGAGGTGAGGATTCAGAAAGTGAGCTTTGCAGCTGCCCCTTGAGCAAGGGAATTTTGTTGCTCATGCCAAGAGCAGAGCCTTGAAGCCCCTGTATAAAACCTCTTCCACTGCCACACAAATGCTGATGGGCAGTGCAACACAAGAGCTCCTTCCCAAGTTCTTGTGCTGGCCTGGGCAGCACCAAAACAATGATTTCCCTCCTGCAGCAGGTACAAAATTATCTTGAAGATCATCTCTTTGAAGATGAAAGAAATACCAGGAGCAAAACAGAAATACTGGACACAGTGTGAAGCAGGAACAGAAGAGGTGAAAGTGACCACGGCAATGAAGAGACAGAACAGCCTGAAATTGCTTTATTTGAGGGTTTCTTCACCTGCTGTGTGTTCTGATTTGAAACTGTAAGAATTAAGTGCTTTTCTTTCAGTGATGTGAAAAGAAAGGGGAATGAATGAGCCCAGAAGTGAATATATAATACAAAAAGAGAGTTGAAATAGTTACATTAATGTGCACTAATCATGTGTGGGACTGTGCAGCACATCCCCAGGCCTGGTTAGAGCCTCTCTCCCTGCTGCACTCAGGTGTGTTTACCTACCATGGTCAAATATTACAGCTCATGCCTGTAGTGCAAGTGCCACCCCCAATTTAACAGCTCCCTGTGGTGCCATCCAGAGACTGATCCAGAGCCAGTACTGCCTTGTCTGGCCTTCAGGAACTGTGGCTTCTTCCAACTTGTGGATCACAGGGTGCCACAACCACAGCAGGAGCTGCTGCATTGGATCACTCACTCATTTACACATGAGCTTGGGAGCTTCTGCTGCATTTTGCATTCACAGCCTGTCTTTCAGTCCAAATCCTCCCTAAAGTCCCTGACTGCACACTCTCAAACCCAAGGGAAAATATAAGACTGTCCAAACCTGGTCCTGATGGATAGCTGACTGCAGCTGAGCTCACTGTGCCCATCCTTTCTGCACCCAGATTCCTGGCACACCAATAAGGCTTCATGTTGAAACACATGGGCCCTGTAAGGAGGAAATAAAAGCAAGGTTATGGGCTTTTCCTTGGATTTGACAACTGTAGATGGAATGCAACAAGACCAAATCAAACCCTGACCCCCTTCCCCCCCAGTTTCTCTGCCTGTTGGTGAGAATCTCCTCAGTGGCCACACAGATTGGTAAAGGCCTGAGTGTCCCACGCTGGCCCAGGGTGCAGGGTAGGCACAAACACCCAGCCAGCTCCTGGGGCAAGTCTGGTGTCCTGCTGAAGGCTGGGACACCATGTCTGTGGCTTCCAAGACCCAAGCCTGGGTAGGGACAGGCTACTTCTGAGCCCCAGACACTGCAGCAGCTGTTAATTCTGTGTAGACAGTTCCTCCATCTCTCCTTGTTGAGTCAAGGCTGCTTTCATCAAGCACTCTAAGAGGCCACTAAAAGCCAACACTGGAAAACTCCCAAATGTTTATTCCAGGCTCTTCCTAGATGTTTTTTCCACACCTGGTGCAACAGGTACACAGCAAGCAAAGAATCAGAGGCCAGAAACCTTGTACTGTGAGTGGACTGAGCTGGGGAGAGCATCTGCCTCCAATTTTGTAGTTAAACAAAACTGTGACTTTAATTTAATAAAAGCCTTCTGCCTACAACCACAGATAAAACTCTTCAAGCTTGGCTGGGTTTAAAACCAGAACCTGGCACCTCTTCAAAAGCACGTTAGTGAGCTTAGGGTAGAAAATCTTCCCATCCTGACAGAGGCAGCTGAGAGCAGGAATGAAGCATTGCATCGGGCAAGGGCTCCAGAAGCAAAGCACACGGGGGGTCAGGGGCAGCATTTGCATTAATAGCAATATTGTCTGTAAGAGGGCTTTAGAAACTGTGCATGCCACTCAGAGCAGCTGGTTTGGATCCAGCCATGCCAGTGACCCTGGCTTTACACAGCCAGCCTGAGGGCACGTGAAGGAGTTCAACCCCCAGCACAGCCCGGCTCCTTTGCCCTGTCCCAACCCTACCATCTCCTGCTCCCCTAAAACAAACCTGGGGACACAGCCAGGCAGAGCATATGGCATTCCCTTGCTGCACAAGGGAAGAAAAAGATCCAGCACTGCAGACTTATTGAATTAAACATTATTGTGGCTAATGCAATCAATAAAGCATTGATTGCATTATCCGTATTAATATTTAATTCAATTAAAAGGCTCACAATTTTTTTTTTTCAAACGTTCCTTTAGATCTTTTATGCTGCAGAATTAAAATTTTGCTAGACCATGAATTCCAGCTAAACTCAAACTATAGCTGATCTGGGTTTCTCCTGGCACCAGCTGTTCAAAGCTGACACTTGCAGCAGAGCAAGAAAAACCATTTCCCTGGTCAGGCTGCCAGCAGCACCCAGCACAAACCCTGCAGAGAGACTGGGACCCCCCTCAGGGGATTGGGAAGCATACAGCTGTGTATGCCAAACCAAAAACCTCTGTTCAGAGGCCTTCCTATTGCAACGGAGCCCCCAGAAGTGGCAGCCTCCCACCTGCTCCCCCCCTCACCAAAGAGTCTGGCTCTTCTGAGAATTAGTAGTTGGCTAAACTAGCAGGAAATTAACCCAGCCCCACACTAGCTGAAGAAATAAGTACATTTTTATCAGTTCAGCAAGCTGAGCAGGACAGCCAGCTTAGCTGCTGCCTCACATTCCGTTTTTTAATCCCTATTTTAACCCTGTTGTCGCTGTGGACGTGTTTTGCTGCGGGGCCTGAGGAGGGAAGCCGTGCCCTGGCGCAGCCCCCGCGGCAGCGCTGCTGTGCTGGCAGAGCCACCTCTGCTGCAGCGACTGTCCCTGAGCAGGCACCGGCCCGGGAGGAGCTCCCAGCGCTAAACCCGAGCTGTGCCCAGCAGCGAGGAGCCTCCCGGGCGCTGGAACACCCTCGGGCTGGGCACGGTAAGGGCGGTGCTGCTCCATAACTCCTCCCAGCCGCGGAGCAGAGCTCTTCCCACCCCGCTGGAGCCAGACATGCCAACCCCTGCTGCCCGAGGAGCCCCGGGTAGCAGCCACCCCGTGGCCCTCGGCTTCCCAGAGCCCGCAGTGACAGCAGGGTGTCACACAGGCAGCGGGAGCTGACGGCTCTTTGCTACTTCATCAGACCAGACCTCCTGCCGGGAATTAAATTGAAGCACACAAAGTGCATCTTCTCCATAGGAAAAAAAAATAAATAAAGGTGGGGAGGCTTCCTCCCTCTTCTTCTTCCATCTGATTACACAAAAAATGTTCTTCTGCTTTTAAGGGCAATTTAACACTAGTTAAACTACCATTAATTTAAATCAAACAAGCCTGAAAAGATGGAACATGCTGCACTGCTATTAAAAACAACTGAATCTTCATTTGTTCCATTGAGGCACTGCTGTCTTATTTCCAAGCCAATACCATCCAGCTGTCCAAAGACCTCTTGCTGTAGCTTTTAAGCTGGTATTTAAGCCATCTTTGTTGGCTCTTTAAACACAAAGCAGTCCCCTTAGATATCAAAAGATTCAAACCTTTCCCTCAAACTGCTTATGGGAGTAAAGGACCCAGGGCCAAACTGATTAATACCAATGAATGTGACATCACATCCACCCCACTCCCACATGATCTTCCAGCACTGAAGTACAAAATGGCCTAAGGAGGAAAAAGGAGAAGCTTTGTTCTACTGTTTCACAGACTTGTCCTCAACAAGATGCCAAGATGCTGCTACCCAGGCTTTGCTGGCAGTTCAGCCAATGGACAGGCCAGGCCAGAGCTGCTCCTGCCCAGCAGTGCTGGCAGCAAGGAGCTGATGTTTGCCTTCCCTCTGCCACCCTGGCAGCAAAGCCAGCCCCCAGGAGCTGGAAGCAGCACAGCAAGCACAGGCAGGGGCACCAGATGATCCTTGTGCTTATACACTTCCCCCAAATAACCCACACCAACACGCAGTTTTACACCAGGCCACAGCTTCCATGCAGACAGCTTTCTCCTGAGCAGGATGCAGAAATTCCATCAGCCAAGATGCAGCTCTCCTGGAAGACTGCCACACACAATATCTGCCCCAGAATAAGTTTGGTCTTAAGACACTGGACCTATGGAGGAAAGAAAACCAGCTTCAATCCCCTGCCTGGAATTATTCCTTTCCCTGAATGAATTCCCTTCAGTCCCTCGCTCCTCCAATGAGCCTTGTCCAGGCTGAACAGGGATAACCATGCTGAGTCAGGCTCAGCCTCAGCTCACAGCCTGGGACAGAGCAGAAGAAAGGAGGTTTTTCCCCCAAAGCCTGTGTAGCTGCCAGCTGAAGCACTTGCTGACATCTTTTTTAGCAGAGATGCAGCTTTGGACACTCCCATGCTTGTTACCATCACGAGAGGGCTGTGAGACAATGAGCCACAGCACCTCCCAGGTATGCCATTTCTGATTTGAGAGAAAAAGCAGCCACTGCTCTTTGGGGCTACTGGGTTGCCTGTTGTTCCCCTGTTGTTCCATCTGCAGAAATATTGAAACATCTCCCAAAATGATCTCACAGTATTTACTAAAAATGTTATCTTCTGTTAACTATTAGGGGTCTTAAACTGATCTTGTCACTGAACCCCAGATGCTGCTGTTGAAGGTGTTATCAGGTGTCCCAGATAGAGAAACATGATTTTCAAGAAAAGATCCTTGAAAATCATTAACCTGAGGAAGAACTTCCCTGTGAGGATGGAGAGGCCCTGGCACAGGGTGCCCAGAGAAGCTGTGGCTGCCCCTGGATCCCTGCAAGTGTCCAAGGCCACACATAGGGGCTTGGAGCAACTTGGAACAGTGAAAGGTGTCCCTGCCCATGGCAGGGGGTGGAATGTGGTGAGCTCTGGGATTCCTTCCAGCCCAAGCCATTCTGTGATGCACAGTATTTCTGATCAATAGAAATATCTAGAATCCTGAATGCAAGGCTTGGACTTCTACCTCTTCACACGAGGTAATGACCACCAGATGATCTTTAAGGTCCCTCCCAACCCAAACCATTCTCTATTTCTATGAAATGCCCCAATCATGAGTGCACATTAAGTACATGCAGGTTAGCAGAACACCAATATAAATTCACATTACAGCTAAGGTTCTTCATTAACCTTGAACAGATTTCCTCAGATAAACTCATCTACTCACTGCTTCTGACTAAGCCAGGTTACTGTGACCATCAGGACCACAAGTCTCTCACACTTCCTGAAATACCTTTTCCATTTTCAGCCTGCCTCCCAGTACTTCCCTTTAGTGCACTCTGGGTTTTATCCTGGAAGAGACAGCAAGGAATGATCCCTGCACACTTCTTACCTTGCCTCAGGAGTTTAGAGCCTTGCTTTCAGGAGCCCAACTCCATCCAATGGATTATGGGACTTGATCTATGCTTACCACAAGGCTCTTTTCTCAAGTGCTATCCCTCTGCTTTCAACAATGAGCAAGAGCAAATTAGGCAGGGTCTGTGTCACTGACCTCTAAGCTTTGTGTACTTGCAGTGCTTCAGTAGTGTTTGGCACCTGCTGTAGCTCTGAGTCGACTGTGGGGCTCTTCCAGGCTGATCACACCCTGAATTCCTGCAGAGACCTGAAGCAGATGGGCCAGAGTTAATCCTGGGTAAGGGTCTCTCCTCAGTATGGTATGGAGGGATTGTTAATGTGATTGGAGAGAAACACTGCTTGGTAACACAGCTGTATGCAAAGGCACAAGGATGAGGTTCAGAGCATGGCTTAAAAAAGCCCAAAACATTCATGGGGGTTTTCTAAGTGAGTTTCTTTGCATCTGCCAAGGAACAATGGCTCTTAAAACCTGTCAAAGTGCTGCCTCTAGGACACAGAGCAGGATTACTGATGGGTCGAATTTCTTCCTGGTACAGAGCAGAAAAGCTCCCTTCTCAAGAGTTTTGCAGAGATTCACTGCTACTTTTGCAAAGAACACTGCATTAGGTATATTGATGTGCTATGAAATGCCAAGTTAAAATGTGCTATAACTGTTGAGACAAATGCCCAAGCCCCTGCAGTATTGACTGGTTACCTCATTCTCTGCCAGTGTTTATCTGCACAAAATCCCAAACAACATTAATCCCATGGGCTGTTCCACTTATTAATGAGCCCTGCCTTTAGTGAGGAGCAATGACTCAGTCTAATATAAGTGAGAAGATTAAGATACTCCAGCTACTCAAATCTAGCAGATGCTATTGAAAACTGTACCTGTTCTACCTGCTGTGCATAGTTCTAAGGGTTCTACAGGGCACAGGACCTCCAGCAGCCATGGCTACAGAAAACAGCTCCCCTCCTCTGCAAAAGCAGCTCCTGAAAGATGTGTGATGCATCATCTTCACAGCTGTACTGAGCTCCCAGAAAAGTGCTTTGCTTCACCTGTTGAGATATGCACTTATTCTGCAGCCATGCAGAATGCAACAGATGCCCCAAACTTGCAGCACGAAAAAAGGTTTAATTATTACAAACAATACAAAAACAAATACACAGAACTTGTGTACCAGCCCACAACCATCATTCTTACTGTGTATTATTCCAAACCACAATTTCTCAATTACAAAAACACAAGCTGAGATACAAAACATTACATAAGAGCACAGAGTGAGGGCATAAGATTCTGACAATAACTTATAAGCCATTATGAGAAATATTGTAACAAATATGAAATAATCAAACATTGATCCAGTGTAGCCAGCTATTTAGGTACAAATGTGCACACAAGTGAAGCACAATTCTTTTGTGATCACTGTTCTTTTTTTCTTTAAAGTAGTCATGAGAGCAACCATCCAAATTTAGAAAAATATTTCTTACAATAGTTAAATAAGGATCTCTGCCTAAAAGCCTTTAGAAAATAGAACTGAATTCTAGTTGCTTGTTTACAAGCATGAATGAGAAGTGAGTAAAGCATCAATCTTTTTACAAATAATTAAATTCAAGAGCAAGATTTTTAAATACAGCGTTCTCAGAAGTGTCTCCTTCCACACGAATTCAGACCATTTCTTTAACTCTGATTTCTACAAGACTTATCCCATGCCAAGAATTTCCAGCAAAATTCAGCTGTAAGAAGTTATAATAAATGTCACATGACACCTGACATGTCTACATGTCAGGTTCAAATGCACTGAGTGCTTTTTTTAAAAAAACACAGATTCTGGCCTGGGAAATCTTGATGAATACAGTAGTTCCTTATCAGTGGATGTTAAACACAACATAAATGGGGACACACTCAATTGCCTACAAAGAGCTGGTTCGAATCAAGAAAGCAAAAGGTTTCATTTTGCAAAATCCCAGTTACAAAATGTCAGTGATTATTTATTAAGCATTTATTAAGTTCGATTCAAAAAATAAAGCATATCAAATAAGCCAAGGCACACTGGAAAGGCACACTTTCCTCCATTGCATGCTCATTTATTCCAGCACATCAGCCAGCTTAGCAACTCACTTAAATGCTCAAAGCTCTCCTTTAATCCAAACCAGAGATCACAGCTTCAGAGCATCCCAGCTGCCCAAGATGCAGCCCGTTTTAAAGCCTTGCTCTGCTGTTTGGAATTCACAGGCAGCAGCTGAAATGACATCACACAGTCTATGAGCCAGCTGGAGGGGGCCATCCACACCTTGCCCTGCCGGATTTTCTCGGGCTGGAAGCTGGAAGCCACGTCATAGATGACATACTGAGTGCACAGCCTCTGGTCAGAGGTGGGCTCTGCATGGTAGGCCACTGTGTTGATGGTCTGTGTCACGTCACTGTCTGGTTTGGGCTGCCTAAGCAGGACCTGCCCGCCCCCTGCTCTCACCAGCTCCAGCAGATCACTCTTCTGGTGCTGTTTGAAAGGGCCCAAAAAATAGAAGTAGCACCCATCAAACAACTTAGGCAGCTGTGTGGAAGAAAAAACAAACAAAAAACCATGCATGAATACAGGACTTCACAACTGAACAGAGAGGAAAGAAGTGGAAAAATCAGAGCGTGCAAAAGCCCTACAATTAGAAATAACCACCAGTGGAAATTGGAACAGTAACTTAACATGGAAGATTCTCAGGGCAAAGTATGCAGCCAAGGAAAGCTTGTTTGTGTGGTAAATTCTTGCTTCTGTTTACATACTTTCCAGCACAACAGGGTTTGAACAATGAGTTAGGAATATTTACAGCTACTGTTACAATGCAGTTAATAAATTCTGCAGTGTAATCCAGCGAGTAACCAGGAATGAACCCACTTAAATGTAAAAAGGGCCCTAAATGGAAACAAATAGTAATAAACCCATTTTTCTTTCAGAACTATGTTCTAAAGCTGAGCAGAGAAGGCCAAAGCACATCACTTCCTGTCCCATCAGGTGTGATACAGAGAGTGCAATGCAGTGTTCCCCTGACAAGGTTACAGCAACATCTCCACTAATGGAGAAAAATGACAGCTTTATGGGTGTTCACAGCTCTTTGGATCACCTTGCACGTAATCAAATTTTCTGTACAAGAGCACATTAAAATTTTACACGTCCTGCACCTCTGCATGTGGCAAAGGGCAGAGCTGCCCAGCCCCAGGTCATTAATCCAGGCTGTGGGGAGCAGTAAAACCCACCAGCTGCTCCTGGTTGAGCCGCCCTCGCCGCGGGCCACCTTGGACTTCGTACTTCTCTTCTTGTTCCCGAACTGAGCTCTGCAGGCAGGCTTGGACCCCTACAAAAACACAGTAAGGGGGCAAAAATTAGACACCTCAGGCTCTAAGAGAGGCTTGCATGTCGTTTTAGGGACTAAGGAGTTGTGCTAAGATAAAACTGTTACATTACATTTCCCCAGCACCAAAGCTTGTGCGCTTTAGCAATTTGCTTTTAAAACCTGAAAAAATTTACAACAGTGCCTGAAGATGCAAGTGAGATGGCAAGAAGTAATATCACGCTAAAATCAGTGCTATAAACACCAGGAATTATTAGCTCTTCCTCTCACCCTCTAAAGGTCAACCACTTAATGTCAAATGTCAAACTGCTGATGACTGGGAAGCTCAAAGCCAGCGTGGGGAGCCAGCAAGGCAGTTCTGAAATGGACACAATTGCCTGATAAAGAGCAATTACAAGGCAAGCACAAAGCTGCTTCTGAGCAGCTACGGCCTCAAATAACAAATCAGATGGGATTTCAAGGTCTCCAGGATCAGCACGAACGGGAGATTTATGCTGGGGTTTAACAGTGGCATTCGTTTCTGTTAGCACTGCTGCATAATGAGGTTGTCTTTTGGAGTCAACATGTTTTTACCTTGTTTTAAGGCCAGTTATTTTTTCCAATGGAGAAAGCACTGATGGTAATGCATTGCTAACGTCCATAAAATGCACTGCCTGACCTCACTCCGCAGAGAGGAATTGCTGTGGTCACCCATTCAAGGATGGAACATTTTGCCTGCATGTACACTGCAGTCATTAATAAGAATTACCCAGGAAAAAGTTTCCGAAGCTGATTTTGAAAACGGTTCCAGGAGGATTTACAACGTGGCCAAGGCTGTAACTTTTATAGCACCTCACTCCTTGCACCGTGTTTCTAATTCAGGCAACTTATTTGCACTGGGAAAATAGGAAACCCACAGTATATAAAAACTATAAACTGAGCAAAATCAAAAGAGAACTGTGGGAAGTTGACCCTAAAAAGGAAGAAAGCCCAAGGCTATGAAGAGAAATATCACAGACAAAGGCACTTGGATGCCATGGCAGTAAGTAGCCAATGGATAGGAATATCTAATCTGGAGAGATCTTGAAGGAAACTCGCATTAATTTGCTGTCAGTTCATACAAACTCACAAAATGCAATGGGAATTCATATTTTAGGTAGCAGAGGTCCTTCAATGTGCTTACATCAAAAAAGATAAACCCCTGCAGAAAATTACAACTGGCTGAATACTGCAGCAAATATCTCCCTCCCTGTACAAGTATCTGATTATTTGCACTTGTTCATTCCTTCAAGGAAAATGATCATGAACTAGAAGGGCAAACCTAGTCATGGATTTTCCAGAAAGGCAACTTACATATTCATTATTGATAACTGCAATGAATACTGATAACTTCAGTACTCATAACTCAAAAATAAATCTAAAAGCTATTTCCCATTTTATTTATTTATTTTAAATCACCACAATTCAACAAGACTTCTCGTGTCAATGTGCCTCTAACTTACACTGCTATTCTTTTCCTCCAAGGAAATACAGATATTAATGGGTGCCACTTACCATAAAGGAAGAAGTCTCATCTAATCTTAAGAACGGAACTGTCTATTCATTAAGAGCCTGTTTTATTTCAATCCACCATCAAAAGCTCGATTTCAAGGACTTGCACTACAGAGATGAGGTTTTTATACAGTAAGTACATCACAAATTGAGCATCCTGTGCCAGCATCAGTAAATGAAACAAATGTGATACAAAAGTAATGAAAGATTGAATGAATACAAAAGACTACAATGCTTTTTTGAACTGCTGCTTGCCTGAAGGAAATAAAAAAATGAAGTCAGGGAAGTGACTAATGTTACTGGAGTGTTGATGTCACACAGAATGCAAAGTCAGTGAGGTCAGTCTTGCATACCCACGTCAGTCCATGTCACACTGCCAGGTCCTCTGAGGAGCCTGAAAGCCTCAGAGTTCCAGTGAGCACATAAGTACAGTCCTCCAAGAGAGCCACAACAGAGACCTGTGGCCTGTTCTCAGTGTGCCCACAAGGCACACATGTGTTTCCTGGAGAACCTGGAGACATGCAAACAGCCAAGTGTCTGCACCATCAGCACTCCCATCAGCTGCAGCTTTTCTTCCCCAGCTAGAAACAGGCCAGATCTGTGTCTTAGCAGGTTTGTGACACAAAAGCTGGGTTTTCCACACAGCATGAAAAGCCAAGAGCACAAATTCTCAGTGTCCAGGTCTTTTCCTTCAATATAAATATTGTATGCAACAGTTAGGCCTACACACACAAACCCCTTTGTGGAGCAAACAGACCCTCTGGGGTTTTCTGGTGATGCAAAAAGAATACATTTTCCATTAGTGAACATATTTTTCATACAGGATCTAGAAGGAGAAACTGCTCTGACACATGGGTGTCAGTAGCAACCAGTGTTTGAGGAAGGTGCTTACAACACTGAGGGGAAGAGTCAAGGATTATCTATCCACGGAGGAAGAATTCCTGACTAAAAGAAGGAAAGCAAAATAAGTGATGGAGACCAGTATGGCCTTTAAATGCAGACTCCATCCAGACTGATTTGTTGCCAAGTGGCTCCTTTCTCTTCAATGACTCCTGCATGCTATTTGTATTAAAGAATTAAAGAAGTCATATATCAGAACAAAAAAAGAAACAAAAGGGAAACACGCCCCTGTTCTCATATTTGAAATAAAATGACAGAGGGCTCCAGCTGTTTTCCCACCTAATTCAATATTCATTTGCCTAAAAAAAAAGTTATTTTCCTGTTCTTTTCCCTCCCCCTCCCACACAAAACTTAGTGTCAAGCCACCACTTGCTTCTAGATCTGTAAATCTCCATTATCATTTGCAGGGGCAGTGAACCCTAATGGATGCAGTGGCCCAAGTGAGGTTCTCAAAGACAGCTCTGGTTGTTTCAGTGCCATTTGGAAGCAGCAGGCATGTACAAGTTTCACCATTCTTCCAGGAATGACCACCACAAGATGATCTCATGCTAAAAACAATTATATCCCAGTTTCACACCTGAGAGCAGGGATGCAAACAGAAGGTTACTGCACACTGCAGGCCCTTCCAACCAGGGGTTTTTTTTACTGCTAGGGATTTTATTTTCTATGAAAACTGAGTGTTGAGTCCATTCAGTACAGCCCAGGTCTTTTCCTTCAGAAGCATTAATAATCTGAAAGCTGCTGACATGTGTAAGTGGCTGGGTAACAAGACAGTTCCCTTTTAATGGTCTCTTCATCCAACTCAGTATCATCCTGATTATGAGGACATATAAAAGGAAATAAAACTCCGTACTTTACTCACAGGTATATCATTCTGCTACCTTTCCAGGAACTTTTCCAGAAGCCCTTTTGACCCTATATCCCTTAAGTCAAAATCCCCCTTTGATTTCAAACAGGAGCCATGTTAAATTGACTCCCAAAGCTCCTGAAATCAGCCTCTCATTTCTTTAGCACTCTACTCAAAAGTCACCAGTGAGAACCTGATGCCAAGGCACTGATCAAATGAATGGACTGAAAAAGAGAATCGCTATTATCCTAATTAAAAAAATGATCAGGATGCCATCTCCCTTCTGAAACTGAGATGGACACCTTAAGTGATTATCAAAAAAATGTTCAAAAGAGAACAATCTCAGAAGGACAAGGATAGTCCTAAAGAAGGTTTCTGAAAATGGAAGGGAACCTAAAGTTACATTTGAGAAGACACCTGTAATTTCAGGAGGAGGCAGAGATCAGCACTGGGTTGTTTTCTTCCACACATTAGCAGTCTGTGCCTTCTTGACCAGCAACTAAAAATCTAAGTCTGTTCTGTTCTACCATAAGACCATTCAACTTGCACAGGGTCTCAGCCACCCTTGATTTATTCCTTGATACTGCTGCCAAGAAGAGCTGTGGACCATCTAAGTTTGAGGCTGTTCATGTTCTCTTCCTTGAAGAGGGTGATTATTACAACTACGTGTTAATGGCCCTTTAGTTTAATCTCAGTAGCTGGATCAGTCACCCATGAAAGGGCAAGACTTGCAGGAAGGCAAGTGGCTTTTTAATTCTCGTGGAGCAGAGCTGCCTAGCAGTGCCAAGGTCAGTGTGCAGGCACTGATGGACAAAAATCCACTGATGGACAAAGCTGAACCACCACAGCACCACTGTGGGGCCAGACCCCATGGGCACAGGGGTCATGCAGAGTTCTGCCCTAGAAATACACAACATCACAAGCTCCAGAGCCTCTTAAAGAGCTCATGCCACACCTGCAAGTTTTAGGTACAAACAAGGTCATTTGCACCAAATTTTAGCCAAACCCAAGCCTGAATTGAAGTCCCTAGAAAACATGGTAGAAAGACATTTTAGCTTAATGCATCTGCTCTGAGCTTGGTGCCACCACGTTTGGCAAGCAGAGCACTGCTCATTTTTTAACCCTGATTAACAAGATCTGTAAAGCATCCCTACTGACACTGATCCTGATTACCTCACTGAGCAGCTGCCCCTGCCTTCTTCACCCTCGAGATCTAAGGAGCAAGCAGGTTAAAACAAGGTGTCCTCTCTAATTGACCTTTGATACAAGTGCAGCTGCTAGTACTGGAAATAAAAGAAATCATTATTTGCAAAATTTAAGATCAGAGCCCTCTAATCCTTATTCATGTAAGTCTTATTGGTTTGTAATGAAACTAACTGCATCAGCAAAATAAAATTTGAAGAGAATGAAGTACAAAAAAAAAAAAAAAAAAAACCAACATGGTTGCCAAGAACAAGTTGTAATCACCCACAGATACCCAGGGGTCTCTGTCAGTAACTCAATTAGCCTTAGTGGAGTTTTGTTGGATTTGCATTAATAAAGCAAAGAGCAGAGGTTAGTCCCAAAAATCTCTTAGAATGGCTAAAAGTAATTTAGGAATACAAGACAGCAACAAAGAAGATGAAATCCTACACGTCCAAGATCCAGTAGAGACTGCAACTGATACCTCCATAGCTCAGTCTGCGCTGGATTTTAAAACCTACAAGCAGACTGAGTGAAGCCTGGTGGGACATTTTTTTCCTTGAAAAGGAAGAAATTCGAAGTGAGAGAAAGCTTTATGGGAATTTGGCATGGCTGGCTTCAATTTGTCTTCACAAACAGCATTATTGTCCTCTGCTACAGCAAAGAATTTTCACGCTGTCTCTTACACGCTTATAAAGTGACTTCAGACTCTGATTTCCATGGAGTGAGGTAGAGATCTCACTGGGGAAACAAGAGCAGGCTGTTTTCTCATCACATGCAAATGACACAAGACCTGCAGAGACTGAAGTGCACCTGCTTAAGAATGGTAGTTTACAAGTTAATCCAGGTGGTATTTATTGAACATGATGGAACAGATGCTTAGGAAGTCCTGAAACATTCCCAGCAGCTGGGAGCATGTGATTGGAAAATGATTCCTTCACTTGGAGCCCCAGGTGTCCTATCTTTGGAAAAAAACACTGCTGGCCACAGCTGCTGTCCAGAGTGATCAAAGTGACTGGAGGTAGCCCTTCCTAAGGACAGGTTCAATTCCCCCAGGAGTGCTCATCCTCTGGATCCCATTCAGGCTTTTTAATGAGTGAGGTTGTATTTCCCATCTTCCTCCTTACAAAGGGCTTCCTTAGTGCAACGTTTTCTTCTAAAGCAGAAGCAAGCTAGAACAAAGGACTCCACCAATATGGAAGACTGAGTACCTGGATGACACAGAACAGAGGGAGCTTTGGAAACACCAAGGTTTCCTTTTCTTCTGGACCTTATTTCAAATCAACCCACTTCCCATCTCTGCAGACACCACACTGGAGATATTCCCACACCCATTTTCTCCTCTGCAACCCCCAGCAGATCCACAGTGTAAAACTGAGAGCTCCTTTCTAACAGGTGCAGACACTGTGGGAGTGCAGAAGCTCAGCCCCTGCTGGTTTGAAGCACTGCCCTCAGCTGCACACCCAGCACAAACCAGAACCTGCACTTTGGAGAGTTCTAAAGCCTCTCAGAGCTATGAGTTCTTTTGTAGGAGGCAGCTGAAGTAAGTTTCCAAGTGCAAAAAGAGCATGAAACTCCAGTGATCAAAAGTTTTGGGTGTTTCAAGGAGGGAGGGCTTTGCTGAGAATCAGCCAGTTACCTAAAAGATGTTTATACATGAAAGAGAGACAGTCCAGCCTGAGGAGCAGTCAGCCCAAGCAGCACTGCACCCCTCTGTTCTCACAGCCTAAACAAGGATGGGCATAGAAAATTCAGAAAGATGTTTTCACCTTGAAATGTCAGTCATGCAGTCCCCTAGCTCTTCCAGTCACCTCCCTGTTGTTGTGAGTCCTTACAGGAAAAGCAGTTTTTTTCTGCCTCCTTATAATGATCAGAGCTGAATCATTGCTGCTGCTCCAGGTAAGCAAAGCAGAGGAAGGAATGAGCAATCAGATGCTTAGAATTCTGCCAGACACTTCACTGCCAGGACTGACACAAGCTTGTTTCAATGCATATCATTACTGAGATCATTTTTCATTCCTTGCTTTAACAGATGACAATAACTTTAAAAAAAAAAAGCAAGCTGAAAAGCTATTAAAGACTTCTGCTGGTTTTAATTACACTGTTCTATGCTCCACATAAAGCTTAGAGGAAATACAGTGATACTTGAATCTTTGTCTCAGCCCACTTGCAGAAGGATAATGACTCGCCACTTCGTGCCCTATTACCATCCCAGAAATAATAAAGGCAATAAAATAATGAAACCAGTGAAAGATATGGCCAAGGGCAGGGAGCACTGTGGCAACACTGCCTCAATTCAATTCTGTGCTGCCTTGGAAGTGGATGTACTGCTGACAGTGTGGGACACACAGAAAAGGTGGGAAAGCAACTGGCAACATGAAATTTTCCTTCTGTGAAGATCTAACATTGCTCGGCGGTGACATCCTTCCATCCTAATCCCCCACCTGGAGACAAAAGGGAACCCCAAAACTGAGGGCATGTACTTCAACCATGGCTCTCCAACACGCAGCTCAAACTCTGCTGGAAAGTTCCACAGCACCTCTCTACCAGCATGAATGGATGTTGGATCTGTGTGTACGGACACATGGAAACAGGAGAATCACCCAAGAGAAGGAAACTGCTTTTTCTGAGAGAAAGATTCACAGCCTGCTGTAACAGAAGAGTTAACATAACAGACTCTCAAATGAAATACTGTTTTTGCAAGCTTCTGAAGTTTTTTAAGAAGTGGTATAATGTGTAGGCTATAAATATAACTTTAGGGATAACAGTCCAAGGCAGCTTACCTTGTAGTAAAAAGAATTCAAACACTCCCTTATGCATAGTCAGCATTTCATTAAGTGCCTCACTGAGCTTTGTTTTTTCAAATATTTTAGTGAATTTCTTCAACATGAATTCACTTGAAGTGAATGGTTTAGAACAGTGAACCGTAAACAACTTCTTAAATTTATTACATAACCAGAACATGCACGTACTTTTGGAAGTTTATTTGCATCACATTTAAGGAAACTTATCCAAACAGAAGTCAAAAAGCCACGATAAATGGAAATGAAAAAGAAAAGCAAGGACCACTTTTTCCTAGACAAATGTTCCATCAGCAGGAGTCCCATTATTTGTTATAACAATCTTTAACTTGTAATGACTCTGAAGAAGACTGATAACAGACTGGTGGGAACAGATGGAGTGGTGCTGTTAATTATAGGCACTTAGCTGCATCAGACCCCATGAGTTATTGCTAACATTTCCCACTAGGGAGGAGAATCACTTGCTTTTAAGTAGTATGTTGCTTACTAAGCTGGGAGCATTAGCAGTCAGGATTGTACTAATCAGTACCAACAACATAAAATAAAACTCAACTGTGAAAAAAAAAAAACATAAAAATATTCCTTGAATAACCTCTGGACTATTTCGGGGTTTTTTAATTTCTTTTTTCTTTTCCAATCACTTCTAAATAGGAAAGTTCTCCCATGAAGATTTAAATTCAGGTCTCACTAATGAAATCTTGCTAGAAATTTCCCACTTCTCTCACTCAGAAGTTTTCTAAGCATCTGACTAGCAGGAAGATGAAATGAAATAATGGAAGCACATAGGATAGAATTGTATGCAAACCTTCTGGGCTGAGTGAAGCCAAGAACTCGCTGAGGCATTCACCACAGCAAGTCTTAAAAAAAAACCCAAAAAAAGCATGGAACAAACTGTCTGGAAGCCAAATTAATACCCTTGTATTAGTCCAGTGTTCAGCCTGATGCTGTGCTTTAGTTTGCAGCTTCTGAGGCTTTGCACAGTGTCTTCATAAACATCAGTGACCAGAAAATCCAGACCATTAAAGAATCCTTATGTTCTGATGTTTAGTCACACAGTAGAAAATGGGAATGAAATCTGTCTGTAAGTTTTCCATGGGTAATTAACTCATTTGTAGTGTGCTTATTAGCTAAAGGGACTTGGCCATAAAGGTCAAGGGGAAGAAGATGGGTTTTGCAACTACTGTGAAAGCAGATACCAAGAAATGCATCAGAATAAATAAAAAACCCCTCCAAATTTAGGATCTAAGTCCACAGAACAGCTGTACAAAAAAGCATGCTCTGTATAAACATGAATTACAGACTGCCTGAAACATGACCTGCATGCTAACTTGGGTTAGGAGTTACAATCTTTGATAGATTTGGGCTGGTATGTAAACAAAAGCTCACCTCCCACAGGCCTTGAGCACCTAGCCCAAGCAAGCTAAAGTCTCCTCTCAATTTCAAAACAAACCCTAGAATTCAATAAAATTCTTATCTCCCAGGGTATCTTCCATAACCTTCTGAATCAGACTTAATGTAGCAATGAAGAAATTCACTCCCTACTGATACTTAGGTTATGACCTATCCAACACACCTAACAATGAAATGCACTCATTTACCCAGGAAGTAGCAGTTACATTTCATTAAATACATTCAATTAAATTTCTAGTCCTTCATGAGATTTGAAAACAATCCCTTGCACTTTGTGTCAAGACAGCATTGATATCAGGGCAGTTGTTGAAAAAAGAAGTTTCTCTGGAATCCCATCTACAATTTCTGGTTAAAACCCCCAAGGAGCCCCACATATTTAATACTTACACTCAAATTTGAGGACCCAACATCCAGTCAGAACAGCCATCATGCATTTGACAGTAGTTGGCATTGGAACATCAGGGATAACGACATGAGTTACTAGGAGAAAGATTACATCAGTAAAACTAAAAGCACAGGAAAATCAGAACCATGCCTGCCTGAAAAGCAATCAATCATTATTTAAAGAATAAACAGACCATAAGAATTTATCAGCCACTCTTTGCAGCACAAGGAGGTGATTTTTGAGACTATGATCTGAGTTAGTAGAAGAGCTATTAGAAATTTTGTGGGTTTCAACTCACACTTGCTGTGAAAAAGGAAACTCATGGTCTTATAGTTCTACATTAACACTTAAATCTGCAGATGAAGCTCTGGTTTATAGGATAGCTTTTTTTTTTCCCAATCCTTTTAGAGTTCTATTTAACCCTGACAGGAATCTTACTGTGGGATTTCACTGCTTTAATACAAAGCTAACAGAACTCCACTCAAAATTCTGGAGTAGTAATCCAGAAGTGAAAGACAGTAGGGGGAAATTACCTCAGCATTTTGTACACAAGCACTCCAAAGCAAAGCTAACAGGAGGGATTAAGATAATGGTCCTGTCCTCAAAGAGGGGGAAAGAACCCCACCAAACCCCATGATTTGGGTTCACCAATCTTAATGAAGAACAAAATCTGAAGGAAGACAGCATGTGAGAAGACATGTAAACTTTCAGTCAATGCCATGCTCTTTTCTCAAGGGCCCATCTGCCCAAGGCCCACTTCTGGAGACTAAAAACTTTACAGGATGTCTCACACGAGCAGAGACCTTAAAGTTGGTAAAAGAGGTGTAAAGAGAAGAGGTCTCTGAGGAGACTTTGGATTTTAAGTAACAGACAATAAACTGCCAAACTGTGGCTCCCCCAGAAACTTCCTGTCTTGATAGCCAGACAAGCTTTATATGTGTTTACATGCAAAGCACACCATCACTCCAGTACAGCTACAACTCAGGGATTTCAGCAACTGCACTTCCCAGGAGCAATAAAAAAACCCTGTTGCAGGTAGCATCTGAAACAATAAAGTGCAGAACAGCAGTTACTTAGATTTGGACAGAGACATTTCCACAAGGCTCCATACCTCTGCTGTTAAATTCAGTGCACCTCTGGGCCTTCAGGACTGTTGCTAATTTGTTCAGCAATTTCTTCTGCTCCGCACTAAGATTGTTGCCCAGTATACCAAGGGGTCCATTTCTTGGCTGGCTGGAGCTCAGCACCTGCATGAACAGAAAATTCTGCAATAAGCTGAATATTTGGGACCACAAGGAAAGCAACTTCCTTACTGGACAGCTTTCTTCTTCAAGAATAAGCACTTTGAAACACAATTCATGGCAAGTTTAGTGGACAGGGTCCATGAATAAATCTCCATGTCAGAAATCAGCTCCACAGGAAAAAAGCTTCATGTTAGAGGTACTTCATTTAGCTTATTCAAGGTACCAAAACACCTCATGGATCAGTTTTTCCTCCCTTGCCCTCTTAGGTGCTTTTTAAAGACACTGGGGTGCAGACACAGAGCTGTACAAACAGCCTGGCAGACTGCAGTGTTGAAAGAGAATAAAAATCCCAATTAAGCAGTAAAACTTCCTACTTTTAGCAAAGTACTTACAACATATATGGTAGTGAGTAACCTATATAATTAATATCTGCATTTCCTTTCAGCAGAAGTCCCTAATACTTTGCCCTGTAAGCAAACAATGCTTCAGTGGGATTTTTGATGTGGGTAGTATTAATGTAAAGTAAGAGGAGCTTGATGCTGACAAGGGTAGGATACTTCTAAATTCTCCTAAATACTCCAGATTCCATAGCACAGACACACTTTTGAGATCTAGCCACCCCACAGCCTCAGGCTCTGGAACAAGTCACCCATGTGAGCCAGCAGCCAACCCCTGGCACACACTCATGCCACAGCAAATGCAAATACCAAAATGGTTGGTTTGGCATGGAAGAGCTACATCTTACACTTGCTGCAGGTGGGAGGAACAGCTGCATTAGTCCTGGTTTAGCTGCAACAGTTTACTTTTGGCCACTGGGTACCTTGTGACCTCAATGAGGAGGTTATCACTGCAGGCTGGAGCAGATAGGGGCTGCTTCTATCAGCCACATCAGCCTTATCCTCATTTATTAGAAAGCACAAAGCATTTCATAATGCAGTAGTTTGTTAGGTCTGAGTACCTGATTCTGGTTACAAGTCCTGAGAAATTTTTGTCCAAAAGACAAAAGGCCAGGTCAGCCTTATCCTCATTTATTAGAAAGCACAAAGCATTTCATAATGCAGTAGTTTGTTAGGTCTGAGTACCTGATTCTGGTTACAAGTCCTGAGAAGTTTTTGTCCAAAGGAGAAGAAAAACAAAAACCCCTCAGCAATCTCCCAAAAGCTATTTTCTACTGCTGAGCTGATATTTTTATTGTTAGACAAAGGATGACAGTGGAACAGCACACAAAAAGCACTGGAACAAAGACTGCTGTTGCTTGCAGACAGTTTGGAAAGTAGAACAAATTTAGATATGCAGAAAAACAACATCAATAGCAAAGTTCAAGCACTGATACTTGAGGAATAACACAGGCTCGTTCTCCCATAATAAAACCACGTTACAAGAAACATCTTTTGTCTTCCCACATAAAGCTGTAACACAGAACTTCATAGCTTGTCAGTGTTCCACATACATCCTAGAAATACTGTCCAAGGCAGCTTCCCAGCCTGTTTCTAAATCTCCCTATAAAGCAGGTGATGTACTTACATCCAAGCCTTCAATATTGAAGGGAAGAACTCATGGCTTGTTGTTTTGTTAAAAAGCAAAACACAAAAACAAACCCACACAGACATTTACCTCAGAGGGCTGGTTAAGTGCAAATGATTCATTCCTCACTGGTAACATTAGCACAGATTTCATCTTTTCGCTTTCTGCGTAGTCCACAGGCCGCAGACCAAATATATTACTGGCAAAACAAGCACAGATGGGCTTAAGTAAATACAATGTGACTTGATTCTTAACTAACCAGGCATATTAGCTGGGTAGCTTTCCCTCCCACTTTCTTATTAATATGTAATTTCAGCTAAAAGCACAAAGCTTCAAGTAAGAATTGCATCCAAGACAGATGGATACTGAATTACAAGCTGTTGCATTCGGCTGAGGAGTAAGGGATGTTCAGAGCAGAATGTTCAGTTAAATAAACCACAGTCCCTGCTAAACTGTTTCAAGATGCACTTTGATATCATTTGCAAGACCCAGAAATTTCAGCTTTAATCTTTCATTGCAGTCATATAACCAAGAAATGTATTTTTGGCTTATCCCTTTGCCATAAAAGACATGTCAGAAGACTCTCGGTAGTGCATTAAACACGGGAGCCTGAGGTGCTTGTGCTTTGATGGGAAAAGCTATCAGCTTCCTCCTTGGGAACCACGGCTCCCTTGCCCTCCCAAAATCTCAGTATGCATCTCATTTTCCCTCAGTGTACCATTCCACAGAACACCTTATAGCCCATTCAGTCAGATTTTAGTTGCTTTGCCAATTTTGTTGACAGCTATTGATTGTAGGTGGCACCTCATCATTATTAGTTGTGCTTCCAGACTGATTTCCTCTTTTAGCACTCCTCAGACAGAGGTGATTGCTATAAACACATCAAGCTCAGCCACAGCCTCAATTTCTTCTTCACACAACTTTGCTGCTGCAGGGTAGAGTGAGGGGAGGAAAGGCTGAAATTGCAGAACAGGTATCACTGCCATTAGCAAACGGGAGCCTCTGCCAGCACTCTGGGGAAATATTCTGCCTGCTTTGCCCTTTGTGAGAATAATGGCTGTGGCAGCTGATCCTCCTCTGCCCACCTCACACAGCTCTGGCTCTCCAAAGTCACAATAAGAGCTCGTTATGGAGGGGAAGCTTGTCATGAGAACAAAGCCCTGACTCAGTGTCTGAAACCTGGCAAGCTTAGCCATCAGAACAATGAAACATTTAAAGAGGTCACAAGACCACGGCAGCTTTGAAGAGCTCTCTCTTGGCCACACATTCCTGTGCAGAGCAGGAATCCAGGAAGCTTTACAGGGAATTCCACACAAGGCCATAACCCAATCCAGCCCAAAGGGCAGCTCCAATGACTGAATCTCCACTCTGCCTTAACGGGGAGGCTTTGGCCAGCACTGAGCTGAAATGGATGTCTGACCTCAGCACCCTTCTGTGGCCCTGGCTAGCACTGCTCACTAACACAGCCCCTGGGGAAAACAACAATCCACAAAACCCCCCCACAGAAAAGCCCAGGAAGGCATTTCACACTATTACCAATGCCAAGCTCTTCTGTGCTACTAATGAGCACGGTGCAGGCATAATACAAACGCTGCAGACTGAAAGATAATTGGTTAAATCCCTGCCCAGGCCGGGGAGTTGCAGCCCATTAAATATTGTCATGCTGTTCCTGCTTTGTCATGCATCATCAGGGTAGCTTTTGCCCTTTCTTTAAATAAGGCCAATATTCAACTCAAACTGCTGCAAGATAAAGTTCCTTTGGACAATGCATCCAGAGAGGGGGGGGAAATATATACACAGATCATCAAACAGCCCAAAAATCACCTTTAGACTAGCTGGCTGACCTTTCACTGTGAGCTAAGCAGAGGGAGGAAATCCCTGCGTGTCAGGAGTAGAGATTTGGGAGTGCTTTTCCCTCCAAAGGCACAGTAAGGTTCCTGACTGTTGGAAAAAACTTGGGAATGCTTACCATAGAAAAATACACAGACCACTCCAGTTAAATACAGAACAGTTTTTGCCAATTAATCTGTACAAATATGAGCTCCAGCTCCTCCTTCTGTACTCACCTGCATTTTTTTTTCCTACAGTTTTAAGCTTGTTTCAGTTGTTTCTTACTAGAGTATTGTGATATGCTGTCCCATCATTATGTAGCATTGAATGAAGGGCTATTTACTGCATGCTAAGGTGGCATAGTTAAATGGTGACAAACTTTGGGGCTGAGGTCTGAAAAGGAACACCAGCACAAGAGATGGTTTAAGAGTTTAGAATATTTGCAACTAAGCAGATTGTTGAGCTTAAGGAGAGTGAGAAAATGTAGCTGAAAAAGGAGAAAAGAGGGTTTACATAATAAAAACCAATACAAGGAACACATTCTAACAACAGATTTTCAAGTAGGATAGTGTTATAATTTACTTTTCAAAGAGAAAGGATGAAAACGATCTTTGTACTTTTTTAGTAAGGCAGAAGAATGGGAAACAGAAGCTTTAGGGTAATGGTGCTCACATCCATCTTTATCCAGCCCAGCTTAATAAGGGAAATCATCCAGCCTGTTTAGAGTAAAAGATGAGTTTTAATCCAATATTCAAAACCAAATTAGACATGCACATTACGTCCACCCTAACACATAAGCAATGTTTTCAGAAATACCAACAGCTCTGTGTGCTCCTCCTACAAATCTGGGTTTGTTGGGAATGGGTCCAGTGCACATGATGAGTTCCACACTCAGCAGGAAGACAATTGTTCCTGCTAGAGAGGAATCAGTGAGGTGCTTAAGCTGGAATACAAGGTCCCCAAAGCATCCTTCTTTCTACCAGAATGCAAGAGGGCTTTCTGGCAGGTTTTTTTTAAACATTCCACAGTCAGATGTACCCTTGGGTGCAAGCAGCCTCCTATTAGCCAGTCATCAAGGTACTGAATAGTCAGCAGAGGGCTGTTACAGCCAGAACAAATCCAGTCCAAGAGCAGGATGGCTGTGCTGAGAACAAAGAGAAGAAGCCCAGTGAAGAGCAACTCAGCCAAATCTTCAGAGCATGACTTCCCCTGAAATGACATAATACTTTGTAATTCTTTGTAAGCAGGACTTCTGAGCTGCTCCACAAACCAAGTTTTGCCCCAGCAGCACAGAAGAGTTTGGTAGTGAATGGCAATGCTGCAGCCAGGTCTGGGTGCACTGTCCCACCAGCTCCCATGTGGAAATCTGACTGGCTCAGGGCTCTCCAGGCAGCACCTGCATTTTGAGAAAGTGCTCAGTAGAAATCTGCCCTGAACCTGACAGAGGGAAGAAAACCTCATCTGTGTAGCCAGAAAGACCATCTGAGATACCCAAACAGAGCCAGGATTTTAATTAACCTACTGTCAGCAGGAAGTGCAACACACTGCCTTGCACTCAGGCAGCAAAGACCTGCACTATTTGACTCAGAACAAGGAGACAAAATGATATCAGTGTCCTGGGTCTAATGCCTCCTGGAATGACCATTTTTGTCCCTGTGCCATTCATAACTGAGGATTTTTGTCCCTGTGCCATTCATAATTGAGGACCATGGCCCCTAAGCATTCACACAGATTTGTGTCAGACTCACTACTACTACACCTAAAAAAACAGAGCAAGAGGACACTTTTTACTAATGCTAAACTTATTGTGCATGAAGAACTGGAAAGACAGCCCATTTGAGTGAAAGTATTTAGGAAGTACAGTGAAATTGCAAATGCACAGATCTAATTTTTCAAATCACTTGGCTTGCTGTGAAGCAGAGAAAAAAAGAATTCAAGCACACTGACAAAAAGCCATAAAAATAAAAATTAGTTATGTGTAGGAGATTAAAGTAAAAAAAATTAACAGGACCAGCAGGATAATTAATAGGTCCATTGGTCCATATAATATTTTTCATTCGTAGTTTGTATCTCTCTCAGTCAGTGAAAACTTCAATGAAGTTGTGGACAACTGAAGTGCCATGACTATTCAATCTCACAGATTTCCAAAAAGAAATTTTGCCAAGGAATAAAGAAATCCCAGGATTAATTTCTGGCAAAAGACGAAGCTCCCATCTGTTCTTGCTTGGTCCAAAAGATATGTGGCTGCTTCCTGTAATAGAGAGCTATTCTTAATGCACTACAAGTTAACATGAAAGGAGAAAAACACAGCCTGAAAGGCACTTGGAATGTGCCCACTCGATGGGTTTGTGAATATCTGATATCTAAATGTGAAATGGCAAAGCCTCAGCTCTTTGGATAGGGTTGTACCACACCCACTGAGGTCTCTCAGGAGGCAGCTGTAGCTGCTTTCAGATGGATCCTACATCAGACCAGTGGGTCCTACCTGCCTTTGGAGCTGCTGTCAGTCATTCCTGCACCCCTTTAAAATAAATTTCACCTGGCACGACTGAGCATCGGGCTAAATTTCCAAACTACTGCTCTAAGCAGGCTGTCCAACACAAGCTCTCTTTTCATTCCAGTAGATTAACTCTTCAGCACACAAGGGACATTAAGACACCAAACTGAGCTAATTCTACTGTTAAGACAGCAGCAAGACATCAGTCACTTCTGTGAGGTTTCATGCTATATATTTCATGGTGTCCCAAGTAACATCTGAATGCATTTGTCATGTTCACATTTTACTTAGCTTAGCTAAAACAAAACACTAAAGTAACCACAGTGAACTAATCAAACTTTCCTTCCCGCTCCTGTGAGATAAAGAATCACTTTATCCTACCATATTAAGGAGGGCCCTCTCCTCAGCTGCAAGTTAATTCATTGCAAGCCTGAAGAGCCCACAAAAGGACTAGAAAGGGTTTTATACACCAAAGAGAAAAAAAAAAGTGAACTAAAATGTGACCAATTTATCCGTTTGACAAAATTGGTTTGCTATACCCTTAGCTCACACAGTGCACACCTCTCAAGAAAATAAGCCTTGGAGATGCAAGTTCTACTCATCACTGCTTCAATTTCTACTGTAAAGAACTTAAAATAATAATGTGAAGGTGAACATCAAGTACAAAGAGACCAATTATAACTAGCCATAATGAAAGGAACTATAATTGCACCATTTTAAGTGATCAGCCTGTCCTCATCTCCTGTTTTTAAAACTGTGGGCTGCTGGTTTCAAGGATCTAGGAGAAAAAGCCACTGAAGAAAAACAAGCTTCTTGTCAGATGTGACTCCATTAGAAGGGTGCCTGCATCCACTAGGAAAACAGAATTAACTAAACCTTCTATATGCAAGAGGGTTCAAGTCCATTTGCCTAGACCAACCACCCCTTAATCAGGACTACAACTGGCAGAGGCTGCAAAAACACCCTGTAAGATTTGCCAAGTCATGATCCAGGGAAAGATCACAGCACCATTCACTGCTGGAAGCTACTGGGGCACAGGAGGGAGGGGAGGCACCAGGCATTCTCAGCAGTCTCAGACACACTGTTCTTATTTCTATTGTTTCTTGACAGTGTTTGGGAGAGGTCAGCAGAGCAAGCCTGAGCACTTTGCTGGGACATTTCTCTCTCTGTGGCTCTAATGTTTTCTGTAAAAATAGGGGAGGGGAAACCCCAACCCCTCTCCATCATCAGTGCAATTGCAACACGCATGGTGGCACTTCAGCCAGAGATAGAGAACCTACAGAAGATCTGAGAGCCTCAGTTATTCCAGGAGGGATGGACAGGACTGCATTTGTGCCACTGCACCCAGACAAATCACACAAAGATTAATGGCAGCTAAACTTGTTCTCAGAGATTTTAACTGAACATTATCTACATCCAGTGAAAAGTTAAAGCAGGGCTTAAGGTTTACATAAATCTCCCCTTCCCTGATTAAAAAGCTTCTGTTTCAACAGAGTAATGTTTGCTCATGTAGAATGAGCTGAAAGAGGTTCAGCTTGACCTGTTTGTGGGAGCACCAAGGCTAACAGGAGCCCTGCAGAGTCCACTGCTGGCATTTGGAGCCTGGGCTGTGCAAACCCACCAGAGCTGAAACCCTGCCACAAAGCTGGTGGCTGTGCTGTGCTTTCAGACACCAGACAAACACGTGGTAAGTGTGACACAACCAGTTCCTCATATTCAGGTGGCTTGAAAATCTCTGAAGCTGTCAGCTTTTCCAGGTGCACCACTCCTTGCTGCTCAAGAACAAAGTGAAGGTGAACAAGAGATCCTTGTTTTGCTTTTTCATGCTGAAGTCTTGAGAGCTTGTCGCTTTGTTTTGGCTTTGTCTTGTTGTTTTTGAAACTCTAATATATTCAAGATTAGGACTTTATGAAAACCCCATGCTTTCCTACAAAGCACCTTAATTCTGTAAGCTTCAGGAGTAGGAATATTGAGAGCTGAAGTGATTAAGCTTTGTTTATGCCTCTTCCAGTGGCTGCCACAAACTTGTATCATGCTAGACTTCATCCTGGTGTGTTCCTATGCACACACACCTATTGACAACTCGCACTGGACTCGAATTTATACACACAGGCCCTGGCACAACAACAGCACACCACCTAAAATTACATTTAGTGCCTGGAATACTAACAGGCTGCAGGGTTATTCATAGACTGAAAGATCCTTTAGCACCTCTGATACACAAATGCCAGAATCTTCAGGAGACTTCACTGTATAGAAGAGTCAACTGAAAATATTACTTAGCTTTTTATTTTTAATTAAAAAGGTGTACCAAGGATTAGTGCTTTGATCCAGAAAGGCAAAAATGAACACTCTCAAATCTCAGCCTGTGTCTATATCATTTGTGAAAACAGAAGAGACTGGAGCAAAATGCCTTCTGCTAGCAAGTAGTGTAGTAAAAGTAAAGAGACAAAAAACAGCTGTAGCAGTTCAAAACTCATCTAGCTCAGCATCTTAGAGCTGACAGCAGCTATAACAAGATGCCAACAGGAAAGTGTAAGATTAGGGTGAGCATATGTTACTTTCCTAGTACAGTCTCCAGTACTCCAGCTATCTATGACTCAGGGCTCCTCAGAGAAGCTAAGGACAAAGCCAAATGGAGAAAGGAAACACCTAGCAGGAAAAGGAGGATGTAAGCACAGCAGCACACACATTTAACACCCACCCCCTCACTTGATATAAACCACATTAATCACTAGCTCTGCTTCATACCCGCTGAACATCCACTCTGGATTGAAGGCTGTCACTAAGGCATTCCAAAAATTTTTCATTTACTTTTGAATTTGGTCACTGACTCTGCTTATGTTGCAGACATAACTCAACGTTTGGATTGCTTCTCCTCAAGGAAGTCAACAATGCAGCTTTGTTTTGGCTCTTGAGAGCCTTGTGGTGTGCAATTCAGACCAGAGTTCATTCCTATTACATCCTGTACGTACGGAGCCACAAAAATTGCCAGGTCCCCTGACAGAAGGTAGTGCCAGGGCTGACAGGTTAGCTAACCCTGCACGGATAGCACCTCAGCCTGACAGGATTGCACAAGCCATGACTTTTTCCATCAGAGCACACATACCCTCCAAAAGCAATTCCAACTAATGGCGACTGAGGCTCGTGCCATTGTCAGTTCTTGTGCTGACTGTCACGGCCTTGCTGCACCTTTGCCAGTGGCAGTAAACCCCAGAAGGCTGAAAGCTCTGCAGCTTTGGCAAACACACGTCACTCCCATTGCCGAACTTGGCAGACTCAAGTATGTGCACTATTGACACTTTCTCTTCCGCCACGCGGGAGAGAAAGGCTGGGACGCGATCGCTCACTGGAGAACGGCTTTGGCAATTTTGGGCACCCCTTGTGCTGTGCAAACCACCAGTGCAGCCGTGGCTGGGGGCAGCAGCAGCCCACGTGTACTCACACGGCGTCGCGGCGGGCGCCGTGCAGGAGCAGCAGCTCGGCGATGGCCACGTGCCCGTTCCTGGCGGCGTCGTGCAGCGGGGAGTCGTTCTGGTAGCCCGTGGTGTTGACCAGCGCCCGGCGCTGCAGCAGCAGCTCCACCACCTCCCTGTGCCCGTGGTGACACGCCTCGTGCTGGGGGGGAAGCGCAGGGGGACACTGGGGTGAGGCACAGCTCGCGCCAGGGCTCCCCGCGCGCACGGCGAGCGCTCCGCAGACGGCCGGGGAAGGCGGCGCAAGGACACCGCCCCACGTTCCTGACAGGAATTAACCTGCACCAACAAAAAGGCCCAGGAAGAACTGAACAAAGGCCAGCTGTGTGCAGGTTAGGGAACAAAACCCTCCGGATTACAGGCTATCAGGAATATTCTGCAGGAGAGGAAGAAGTCATGGTTGAAAAGAACCTTTTGTTTATTTTCTGTAATTCAATTGAGCAATTTTTTCACTCCACTACTTGATATATTTCCTAACCACTGAGGACATTAGGAACCCATTAAATACAAACATTGTTTGGAATTGATCATTTTCGAGTTATCCCAGCTGTATTTTCTGCATTTACAGAGTTACAGGCTGATTGATTTCAGGGCCTGCCCTACACCCCAGCAAAGGAGAATGACACCTGGGCAGGTCAGCAGTTGCTGATGAATTCTTTTAACCTTGTTTATCATCACTTGTTAATTTTGCATAATTCCCTGTCACCTAAATGTGTGCGAAGAGAACTCAAAATATTGGAGAGGAACGGAGGGATGAAGTGAAATCTGATTGGAAGGGAGATGACAGAAAGAAGCCTCCCACACTCACCAGTGGTGTCCAGCCAGCATTATCTTTGACATTGGGATCTGCTCCATTTTTCAGCAGCTCCTCCACAGCTGCTAAGTCACCCTGCATAGGAAAAAAACCAGAGTTATGAAAAGGTATTGAAGAAAATACACAGATACACAACTTTGAGATGCTCAGTTACAAATTTAGCTGCAATTAAAACATAATGATATAAGCCTTCCATGTAGATATTGTCAGGATAACAACAGCTCACCTGATCTGGAGGCCACAGTTTAACACTGCTGTTCATTTAGAACCACCCACTCATTTTACATAAATATATATTTCTAAATGAAAACTATGCATGCAACAGAGTTAATTCAATATAAAGGGAAAAGTTTGTGCTAATTGCAAACTGTCCACTACATTCAACCTGCAAGGATTAAAGGCAGGAAAGTTTATTGAGAATTTCCTCGTCCTTCAGACTGGATTTTTTTCAAGCTAATTTAAATAACTGGCTGAAAACATAGGTGAAATAAATTAATAAGCCTGACAAGCTTCTAGAAATTGGTTTTCCACCAAAGGAAAAGAGTTTTGTTGAACACTGCAATTACTACTTTATGTTGAATCTCACTGACACTTTCTCTGACAGTTATCTACCAAAATAGTTTTAATTTGCTCTTCTGAAAAATGCTTTATTCAGCTTTCACTGTAAGCAAAGGGGGTGTGGAAAGGGTGGAAACTGATGCAGAGCCTACAGAAAAGTGGCTGAATAGAGATGAGGCAAAGGAAGCAAAAGGGCAGAATTTGTGAATCAGAGGTTTTGACACCCTGAAAAGCAAAGCTGGTAATAAGATTGGAGAATATCCAGATGCAGCTATAAATAGGTAAGGAGAAGGTGCCTGTGGAGGCTGAGGCAAGGAGATCTCTGCAGTGCAGGCCTCAGTTCTTATTATTTTAGGCAGAATAAAGTGTTTCAAGGCATCTGCTGACACTTTGCCTAGACCAGGTACTGTGATCCCAAATGAAGAGACTATTAATATACAAAATGGTATGTAGCTCTTGCCAATGCCAAATATGCAATATAAAAAAAGGTCTGAAGGAGAGAAATTTAATCCACGATACATATCGAGTTCAATGCCTTTAAGTAATGGAAAGTCAAGGAATTTCTAGGTGTTGCTCACAGCATGCATTAGAAAAGGTGAGAGAATATTATATTAAGCTTTAAATACAATAAAAACAAACCTAATCCGATTTTGTTACCAAGAAACTCTTTGAAAAAACCAAAATAGCTTTAATCTTTACTCTTTAAATTAGAAAAAGTATTAACATAGACTGCTCTGCAAAAATAAATCCAGCAAGCAACAACTGTAAACTCAAAATTCACTGAAATAATGCTGAGACTCACTGGCTTTACAACCATCAAGCAAATTAACACATCAGAGATAAATTTCATGCATTACATTCACAACCTGGACGTCCCAGCAAAACGTTACCTTTGAAAGCAATTACAGAATTACAGCAGCAGCATCTTCTTTGTGGTTGCAAGGTAACAGACACACATCAAACCTGAGAAGTTATTCAGAGGCAGCCAAGGCAGCACTCAGCATTAGGATCCTTCCCGACAGAGAGAACACACAATTATCTATAATGAGCGAGAGCTGAGCTTATCATTTAAAGTTCAGTTTGCAAACATGTACTGCAAAGGGTTTGGCATTTCAGGAGCACTGCTTTAAAGCAGGAAGCACAGCTAATAATTTGTGTGGGCATCAGATA
Organism: Polioptila caerulea; assembly: GCA_013397295.1. NCBI lineage: Eukaryota > Metazoa > Chordata > Aves > Passeriformes > Certhiidae > Polioptila > Polioptila caerulea. The sequence goes on along the minus strand of VYXF01003962.1, from coordinate 27,829 downwards.
CTATCACAGCTTTCCAGATCAGTTATGTGAGCATTGATTTGTGAAACATCGCTGCGGCTTCATCAAAGGAAACGTTGCTGCTGTGGACACCAGGACTGACAACATCCCCTGACTTAAATCCAGGCCCACGTCAAAATTGGAAAATTGGCGTTTTGCTGCTTAGAGAAGATAAATATTGTCATCATGTCATGTGTAAATGGCACCTGCTCCCTACAAGCAGCACGGAGCCCTGAGAGTGACAGCAAGGAGGGAAAGCTGTCAGGAGCTGCACAGTGACTGGATGGGCGCTGCCAATCAGCAGTGCAAGAGAGATGTTAACAAAACAGAGCCAGGAGAATGTGCCTTTTGTGTCCTCAGAGGCTCTCCAGTCAGTCACCACAAGGCGAACATTTAGCTAAAAAAAAAGCAGAAGATTGTTTTCAAGTGGCAGATCATTAACAGACACATTATTCCAGTCCCACCTGCAAGCAGGACCACAATCCCAGAACCATTTCGGTTGGAAAAGACCCATAAGATCATCAAATCCAGCCATAGGTGCCTCTGACATTTGCCTGGATCTTCCAGGGGCTGACAACAGGTTTAGATGACAAGTCAAGCCAAATAACGGTGATCCAAGAGTAAAAAAAAAAAAGTGGTTTGGTTATTCTTCACATTGGCCACTTCTATCAAAGCTGATGGAATTGCTAACATTCATAAGCTAATAAATGCTTTGCTAAACTCTAAACAAGAGTAAGGGCCGTGTAGGAGCAAATCCCAGCCACAAATATGCCAATTCCACATCTTCCCTTCACAAGAGAGAGGAAGAAACTACACCTGTGAGTATGGCATGACTAATTCCAACATGCTGCATAAAGATGTGCTTTGACTAATGCTGAAATTCATTTTGTACATTTAGTTCCTTGTGTATATTTGATGCAGCAGGAAAACCACCAGACTCCACTAAGAAGCCATAAGCAGGGGGACACAAGGAGAGACCCTCTTGGCAGCCTGCAGCAACAGAGGGCAAACGTGGAGACACTTCTTGTTCAGAAAGGGAGAACAAGGCAAACACCAGGTAGGAAAATGCTCCTACCATTAAGAATTCACAGGCAAGTGTTTATTTTGAAATCTAATTACCAATGAAGGATTACATCCAGCCCTTGAAGAGGCAGGAGCTACTGCAGAATGCAGAATTGGAAGAAACAAAAGCTGAGGATATTTTCTGCTCATAACAAGGCTCAGCTGTAGTGACAAGGCAGTAAAGCCACGGGCCTGCTCTTGCCCGGCACCGCGGCTCCCGGGAGCTGGGGACACCAGAGAAGCAGGAAAGGCACTGGGGCCATCTGTTGGCAGAGCTGGGGCCGGCAGTAGGTGAGACAGAGAAGAGCATTTACACGGCTTTGCCCAGAAAACCATCTCTGCTTGGCTCACACAAGGGTTTGGGTTTTTTCTTTCTTTTCCCTCAAGTCCTCATTTTAATATATATGGTTAACAAGTGCAAGCGTCCTTTCAGTCCTATTTTACAGGGTTGGGTTTTTTTTTCCCATTTTGCCCTTTACAATTTTCATTAATCAAGGTATTTTTCACCAGAAAGTCAAATTACTAAATAAATGAAAATGCATTCTACCAGAAAACAGTCTACCAGAAAACATATTCTACCAGTTAAAGAGAGAGATCCAAAGAATTAGGACAGCACATGAAGATGAAGCTAAAAACCTGCACCCCTTCGACCAAATAGTTCTTCCTTTAGTTACATATTTAATCAAGCAACTTCAATCTTTAGGTCAAACAAATGAATCAAAAAACCCTCTCTTTCCAACACAATGCCATTTGGTTGTTTAAGCTGTGGGGGAACTAGATTATTTACAACTCATAAATGGTCAAGGAGGACAAACATGAATTAAAGAGCTTATAGGAGTGAACTCTTTCCAGGATCCTGCAAGTTTCTCACCTCAAAATCCTCCAAAGGAATTCCCTACACATCAGATCGTTCCCTGATAACAAACATGCAAGAAGCTATGCTTAAACTTTAATAAAGGGAAAACATGCAAGAAGTTACCTGGCCTCAGAAACGAGACAAATAACAACCAAGCATTACCAAAAAAGAAATGGCAATTTGTTTCCAGGCTTCCAAATCAGCCCTTGGGAAGATGGATTGCTTTGACTCACGGCCAGTTTCCATATTCTCAAGTCCTGCATTTGAAAACCTTGCACTATTTCATATTTGCCTTGACCTCCTTTCTCCAGGAGGGGAGATTTTGTGACCCAAAAGTTTTCTAGGGGAGTTTTCCTGTGACCCATCTCTCAGCCATGACCCATGCAGATCTGGTACCAAGAGCAAGGAAGTGCAGGGCTAACTAGGTCAGACATCTGCAAACAAGATTTAAAAACCATCCTGATGTTTGCCATCACAGGCTCACAAAACCACAACATCTTCTCTGCTCTCCTTCCTGGGGTGTCGTTAACTGGCAACAAAGCAATAGAAGGAGCAATCTCACAGGCTCAGAAGGAATTATCTCAGTTATTCTGCTGTGTTAACTGTAATGACCCTGAAGAGTCCAGCACAGCAGGCTAGCCACGGGTGAAGCCCTTCTGTGAGCCCACCTGAGAGTGCAAGGAGGGAAAGCCATCATGAGCTGCCAAAACTGAAGGGTCCCTGCAACAGGAGACAACCAAAATGGGTAGAAATACACCATTTATCTCTTGAAACCAAGTAGATGCTCTGCATAGAGAAAATTCTTCGTTCCTCAGAGCAGGGACAACTCCTTATTTCCTTCTCACGTGAAGCATCACAAACCTTCTGACTATTTCCCACCCACTCCTTGTAACAAGTGCAGCTGCTGCCAAGGCCCTCTGTTACCCTCTCGTGTCGCAGTTCACTGTCCCTCTCCCTGGAATCCCTGGAATCCACAATTCCACTGTGCTCTGCCCCATCACTTCCCTCAGCAAGGCAGGAGGAGCACAGGCACCAGCCAGACCTGAAATGCAGTGCCAAGGAACTGGGGGGTTCCCTCCTCCACGGCACATTCAGGACTCCACACAAACTCGTTAAGCGGCACTTGCTGTGATTTAATGGCCATGGAAGAGCTGGTCCAGGGAGCAATTTGGTCTCACTGTAAAAACTTCCCATGTGGAAGGGCTGTTGATGGGGAAATGTCCCAGTAGTTTACAGTATTTGGAGTTGAACAGGTCACATTTTGGGTTTTAACTAATTGGGATTTTCCTTTAACAGCTACGAAGATAAACGTGACTGCTGTTTGCTACAGGAAGAGTCACATTTATTTTCATTTATTAGCTTAACTCAGCATTAAGTTCATCCACACTAGAACCTTTGAGAACCATTCTGAGTTCAGTGAAATAATAACTAGTAGTAGTAGTAAATGGGGACAATCCCTCAGAATCATCAGAAACAACACAACACTTACTTTTCATGCTTGCTAACATTGTTCATGATCTCTTTTAAGTAAGAAAAAAAGGGAGAATTCCATTAGCTTTGATTAAATTCTGGGTATTCAACCCTAACAGTCAATTAAAATACAGATTTGTTTTTATAATTAATGAAGTCTCAGAGAATTAGACTTCATTTTACTTTGGGGGAGGGTGGCAGCTGCAAGTCTTGTTTCCCTTTACACACATGGAAAAACATTACTGGCTGTGAAAACAACAAGGAAAAAAAATGTCCATAAAACAAAAAAGGAAGAGAAATGCTTCTTTCAGGAAAAAAGTTCAGAATTAATTTGAAGGAAAAAAAAAACCAAACCAACAAATCTAAACCCCACACAAAGAGGATAAAGCCTGGCATTTAAGACCAGTCTGACAAAATACTTTTATCAGTTCATACAGGGTTCCTGCAAGTTAAAAGATCATAACCAAGGGATCACTTTCCTCGTGTTATTTTAATTCATTTTCCAAGCAAACTCTGGGATCACCCTGAAGCCCTATCTAGCTACACAAGCCTTTGCTAATGAGCACCTCAATGAATATGGAGCTGCTGGATAAAAACCACAGCAGAACTAATGAGGAACAGAAGCCGTTTCCCACTTTAGCTCAATAATTATAAACATCAAAAGACAACACCAAAAGGAACTCACACACAGGACTGAGAAAGCCCATCCCACTGCCCACAGCCCAGCTGGAAGTGAGCTTTTTTTTGGCTGTACCAATGCCAGTAAGGAGTGCCAGCAACACCACTGGACTTCAATAAGCAGAACACATCTATCCTTTTTGTCTACAGCATGAACTCTGTAATTTTTCCTCATGTATCTTCAAAATGCTTTGCAATGAAGAACCACCTTATTGGCATATCACCAATACTCCAAGCCTCAGCAAGCTGCAGGGATGAAATACCTCCTCATGAAATACCTGTGTTCCAAAGAAGCATCAGGCATGCTGCTGGAAACCATACCTGGGTGAAAACTTGTCAAGGCAGATCCGTTTTTTTCAGAGCCAGTCAGTCATGACTGTATTCAGTACAAATTCCCAGAAAATCACAGAAGGGGAGTTTGTAAACAGTGTTTTAATAAAGAGGAATATGCGAGACTTATGACAAGAGGTAACCAGAGATCTCTCCTTCAAAGCTCTTGAGTCCTGCGAGGCCAATGTTTCATTTTCTCCCCCCTAATTCCATATTAATGACATCAAACACGAGATTTGAACTCAGCTCAGCTGACACTTCCATTTAAAAAGGTCTCGTGCAGCAGGAGTGGCTTGTTAGAATGCCTTTGAAAGAGGACACAGTTATTTATCAAGAACAGCCTGTCTCACCAGACACAAGCACTGGATAAATGTCAGGGGCTTATAGAGGAATCAATTCTTCCAGTATATGCAGTTTATTAACCACACAGCATTTGTATTTTATGCTTTAGCACCAAGTACATTTAAATTGCCAGACTACAAACTCTTTGAAATGACCTCTCAGAAGGGAGCTGCCATGAGTGGGACATGTTTTACCCAGCTTCTACAAAGTAATGGGCAAGGACAGCCCCTGCAAAGAGCAAAGCCATGAAGTTCCACCACAGCAGGAACTGGTTAAGATGTTAACACATAATGAGTGATGGCTGTCCTTCCAAGAATAATACTGATCTTACATAAAACTGAGAACACCCCAACTCTGTCCCCTCTGCCCAGAGCATAGGAATCACAGGGTGCAGGGTGCATTCCCCTTGAGCCAACACTTGCATCACGTGGTGGATCTCAATGCTCTCAGAATAGTTAACTAATGTTCCACAGAGTCATTTTTATGTACATAACTACGATCTGAAGGAAGCTGAGCTGCCAGCTCAGACTGAACTGATCAAGGTCACTACTTCCTAAACTCCTTATGACAAATCAGAGACAGCTTTCTGGCACACAAGGCCAAAACACTTAAATGCTCATCACTTCCTAGAACCCACAGGTAAAATTGACACTGTAGTGCTTTGAGTTTCCAACTACAAACATCTTTGATCATTTGAACAGTCATTTCTTTATGAAATCAGAGAATCAGGCTGGAAACTTCCCAATAAACCTAGAAGAAAAAGATCACAAAATGAGATTTCCCTCCCCGAAATAGGATGTTCTGAAATAACTGGTTTCCAGAATGTTTTTAAAACAACATTATCTTTCCAACTAGAAGATGATGATCCTACCTTGATGGAAGCAACATGGAGCAAAGTCTCTCCCTTGTAATTTCTTCTGGCAATCGTTTTGCCACCAGGGGATTTCAACACAGAAGGACTGAGTGGTGTTGCTACTTGACTGCAAGTCTTAGAAGTGGAGGGGGTAGAGGGAGATTCTGAAAGTGAAGGACTGCTCATTGCTTGAAGGGCTGCAGATCTTCTTGTCTTCATCCCAGTGTCAGGGAGTGTGGATGCAGAGGAAGAGATCTGAACTGGGGTCTGTTCAGGGGCTGGGGAGATGGCAGAGCCCTGCAGTGACTCCTCTACACCATCGGCCTGCCTGCCTGACTTCCCAGGAATGCCCCTCTCACTTCTCCTTGCTCTTTTAGACTGAGGAGTACCCTGAAGTCTGGATTGCTCCCTTTCACGTTTCAAAGGCATAACTTCATTTGCTACTGACAGCAAAGTCTCTGCAGCACAGTTTTTGTCCTTGCTATCTTGTGCAGAGCACACAACCTCGCTGTTACCTTTCTTCTCTGGGGATTCTACCTGTGGCAGAACTTCCACATCTTCTGTATTACTGCTGGAGTCAGCTTCCTTTGCAGACTCCTGCTGAGGTCTTTCTTCAGGACTCTCTGGTTCCTGAGTGCACAGCACTACTGGTTGACTGCAAATGGTCACACACTTTTTGGGAGCCTTCTCCTCAGCTCTTTTCTGCTCAGGTTTCTCTAAGCGCCACTCTTTGTTAATGTCTGCTAGATGTTTCTTCTTCATCTTCTTAATCTGTCTCTGGGTTGGGCTTTTTGTTGGCTTGGAGGGCTTTTTGTCAGGAGGGGAAGGAAAGAAATCATAAACTGAAGATGTGTCTTGACCAAGGTCATTGCTTTTAGTCTCAGCCTGACTCCTGTCCAGGATGTATCGAACCTTCCTGCTTCTTGGGCTGAACCACATTTTTATCTGTTCCTTCTTGCTCTTTTTTCCCAAGTCTGAGTCAGTCGGAGTGGATGTATCTTCTACTGAATCTAAGTGCATGAGGAAAGAGTAAAAAGAATTACAGAGTACCCTTCAGAACCTCACAAAGAAAAAAAAGATCATAACAACAACTGCAAGAATTGATGAAGTGTTGCTAAATACAACCCACGAGTGCCTTCATTCCTTCTGAGAAGACACACAAAGTGACTTTAAAAGCCCTGGCAAGGCCACATGCCACTCTGGAGCTCAGAGGTCCCAGTGCAGCCACAGCTATCCATCAGCAAGTGAGCATCCAGGCAGAGAAACTCCTTCAGCAGTCTGGGTTCACACGCAGCACGTGCACAGAAGAGTTCTGGCCAGGTCACAAAAGGACAGAAGTTTGTTTTCTCCCTTAGTTTTCCTTGGAAATAGGTTTAACAAAGAGACATGTGCATACACAAAAGAGCACAGAAACAATTTTCTAAAGAGATGCTACAGTTCATCTGAAGATGAAAAGGAAAAATAGCTGTAAGCAAGCAAAAACTGTGTCCTGATAAAAATGTCAAACATTCCTGAGAAATTCTGACTGATTGCACAGATACAGCAGCTGAACCAGAGGAACATATAGAAAATCTGTAAGCAATGGTGTCCTGTCATTTGATCCTTTACCCCTGGGTAGTAAATAATTTCAAGGAAGCTAAGCATTTTGATGATCTCAAACATTTCTTTAGAAATATGCAGTGGAGCAATTTTATAAATCACATCATAGAGCACATTACAAATCCATGACCAGGATGAGGGAGGAATATCCTGTACTCCCAGCACATGAAATACCAGTTGAGAACAAGGACTGAGGACATAAATTCTGTCCTCTATGGCTTAAGAATAAATTAAGGAGTAGAAAGTGACCTCAAAGTTAGGCACTCATTTAACTTGACAGTTTTTTTTGACACAAAAGAACTACAGCAGATTTTTTTACCAATTCCTTCATTCTGAACTGGTGTTATTTTAGGTTATTTAGACAAGTCCTCCAAAGTAAATGCACAACTCATTCTTCCTGCTGCCTCAAACCTCAGTGGGACTACCACTCACTAAAGTCTTGGTGATTTATAGCAATCAAACACAAACCCAATATGAATTTTGTTTTGGTTTGGGTTTTTTGGTTTTGTTTTTTTTTGAAGCAGCACTAAGACCAAGATTAGAAGGGAGGGGAGGGTTTTAAGCATTCTTGAAATAAACTATACAAAGCCTCAATTATTAAAAGTGACAGACACTCACTGCAACAATCTATCACTTTCACTACAGTGCATTAACTTTCTATGGCTAATTTATTATCTCCATACCTTCTCTTTGATTTCTGGTGTTAGTAACTACAGCCTGTTTTTCACAGCAAGCTGGGATAAACTCACAGCAGTGAACACGCTGGTTCCAATCCCTTAGTCCCAAAAATGCACCTTTGAAACTCCACTTAAAGGAGAATGATGTAGCTAGTAATTCAACCCTAAAACAGACATTCACAGTTATCTTTGAAAGCAATATTGCAGAGTTAAATGTTTCCTTAGTCTTGATCTCAATTACCCTACTTACCCCTTGAATTAAATCCTGTTACAGATTAGATTTAGCTAGAGGAATATGTAAGCCATCAGACCAAAGTGTCATTAAGAATACAGCTTGAAGCTAGTTAATCAATCATTTAGGCATCTAAAGCTAGTCATCAAGTACAGAACTGCAGCTATTTGGTTTTCCTCTAAGGCTGGGCTTGGTGCAAACAAGAAAAAAAAGCACTGAAATGGAGACTGAAATCTCAGAACTACCTAGCCTCGAGATCATATCCAATCTCATTCTGACAATAACATCTAAAAAAAGGAAGAGCTTGATTGCAAACAGATGCAAAATATAAAACACAAGTTACTATTTACCCATCTTGCCTTCAGTGTTTACACAAACTAGCAGATCTCCTTGTAAAATATTTACCTTGCTAAAACTATCAGTCATCCCCAAGTAAAGGGACAGAATAAAATCGGCTTGCAGAAGTAATTTGTGCAACAATTTTAAGATGGCCAGAATTCTTTTTGATGTGTACAGCACAGCAAGACTTTCAAGTCCAAGTGACAAATTCAATCAAAGGCACTGTCCTTCAGAAGTGTGATCTAAAGCAGCAGAACACAATGGAGCATTTACACTGCATGTCCCACTTCTGGCAGCAGGAGAGCCTGTGAAAAATCCACCACAAGGCTTCCTGAACGGATCCGTTCATTACTGGGTGCTCAGCAGGGACTTACAAGTCAGGTTAGTAAAAAACCTGCTGAAAATATAACATGCCAAATAAATACTTTCCCAGGAGTGTTTTTCCTCACCTGCCAAGACTTGAGGTGTAATAGAGGATGCTGCATGTTCTAGGACAGGGAGGCACTCATGGGACACAATTAAAAGATGCCCATATCCTAACCCATCCCATCCAGAGGTCAGCCCAGGGGAGGAAATTCCATTTTCTGGTTTTTCCTAGACTCTGCTACCCCTTCCTCCATTTCCAAAGTGCACAAGGGAGGGAACCAAAGCAACTTGGAAAAATGGGCAATCTACCTTCCCTGAAAAATCAAATCTTTTGATGGACCCAGAGCTGTGAGAGAGAGAAAGGAGGGGAGATCCAGTGCCAAGAAGCTGAAAGGAAGCTCTTATGATTTAATAAGTAAATGTTAATTTATATAAAGAGGGTATTATATGGTGGCTAAGTTCATTCAGTTAAAGTACCTTGAGAGAAAATTGCTCACCATAAAATCAATCCCAATGAATTCTCTGCTGTCTCTGAGTTTGAAGTCAGAGCTTGGATCTCAACAGAATTGAAAAAAATTACTATTATGATTTTGTTATAATTATCTTTTTAATACAAAAGTGTCCTCTCAAAAAATTCAGAGAGGCATTTAGACAAGGTAAATCAGTAGAGCATGCCTTACTAATCCTAGATTTTAAGCATCTGCAATAGCATAAAGAGTATCCACAGAAACAGTGTTAGAATCAGCCCATAATAAATGAAGTAAATTTAGTCTCCATTACCTATTAAACATAACATTCAGATACACAGTGTAGTAACTGAATTACTTCTAAATTAGAGTTATTTGCACATAATAGGCCCAAGTTTCTCAATGCTGACATTTAATACAGTTGGATTTTTTAAGTGTTAAAAGGGTTGAGAGTACACAAAAATACCAGGAGATAGTCAGTGCCTTGCAACTAGAGCTCCATCTCCAAGTTCTGCTCTAGTGCCATGGCAGGCTAGTGCAGGGGAAAAAAAGGAACAATTAGAAAATGTGGTTCAGCTATCATTAATCTGCATCAAAGGAATATAATGATGCACATTGTGTGCCTTTCAAATTATTCTCTATTACGGGTTTCAGAACAGAAGTTGAGAAATCTCTCTGACAAACTAGTCCCTTATTAAAAATCAAAGTGAAGAGCTTTGGTACCATCTGTGCAACATTAGTGCCTTCACTGAAGAATGATTATTTTGCAAGTTAAGCATTCAACACCGAGGGGGAAAGGGAGAAATTCCAGCTATTCAAGACTTCATCTTTAGATATTATGGAAAATGTCACAGCATCCATGAAATGCAATGAACAGGAGATCCACATCCAGTAAATGGGAAACAAAGTCATGATACTGTAAAGGCTGACTGAAAGTTGATCTTGCTGACTGTCCACCAGCATCAGCACGAGCTTAGGAGGCTTTGACCAACACCTGCAAGGTGCAGCTCTGCATGAGAAGAGGGGAGGAAGGCTTTCTGTTTGAGGTATAAGAGTGAAGCAGACTGCTACAAACAATAAGGTAAAATCAACTACAAACGGTTGGTGATGGTCCCATGGAAGTTTGCAGCAATCCCTTTTCAAAGAACATCACACACAAAAGTCTATTTAGAACTCCTCTTTCTGTAAATCACCAAATGTGGTGTTTGATGTCCACTGTGCCCAGCACTCAGCAAGTCCTCAGGAATCCCCTGCCTGTGAAGCCCATCATCCCACCACTGTCAGCTCCCAAGGAACAGTGTCCTGGACACTGCAACATCAGAGCTAAAGGGTTTGAGCTGCACACATCCCACCCCTGGGGCCTGCCAGCCAGCTCCCATCTTCCCTTAGAGGTACAGCACAGGGCAGCCAGCTCAGGCACCTCTCCTCACCTTGCCATGGACTAAGCACATAAAACCTCAAACAGGTGAATTCATTTGGAGGCTCAGCATTTCCCATCTATAGGTTGAATTTTCCACCTATAATTTGCATTTTCCAGCCCGTTTCAGGTTTGTTGTTTGCCAATTCATCTTCAGTCACCCCAGGAGTGCCATTTGCTGTGTTTCCCTCTAATTTAAAAGGGAAGTATTAGCTGTTTTGTGCAGTCTTTCCTGAATTATTTGCTGCTGCTTCTTACAATGCACATGCTGTTTGGCAGAAGCTATTTTTATCCCCATGGAATACAAAGTGAGATCCCTCTCAAGTCTGCTGTGGAACCTCAGGGTATAGGGATTTTTGTACTTGAAATATTCAGTGTGAGCTTAACCCTATACTTCTCAGTCACAGCAGTTCCATGGGGTTTTTTAAAAGAAAAACACACAACTTACTGCATGCACTAGCTCTGTCAGAGACTAAAAAACTACTGGTAGGATGCACTTAGAAATTTCAGCGTCAACAAGGATCTCCAACAAGATTTAAGAGAAGCCACTGCACACTCAAAACAAGGCATACACAGCAAATATGCTAAAGGGACATAAAACAAATATATGGAAATATTCTTTTTTTTTTTCAGCTGCCTCTCTTCCTTTCCTGCACTGAAAGATTGATTTTTCGGTCTATTTCCTTTACTGGAACATAAAGTACAATTTCTGACCTTCTAACACAAAAGAGAAGAAAATATTGTTGACAGAAGTACAGCGCTGTAAGAACATGAAAGCAAGTCCTTAACAAGAGAAGAGAACCCAGGACTCTCCAAACTCAAACATATTTCACTCTGGATACATTAACTTCAAGGCATAACTTAATGTATCCAGACATCTATGGGAGATGAGGGATTAGCCAGAGAGGAGGGACAAAACATCCTGAAGAATTTGCTCTCAAACTCTCTAAAGCTACAATATCCTGTGATTTTCAACTTTTTTTTTTTTCCCCAACACATAACTGTGTTTTTCTTAGAGGTGAGCCCATTTACTTATGAATTCAAGCCATTCCTGAGAGTGAACTGTAACCAGCTCAGGAGGATTTTCTCCTAACCTCAGGATGTACATCCAAAAGGCCACTGTGCTAATCCTCAGCACACTGCAAAGATTACAAGTGACAGAAAGGCATCTCCCTAACCATTTCATATAAAACATTCTTGTAAACTTCTATTTTGTGTCTGCTTTTAAGGCAGAATAAGGGATGATAAAAAGAACCCCATTTAGTTCTGCAGCCTAGCCACACCACGCAGACCTGATTTTAGAACTATGGGATTAAGTGTACTATTCCATTTTCAGTACAGTTAAACATCAGACCAATTTTTAAGAGTTAATCCATCTCTAAGAGTTCTCCAAAACATCTAAACAGTATCAATAATGCTACCACGTTGTATTTTAAATGCTTTATTTATAGCATCACAAATAGTTCCTCCTCTCAGAATGATTCTCTTCCAAGTGTGCTTTTAAAAGCCTTCATCACTTAAAATGCTCCCCTGGAATCCTATTTAAGCCATCATCTGTTTTCTATGATACAGAAGATTTAATCACCATAGGATTTTATACCTATATAAAATGTATTTCTTTACACTTGGACACGGGCTTCCAGCCTCATCACTTAAAATCCATTTTGGTGTCAATAAAGAGCTATTCCATAAAGGAGTGGAGGTGCTGATGGGATTAGACATAGAAAAAGAATCTTTAACTTAGGCAAACGTATTAGGAAGCAACAAAGAAAGAAGAATTACCTATTCTGTATCTGACAACTAAATGAATGTTTCCTAAAACTTGGTATTACATAAATGCTCCCCTCTGAGCTTGCAGAAGAAATACACAATCATCTACGCTTATTTCACTACAGTTTTTCCTACTTTGACAAACATGCTAAAATTTGATAGAGATGAATTCCCAGAGTACGTTCTCTGCAATCTTCTTGCACAGTCAGCAGTGACACAACTTCACTGCAGCAGACTAGCTGATAGTTAGGGGCCAGAAAATAAACGAGTTAAGACTTGCTTCCTTCCCCTTTTCAGGCAAGGAACGTAGATAATTTTTCCCATGTGCAAAAAACCCTGAACTGAAAATTCCTGGGACAGCAGGCACGACTCAGTGCACAGAGGCAGGAGAAGAGATGCATTAATTCTCTAATAGGGCCCCCCTAATACAATGCAGAACATTACACACTAGGGCTCCCAGAAGATATGTTAACCTGTGCCCCTGCTTTGTGCCACGTGACTCAGCAATCTCTCCCACTTTCATCTAATTTTGGAAGTTGGAGTCCAATGAATTATGGACTAACCCGCTAACGCGGATTTCTTAGTAAAACAGATTCAAAGAACGAGCAATCCATACAGACAGCTCTCTTCAAATCAAATTTTCCAAACGTGATTTGGAGCAGCCTCTCGGAATCCTAAGCAGGGCTGCACTGCTGGTTCCCTGTAAAGCCTGTAGGATGGAAAGGGGGCGGCCTGGCCTCTGCAGCCACCAGGGAGCCGGGCGAGTCTCACCGGAGGCGTCGGCGCCCAGGAGCTGCCGCAGCTTGCTGCACAGCTGGATCATGTTATCCAGCTGCCGGCTGACCTGCGTGTCCTGCACCCAGGCTGGCACGTGGCACACGGGGCACTCGCTGCCGACACAGTCACCCACGCAGGACCTGGAAGGCAAAGGGAACACCCATTATGCAGTGGAAGTTACCTGCTGCACCTGTCCTTGCACAGCCCAGCGAGAATCCCTTCTGGCATCGACAAACCGCCACTGTAAAGCCCACACGAGTTAGCCACAACAGCAGGACAGGACATGTTTGTCATGGCAAGTGACAAGCTGAACGTAATTAAGCAACACACTTCCAGAGCCCTGTCAGGACAGTCACTGAAAAACACAGTGCCTCACAAGCTGGCCCAAATTTTCAAAAGCTCCACTGCTGTTTGACTCCAGGTAACAATTGGGCTTAAAAACTACGTGTCCTTTCACATCTGCTGTTCTGCAGCCTTGCAGTTTTAAACAAGTGCCAGAAAGCCAAGCCATAGTAAACTACAATTTCTGCTTTTTCCTAGTTAAAATTTGCTTGATGTGTGAAGTAGTTTCACCTGTGTGAACATTTCTCTGTAGGAAGCCCCATGGAGATCTCTAGGAGTGTTTTATCACTGCTCTCCTTCACAGTGTTTATGTCAGATGATCATGGTGGGATAGGAGGGGAAACATATTTCCCCAGTAATACCCCTCTCCCCAAATCAGCCTAAAATCTTTTACTCTTTTGATTAGGCCAGTGAGAAGACCTTATGATTTGCCACCTGAACTGCAACATTCAAGGGCCATTGCTACATCTCACCTGTGATTTATCCTATGAAACAGAGGTTACAGCTCCACACAACCAAGACTGAATCAATCTCAACAGTCTCAGACACCTGACTACTACTCATGTAAAAATTGCTAATAGGTGTTTTGTGCTTTGAACAGGCAGAGGCCTGTGTGGCTGAGGCACTGCTGTGTTTGGGAGACTGAAGCACAGCTCTTGGCTCCAACATATCCCAGATGACATTTGACAGACCCCTTGGAGCAAAGGGAAGGGCCAACCAGGTCTCCTTCTCTAGGGAAGCTGGCCTCAGGCTTCCCACTGCTGTAAATGGCACTGAAAAGGAAATGCAGAATGAGTTTGAGAGCAGAACATCTCTTCATTAGGTGCAGCTGTTGGGGTTTTGTAGACAACAGGTAATGACTGCAGGTAACCTAGCACAGCTACCCCAGCAGAACTGCAGAAACTGACCTTGCTAAACATCCCTGTCCATAACAAATCCATGGTGAGGGAGAACTGGCTGTTTTATGTGTGGCCTGAGTACTGCAGTTCATCAGTCTCAGATCTATCACTCCATATTTCAGAAGCCAGCTCCAGCCACTTGCCCCGATCCTCCCCAGGTGTGCTAATAAATGTCTGACATCAGCAGTGGACCAGAATCAGTTCACAACACTTAAACCTCACAGAAATTAATCTTAACCTAAATTTCACAGAACCCAAACTTGGCAGAACTTCAATGCAACAGAACTTCAAATTAACAGAGAACACAAACCTAGTATCACTTAAATGTAACAAAACTAAAGTCAGAGCTGAGAGTGTTCCTTCAAAAAGTTCCAGGTACAATCGAATTTTGACTCCAGCATTACAAAAAAGGTACTGGAAATTTTTCATGCAACAGTTAAACATCAATTTGCAACATCAATATACAAACAAGCAACTGAGTGGTAACTGAAATAGCAGCAACCTGGACTTACTGGAGAGGTTATAAAGGTGTGGCAAAGTACACTGTGATTTGACATAATTTGGTTTTGAGAACACCTCATGGTAACAGCAAATATTATTGAAAATATCTAATTTGCTTCTAAAGAAATCAATCTGAATTTCCTTAGGTTTATATAAAAAAATAGCCACTGTCCAAGACTCAGTCATCAAAGGACAGATGAAATTGCTGCTAAAAGGTCAGGCATACAAGAGGGAAAAGATCAGGCACAACAATAACTCAGATAGTAGCAACTAAATGCCTTTTTCTGGAGCAAGAAAGAGCTGCTAATGAGTGCTTGAGACTCCTGTTAGAAGACTCATCATTACAAACCCAATTGTCCTCTTGATGTTTAGAAAATTCTTCTTTAAAAACCCCACAAAACTTCACAATGAACAGTGGGTGATTCAAATCTATCACCTAGAATACACAGGGGTAATCCAAAATAAAACAGTGAGGCGTTAGATGTCCAACAGCTAAACAATTACATTTATTAAGCCACATGCTCATATTTATAAAAAAATTTTAGAAGTTACTGCGGGTTATTTTACAAAACAATCTGTAGACAAGTTGTATAAATGAAATAAATAAAGAATTCCTTCAAACAGCAGAATCATAGAATGGTTCCAGTTGGGAGGGACCTTACAGCCCATCTCATTCCATCCCCTGCTGTGGGCAGGGACACCTCCCACTATCCCAGGGGGCTCCAAGCCCGGTCCAACCTGGCCTTGAACACTACCAGGGATGGGGCAGCCACAGCTGCTCTGGGCAGCCTCTGCCAGGGTCTCACCCGCTCTCACAGAGAAAGATCTCTCCCTAAAATTCACTGTAAACCTGCTCTCTTGCAGTGTGAAGCCACTACCCTTAGCCCTGTCCCATGTTCTTGTGAAAGGTCCCTCTTCAAGAATCTTCTACAGCAATTAATGGCCACAGCTGGGAAAGAACACGTGTCTGGAGAGAAATAAATAATCTGTGCATCTTTTAGTACATGCATGCTGGGGGAAGAGATGCTGAGGGCATCTGTCCCATAATCACTTACTCCTTAAAAAGCCAGTAAATATTCTACTTGTGTTTTACCAGGCCTTCAACACTGTAAACTCCTATTAGAAAAGTGCAGCTGAAGATAGGGAGTGGATACACATCTGTGAGGGAGGGTTTCCTCAGCTTCTACTGACATAGTGACAACAGATTAACAGGAAGCAAAGCTGAGTATCTATACTGGCTTACAAGCAGAGGTTAGACAGCATCCTCCTTCTTCACCCTAACAAAGGTAGGCTTTTATCACACTGCTTACACCTGTGCTGTGCAGAGCAACTGAGATAAGCAGCAGACCTTTTCACTCCCCGTGTTTGCATGTGCATGCCGTGAAGAGCAGGGACACGCAGGGCGGCCAAAAGGTTCCACCACCTCACCCAAAGGCGGCTCTGAGGCACAAACATTTCAGTCTCCGTCTGCATTGACGATGCAGTGAGTTGTCCACCACCACCTCAGAAGTGCCTTGTTGGCAGAATGTTTCTAATTTAAGTCAGTTTTCGTGAAGCAGTCAGATTATTTGGCCAACTCTAAGCAGAGGTAAGCCTGCCTACGCCACCGTGTTTGGATGCGTGTGAAAACAGGAACAGGCACAGAGGCAGATCTGAAGGAGCAAAATCTTGATAGAAGGCCAAACCAGCAACAAGCACCACCCACCCCTCTGAGGCAGAGGAAAACCCCCTTGGAAACAGGAAACACCTTCTCAAGCTGCTCTTTTTTGTTTATGTGAGGAGAAAGAGAAAGGAGTTGAAGATGAGGACAACCGCACGTTGTTTTGGAATTGTACCGCACTACAAGCGGACAATTCCCTCCATCAGACTGAAAGTTCCCTTCACACCTGGCCAGCATCCTGAAGCCTAAACCAGCACTCCTGCAGGGGACGCAGAGGGGAACAGCAGCTCCCGCTTTCCTCTCCCCCTCAGCCCCCCGGAGCGACCAGAAGGCACCAGCGGTGCCCACCTCCCCACAGCCCGGAGCGGGCGGGCGGGCCCCGGTACTTACAGGCAGAAGACGTGCTCGCACTGCCCCAGGGACACGGGCTCCCGCAGGACGCCGGCGCTGTGGGCAGAGCAAGGAGAAACGCGGCACTTTTAACACGCGCGGCCACACGGCAGGGGCCGTGGGGGAAAATAGGGGAGGGAAGGGGAAAGGAGGACATCCATTACCAGCGGGAGCAGCTCAGCGCCCTCTCCATGCGCCCCAGCGCGGCGCGGGTGTGGGACCAGGGGTGCCCGGGCAGCGCCATGGAGGGGGCGGCGGGGCGGAGCAGGCAGCCCGGAGCCGGCTGGTTGCCCGAGCGTCCGCGCAGCGCCCTTTTCATCGCTTCGCTCACAGCGGCTCCCTCAGCGCTCCCTGATCAGCCCTTCCCTCATCGCTTCCCTCACAGCGGCTCCCTCAGCGCTTCCCGCCGCCGCTCCGAATCCCCCGCCCGCCGCCTCTGCGCAGGCGCGGGTGCCGCGCGCGCGCTGCCCGCCCTCAGCGCTTCCCGCGCTCCGGGAGCGGGGCGGGCCGGACCGAGCCGGGCCGGGCCGGGCGGAGATTCCTGAAGAGCGGGCTCAGTCGGGGTGTGGCGAGGGTAAGTGGGTGGTGGTGTCCTCACGTGCGGCTCGGTGGGCGGGAGTCTTCAATAATTTTCGGGAAAACAAGGCTGTTAATGTCTTCAGGAACGACTAGGTCTGAAAGAACCGCTTGACCGCCTTGAGAAAAAATGGGTCTTTTTTGTCTCTGCGAACATCAAACTGTGCAAGTTGTTGGAGGACCCAGACAGTTTGAGCCTCTGAACTTTATGGTAATAGGAGAAATGGGTCCGCACAAGTCTCTAAGTCTGTTGCGGAACCCAGAGCGTCTGAAGTTCCGAACTTCAGGGGCAAATGGCGATGCATGTTCAGGCAGCTTGAGGCCCTTTCCTCTTGTCCCATCCCCTGTTCCCTGGGAGCAGAGCCCAATCCCCCCCTGGCTGTCCCCTCTGGTCAGGGAATGGTGCAGAGCCACAAGGAGCCCCCTGAGCCTCCTTTTCTCCAGGCTGAGCCCCTTCCCAGCTCCCTCAGCCTCTCCAGCTGCTCCAGTCCCTTCCCAGCTCCGCCGCCCTTCTCAGCACAGCCTTCAGCCCTTCAACATCCATCTTGTCCTCAAGTGCCCAGAACTGCACACAACACTTGAGGCATGGCCTCACCAGTGCCCAGCACTGGGGAAAAATCACTTCCCTGGTCCTGTGACCACACTGTTCCCAATACAGGCCAGGTGCCATTGACCTTCTTGCCTACCTTGGGCTCGTGTTCAGCCGCTGCCTCTGGCACCTCCAGGGCCTTTCCCAGCTTTCCAGCCCCTCTGCCCCAGCCTGGAGCTGCAGGGCGTTGTTGTGGCCAAAGTGCAGGACCCACTTGGCCTTCTTGAGCCTCATGCTGTTGGCTCAGCCCATCTAGATACCACAACAGCACCCAAATTGTTCACGTGCCCAAACCTGATGCTCCTGTGTGGGTCTTTCCAGTGTTTGTGTGCCTATAACAAACGTGTCCAGCACAGCAGAAATATCCTACTCAAAGAGTAGGACTCAAAGAGGGCCTGATACACTCGGGTGGGCACGGCATTGTGGTACTGAGGGCACCCACCCCAGGCACAGCACCTGCCCCGTGCCAGTGCCATTCCACTTTAAACATCTCATTTTCTTCTCTCTCCTCTCCCCGTTCCTCAGCTTCCTCTGGCAGAGATCCCTCACCAGTCGCCGTTATTTCGGGTTTCCAGGGTGGTTTTTTCCTTCAGCCTGTGTGTCCTGCAGCACCCCAGGCCACAGCCCAGTCTCCCACTTTTGCAGGCTGATGTTTTTCAGGCGGTACCTGCGCAGAGATACAGCCCCCACCATCCCTCTACAGCGTAATTACTGGAGCACATAAAGCAGTTATAGCAGGAATTTATCACTTTCAGGTAGAAATACTCCTGGCCAAGTAAAAGATAGAGCAGGAATGCCAGGAGCAATTTATAACGGGCTTACTGACATTTCACGTGGAGAAGCTCCGCCAGTGAATAAGCATCAAGCCATAAATCTTGGAGAAAACATGATTAAAGTGAGCGAGTTATTCTTTGAGGGAACTTCATCATAAAAGGACATGGTGGTGTGGAGCTGCAAAATTTGGTTTGCGAAAGTCGTAGACAACAGCCATCAGAGGGGTGTCCCAGCCTTACCTTATCTAGGCAGGAGTTCTACTTAAATGGGTGTTAAATCAGGGCTGAAAGTATTTCTTAATAAGTTATTAATGTCTTCCAAGAGGGAGGTTCTCCAGTTTTCAAGTGTCACACTCCTCTGCTTTCGTAGCTCGTTCCCTCCGTGGCTCCTGAACACCGGGGACGGTCTAAATTGTGAATTTTGTGATTTTTTTTTCTTTATTTAGGGAAAGCTAAATATTTATCTTCTTTGCTAATACGAGCCATAAATGCAAGGGAGTGGGCTCCATACAGGATGTGGGATTGTGAAATCTCTCAGCACTTTAGATCTGAGGACGTTTGCTGCTATCATCTGTGGCACAGCTGGCACATCACAGGGTGAAGCAGCATCACGCTCTCTGCAGTGATGGTGACTCCCTATCCCTGTCCGCGGGAGAGGAATCCACGGACGGGCTGAAAGGTCCAACAGCAGCCTTGGCAGTGGCACTGTCCTCCCGGAACCAGGGCAGAGCGGGCTGGATGCCCGCACGCCCATCCCCGCCCGCCTCCTTTCCCCGGCGCAGGGAGCAGCGCTGCTCGCTGCCCTCGGCAGCGCTCGGATCCCGCCGAGAGAAGTGTGCCTGTGCCTCTCTAATGGGCTGCTGTTTCCCGGCGCTCAGGAAGGAGCAGCAGCCGCGGGGGCGAGCGTGGAAGCCAACAAAAAGCACTTTGTGTTGCCTTGTGAGCGCCACGTGCGGGTGAGGGATGCCCGCGGGCGGCTGTGTCTGACGGGCTCTGAGTGCAACGAGCTGCTTCAGGGCACGGCATCCTCCTTTCCTGTCTTGCGGGAGGCAGAGGGGCAGGCAGAGGTGCCCTGGGCCTGTGCTGCCCAAAGAGGAGCTTGTCCCCAAGCCCTGCAAGCCAGGGGACTGGCACGTGGTGCCTCTTCTCACCCTGTGTGCATGCACCAACACAGCTGGATGCGGGAGGGGGATGACAGCAAGGGACACATCTGCACCCTCACGCCTTTCCTTGGGCTGCAGGGGGTGGAGCTGGGACACAGATCTGCTCCTCACGTCGCCAGAACCGGGATAAACTCACAAAATAAGCTAAGCTTGTCATTCTTCCCCTTAGAAGAGTTGCCAGGTGCAACCTTAACATCCTACTCCCTGTGACTTGGCTCATCCTGTGCTCCAAAAAACACAGCTCCCTGCATCTTCCAGGGCACCAGGGATCCTGAAAGATGGCAAAAGGCCTCATTGCTGAGATGAAACTTTAACACAGTTCGAAGCATTCGGAGCAGGTTACAAACAACACTTGATCCATAGATCTCTTGAGCCAACCTGGCATTTATGTTCACAAAATATGAGATGCTGATATATACTGTATAGCACAGTAAACCAGATAAGTGCCTCCTCTTCCTTTCCTCCAGCTGAAATATGTTTAGTGTCTCTCTCAATAAATCCACGGATGCAATAGTTTCCATTGTGCTGAGACATTATGTGGGAATTTACAAACATTTACAACTAAGTTAAACTGAGGCAAAGCACTGCCCTGGGCAGCCTGCATCTAACAAATACTTGCGTTCAAGAAAGATGTAAAAGTCACGAATGATTCATTCTCCTTAATTTTATAAAGGTTAAGGAGCTGGCACTCTTGGAAATCTCAGAAATGTCTTCTTCAGCAGTGAATTACTGCAACCAATTGGACAGTCAGAAGCAAAAAAAAAAAAAAATGATGGGGGAGAACAGAGGGAAGCAAGAAATATATCTCTAAATTTGGTTTATGCAGTATTTAAAGTACAAGTAAAGCCATTCCAGGCAGTATAAGGCCCACAGACTTTAAAATAAATTTGTTGCATGACAGAAAGCCAGTAAAAGGGTTTCAGCAGTGCTGTGATATAGTGAGGCAGCAGCGTTTGGGGTGTGCATGAATCAGTGGCTCAGTGCCCTGCTGAGGCAGTGCTCATCCTCACCGTGCTGGGCTGGAAATGGGATTCCCAAACAATGCCGAGCTCCGGAGCCAAACCCGCGCTGAAGGATGGCTCTGCTCCCTGGCTGACGAGGAAGGTAAAAAATCCTCGCCTGCCTCGGGCTTCATTTCAAAGCATTGCCCATCTGCTAAAGACCTTTCCGTGGAAATACACCGCTACCTGATATTTTATTCATTTAGTGAAGTTCCCCAGCTGTTTCTCAACAAATACACAATTATTATGTGATTCATCACGTAACGGGAAGGAGCGTGCAGAGGGAGGCAGTTGCACTGAGTTTTGTAAATCAGTTGTTTTCCCTGGGGCTAAAAGAGCCAAAGCTCCATGAAGAGAGGGTCCCTCTGCTCCCACCCACCTGAATACAGAGCACAGCCTGGAACCACTGTACCCTGCCAGGAAAGGGAGCTCAGCAAGACATGCTGAGCACCCACAGCGAGTGACAGGATGGATCCTCTTCAACAGAAGACTGAGGAAAAAACTGGAGGAGGTGCAGCCTCATCTTTGAATTCCCTCTCTCCCCGAAAGTCTGAATCAGAGGCTTTAACAGGCGTAGTTTGCTCCTCAGGCCACCCCTCTGGGGCCAGTTTTGCTCCACACCCAAAGCTCACCGTGGTTGCAGAGGCACTGTGGGCTGCAGTGCTGGTTTGACAGACACAGGGCTGCTGAGATCATTCAATGCAGTAATTGATTAGGGCTGTTAGACTGCCAAATTTTAGCATTTCAAGAACTGAGGGGTTTGATCCCCGAAAGGAAATAATAATAATATTAATAATATTAATAATAATAATAATAAAGTCTATTACACGTTCAGACTAAGCAGCACAGTCAGCATTGCATTACATGGCATTAAATCATTCCTCAAGTCTCGATAGCAGGAACATCTGCTGGTGTTAGACATGGCATTTTTAATTAAAGGCAGCAGCAGAGAAGCCTGTGGTTCATTGGTTCTGCTTTCACCGTGTGAATTGCTAAATCCAAAGGGCACTTGCACAAAAGATTTGGTCAGAGCACAAGCTCTGGGCCCAGCATTGCAGAAGCACAAGCAGAAAAGCAACAGAGGTGACAGGTAATTTCCACCTGCCCATCAGGAGATCTCTGTCAATGCCCATGCTGGCCAAAACTGTGGGGGATGTTACAAAGCTTAATTTACCCTTCTGATTTGACCAGAAAAAGGATTTCCTGCAGAAAGGCAAGTAACAGAGAGCAGCAGAGCATGAGAAAACCCTGTGCCCAGCTGGGGACCACGTTCACAACCTTGCTGCAGAACTGCTGATGCTCCCCTGCCCCAGTGCTGGGGTACATGGACAGATGGCACAGACCCTCCCTATCAAGTGGTGCTCCCCGGAGTTTTTACTTCCGAAGGACAAAAGGTTTGAACTGGGAATATTTTGCATCCCATGTCAACTGCCCTTCAAGAACTTTGGCTCTAAGCCAGCCGAGCAAGACCAAAAATCCCCATCAGTCCTGGGATTTGAGGGATTTCAGCACGGCTGGAAAATGCCCAAAACCCCCAGGGTGGGTGGATACATCCAAGGCAGAATCACACCAAAAATTGCCTTCTTGCCCTCTCCCACCTACCACCACCCCAAGGCAGTCCCACTAACTTGGGTCACACTAGGCAGTCTGCTTTGGTGGCACCCAGCCTCTCTTCAATAAAATCTGAACTTAAATCTGCAAAATGCCAGGCCCTGGCTCAGCTGGGTGGCTGGGCAGAGATGAGGAGCAGAGAGGAGTTCTTGTCTTGGGCTGTGGATGTCAGAAATGTCAGCCCCACAGACACGTGTGGCTGCCTCCCCGCTGGCACTGAGGGGGCCAGGATTTCCCTCGGCGAGCCCCACAGATGGTGTTTGTTTGCTCAGCCACCATAAAAAAGGGAAATATTTGGTGCAATCTGCTAGCAGACAGAGACAGACATATGGTCGGTGCGAGGCAAGCCCGGATGCTCAGGAAAACACAGTCAAGGCTCTGCAGCAGCTTTTAGATGTTGGATTGCCTTGAGCTGGGTGGGAGACAAGTCCAAGGAAACTGCTGATGAACCTGGGTGCAGGTTTTGTACTGCTGTGGCTTGAACTGTCTTATTAGCCCCCCCTCTGATTTAACTTATTGTGCTATCCCTGTTGTGCTAGTTATTGTAATTAACCCAGTTTTAGTTGATGTAAACCTCAGCTCTGGCTCAGTGCTTGGAGAGATTCACCTTGGTTTGATGTCTGTTCATCTGGCACACACAAAACACGTTAAAAATGACAGGGACCATTAAAGGCAATTACTCGCATTTTTCAGCCCTGTGGAGTCAAAGTGCAGGTGCAATGTTGCTTTTGTTCTTTTTACCTGTGACTGTTCTTAAATGTGTCATTACAGCTTCAAGCCTAAGGGAGATCTTTGGGCCACCCCCAAAAAAAATCAAAATCTTTTTATTTCCCTTCCAGTTACATTTTAAAGATGCAAACCATAATTTTATGTTTCCCAGATACCAAGGCCTATTTCATAATCAGGACTAACCTCCAGCTGAAGCAGCCCTGGTGACCTCCATGAGGTCGGTCAGGGATCTCCACGCCTTTAGTCAGGGCTCAGCACCTCGAGTTACACCAAGATAAAGCAAATAACCAGGAGCATAGACTGACTGACTTTGGGGAGAAATTTGTTGTGATTCCTTAACAACTTTTAAAAATTCAAGTTAATTTGGGTGTTAGAGCAGACCCCCCAGGTACACCTGAGTGAGGGCAGAGAGAGATGCTGTGCCCAAGCACTGAGATAAGGATCCCTGGGCAGTGGAGCTGTGTCACCGAATTCAGAAATGATCTGTGGGGAGGGATGGAGCCAGTCTGGCCCCAAACACCAAGTACAGTCATGCTGGTGCCCTGCCAGCCTTGCTCTGGTGCATGAGTGTCTCAGTCTCACCTTTTAGCTTGAATAAAGTCAAATCAGGGGGGAAAAATAATATAGCAGCCAGGAGTACAGCTGGCATCTCTGGAGAATATGAAATATGTGGGTAATGCTCCTTTAATTTAAAATGAAATACTCCTTCCTTGCTAAGCCTTCCTTCCAAAGGGAGGAGCAGCAGGCTCCAGCATCCCAGAAAACCAGGCCTGGTGCTTTTTAAATGTGAGAGCCACAGTTGGGCTGTAGATAAAAAAACAAGGAAACATTGGAGTTACTGCAGAGATCCACGGATGCAATGCAGTAGCTGGGGAGGGCCAGCACTGTGCCTTGCACTGGGGCTGGAGGGAGGGCTGGGGGTGGTGGAACAGGTCCCAGACCTCCCAGTCTGGCTTTCCCCCTCAGTGCTGGTTTGCTGTGTCAGCACAAGACAGATTTTGTTGGGCTGCAGCTTAGCCTGAACTGTTGGCAGCCCCTCACCTGCAGAGCTCCCAGAGCATCTTCCTGACTTGCTTCCTAGCTGGAGGAAACTAAGGAGCAAAAGCCACAGCACATCTGTATGTGTTTACAAGTAGAGTTATGTGTTCTGTAAATAGGTGAGGATATTATTTTTTTTCCATACTAATCCATACTAAATCCAAATTAACATGATAGCGGCTCCTGATGATTTATGTTGTTAGAGTAAATAACAGCAACTGCACGGCACTTAGCTGATGATTAATGATCCTTATTTACAGTGTGTTCAGCTCAGGTCTGCAGTTTACACTTGCAAACATCAAAGGAGGGTTCAGCTTTCCTTCTCTCCTTGTATTTTGAGGCCACGTTGTAAATCCTGTACCAGCAGCTTCGGCAGCTGCATTTTAATCCACAAATAGGATTGCCATGCACTTCCAGGAGAAACAGTGGTCTGACCTGTGAGCCATGGGAGCTGTTTCCCTCTGGCCTGGGAGCAAGTCTGGCTTCTCTGCAGGCAAGAGAGCCAAACCATGGCAGTGGGTGACACCATCACACCCTCCCCTCTGGATTACCAGGGTCTGTCACTCAAATGTACCATGCTGCAGGCACAACCCCTATTTTTGTGCTCTGGTTTTCCTATAATCCCTCCTCTTGATCCACCTGAGGGAAGCTCAGGTGAGCTCCTCTGCCCTCCCAGGGCCAGTGCACATTCCCAGCCCTGCACCCACATCGTGCTGCTGGAACTCCCCAGCCCTGAGCCATCCAAACCCTTTGGACAGGTTCCTTTTTCCTGCCCGTGGGGATGGGAAAGCCCTGGCACAGACCATCCTGTTTTCACTACATTGGTGCTGAGCACCTCTGCATGGCACAGCCTGGGTGCATGGGAAAACAGCTCCCCACATCCTGAGGTGATTTCAGGGACTTGCATGGCACAGCCTGGGTGCATGGGACAAGAGCTTCCCACATCCTGAGGTGATTTCAGGGACTTGTGCAACCACATAGGCTGAGTGCTCCCTCACACAGCCCAAGGCAGCTCACCACGGAATTCCTGCTTGAGCCAGAGCTCAAGGATGCCAAAGGGGCTGGGAGGGAAGTATGACACAGCAGCTTTGATTTATCAGCATGAGGCTGGTGAGTAATCCAGAAATTTAGCAGTCCAGGGGGGACACTTGCCTCTCCCACTTGACTTGGTGGGAGAAATGGTGCTGTATTATTCACAGGGGCACTCTATTAGCATCATATATGAGCTGACTTCAAGCCCTGAAATCACCCTGTGTAGGACAGTCACAGTGGAAAAATGGCATCCTTATAACATCAAGACTCTCTAAGGGAGCTGTGAAGGTTTCTTGCTCTCACAGGTCACTGACATTCACCCAGTAATGACATTTTCCTGTAGGCCAGCAGAGTTATGTGGTTCTGGCACACGGGATTTCCAGAACAGCTGAAATATGAACTCAGTCTGAAGCTGCATCCCTCTGCTGTGCTGCCTCCACTGTCAGGAAGGGCCAGGCAGCAGGCATGGAGCAAACCCTCCCCTTTCTCCTCGAACATCTCCATCCCCTGCAGGCATCTGGGGACCCTGACCCAGCTCTAGGACCTTTAAAGGTTGCACATTCTTTCATATTACCTGGTCTTCAGCCCAAATCCTCCCAGTGCAGGTCCTCATTGCTGCAATGTCACGGCATTCCCTAATCCTGCCCGATTTCACATATCCCAGCTATAACCCCATCCTGAGGAGCAGGAGGGTCCCTCAGATGGGCAGCCAGGGTGGTTTCTAACAAACAGCCCAGCTTTGCCTTTGCTGCCATCCACCGTTGTGTGACAAAGAGCTGATTATGGGGGGAGAAAAAGGCCCCGGGATTGTGGGGATTTCCTGCTTTTGCTGGGGAAGTCCCCAANATTCTCTCTAAACCAATCACCAGTGCCACCATCACAGCAGGATCATGGAGGAGATGAAGAAGAAGGAAGAAGCCCAAAAGCCATGTGGTTCCTCCATCTTGGCTTCACCCACCCCATGTACTAAACCCCAAAATCTACTTTTCCACCGTGGGACAATCTTATTATTATTCTATTTAAATTTGTGAGACTTGTAGTTTTTCTTTTAAAGCTGGTAAACGTTCCCATGGACTAAAATCCAACCCACAGGTGTCTTGGGCTTGGTGCCAGGGCCTCTGAGCCCTCTGGGCCCCCTGCACAGGTCCCTGAGCTCCCAGAGCAGTCAAGGACAAGCTCTGGGTTCCCACACGGGATGGTCAAATGCTGAATTGCAGAAAGCAAGTGAGAGGAGAGGCCTCACTGCCCACGGCCACCAGCCCAGGAGGAGCCTCTCCCTTTGTGCGCTTTTAATAATTTCTGGGGAGGCTCTGGAGGCTCATAAAAAAATGAATAAAGGAGTCAGGCTGAGCAATGTCTCTCTTCCTCTTTATGGCAAGCCTGGAGCTGATTTGGCAAAGTCACTGCCTGGCTGATCAGGTATGGCTCCGATTCCTGGGGTTCCTGGAGCAGAACGGATTTGGCAGCACCGCAGCTGCTTTGCAGCGATGGATGGGAATGATTATAATTGTTAATCTGATTAGCCTGTGCTCTCAACTTTTGCTCGTTTTACTGACATTGAAGGTACTTAAAGAAACACTTGAGGAGGAGTAGGTGAAGATGGAGGAGGCACCTGCTTCCGTGCACCTCTCAGAATTGATCCCAGGGCTCCACGTGGTGCAGGTTGCTGTGAGTTTGCATTAAAAGGGGGTACCTGCGTTACCAACACATACCAGCCCTCAGGCTCTGTGGTACAATGGGCAAAGGAGAGTCTCCTCCAGCTTTATATTCTCTCTTTGAGAGGATTTTGAATAAGAATCTGGGGGAGCAAGATGTGGTTGCACAGCCTGCTGCTGTCCAGAGCAGCCTGACTACAGCCTTTGACAGGGACTTCAGCTAAGGCTCCAGAGCAAAAGCCATACTCCAGACTCACAGCTGGCTGCTTTGGGGCTGGCATTATGCTCAAGGTTAAAGGTGGGGAGGTATTTTGAGTACTTTTACCTCGTGTAACTCCACAGAGATGGCTGAGGGACAGCTAGAAGTTCTTAATTAAATTCTCAATGTTTTCATTTTTTGATTACTTTTCTTACCAAAGTCAACTCTGAAGCTTTAATTTTCATGGTTCCTGGAGGCATGGTTCCTTCTGGCACTGCAAGAGGGAAATGCCCTGCCATGTAGAAAAAAGTGTGAAAAACTCTTACCTTTTCCAAGTGCCTGGATCTTAATTGTTTTCCAGCAGTTGTCTGTTGGAGAAAATTGCTCTTTACTAAACTGAAAAAGGTTTCTGTGTTTCTCCTCTGCCTTGCTCCCAGGC
>VYXF01003961.1:779006-837484 GCA_013397295.1 Polioptila caerulea | reverse complement strand
GGAGATGAGATGGGATGGCACGGCAAGAAGTGGAGGCTGCAAATACCAGCCAAACCTCTGGACATAGGATCCCAACACATCTGGAGGGACAGCACTCTCTATACAGTATCTCCTCTAAAAGGGCAATGTGTGACTGGATAGAAACATCACAGGAGCAGGGCCAACCCATGTCCTGCCACATGGACCATGCTGGAAAAGCAAGATATAATGCTCTGACTGACTGGAATAGCCTTGGTTAATTCAAAGACAGATTGTGTGCAGCAGTGATTAAAAGAATAGCACAACAGCTACAAATCAAAATAATAGAGAAAACGTTGGTGGGAATAAAAGCTACAATGTAAAATATAAGGGATTCCACCATACAAAGTGTGTCTATTAGACTCATACCAGATCAAATTTGTGCTTAAATCACAGGTCTCCAGACTGCTTATGATTTCTAGCTAGTCTGGTGATTCTTCTTTTTTAAAAAGTCACTGTAAAACTTTCCTCATGACAAATGTTTGGATATTCCACCTTTCTCTCCCCACAACCTCACTTTTTAAAGAATCTATCCATCAGTCAGAAGAAGAGGGTTTTTTTCCTACCAGTAGTTCATCATGTGGCAATAGGCAGCTAGGTCTGCTGAGAGCAGTATCTCCAGCTAAGCAAAATGTCTTTCTTCTTTCCATGTGCAAAGACTGTGAAGCTGTAGATCCACCAGTCATGCCAGCACCTTCTGTTTAAAATCTGTTTTTCCTTTGGGTTTGGGCCAACAGTTCAAAGCCAATTGCAGTGGTTGGGTCCAGACTTCTATGAAATGGCTTTCTTGGGTAGTTTCTAATACCTTTCCTTGACAGCCTTGTCAGTACTGGAGCATGTTTCCACATCTTGGCTCGGGGTTAAACACATTCAACATGTTGTGCAAAATGGAGGCTCAAATACAAAATGGAATTCACAGTTTGAGACTGCCGGATCCCACTGTGTCACAGCCTAAATGGTACTCCTCCAGCTGCCTGGAATGGCAGGCTCTCCACTGGTCTTCCTGCTCTAGAGAGAAAACAGTAAAATTAGATAGGGAGGTGGACAATAAAAAAAAATTGGAGGCATGGAATGACTTCCATATGAATAGAGACTGAAAAGGTTGGGATCATTTGGAGAGGAAATGAAAAATTATATGGTAGACCTATTCAAGCTAGTTAATAGACCTGAGAAGATAAATCAGATACTCCTCCTTACCATTTTTCCTTATGCACACAGAGAAGAAGAAATCCTAGGGGAACACAGTGAAACCGAGACAACGAATTAAAATTTATAAACAATGCACAACAGGTATTTACCTTATGAAAATCATTATTCTGGGATGTCACTGAGATCAGGAAGATAGAGGACATGAAAGAGGCTGAGATTTATCTGTAGGAGAAACACCCATGGGATCATAACTATGAATACATAAATAGGAAAAAAACCCTGTACTTGGTGGGAGACAGGTAAAACCTTTCTTTTGTTTACTGAACCTAGTTTCTATGTATTTGGAAACTATTTGGTGTCCATGATCATGCACTGGCAACCCTCTGAAGTGAAGGGAAAGTGTCTCAGGAGGATGGACATGAGGTCTTCTCTGTGCCAGTGCTTTGAGAATTGCGGCCATCAGCTCCTTTTGAAACCATTAGAGCCAGCAACTGGCTCTACTTTGTTGGGCTGTTGAGTTTGGCATAAGGGAAATACAGAGCAATGAAGCATCAGGGACAGGACCTAACTGTGTGGTAGGTCCTTGTCAGTGGGAATATCCACAGCTCCCAAGATCTCTTGGTCCATAGATGCCCCTGACATGGATAAGTAACTATAGGGCCCCTAGGCCAAAATCCAAAGAAGGATGTGGATGCCTAATGTATGATTTAAACTGTCACCAGGTGCTGAAATTTGAGCCAAAAAAGCTCTTAGGGTCCTGCAACTCTGCAGCTGTGTACACTGAGCAGTACTGCTGGTTTGGCTGAGCTGAACCTACATCTTTCAAGAGGAAATCAGGAATCTCCACTTCTGGGGAAAGTGTCCAGAGCAGAAGATGGCAGAACCTGTCCTATCCTTTCTCTAGCTTCATGAAATCCCCTTTTTCTGTTGGCACAGGGAGCTTATCTTCATCAGGAGATGTGGGAGCTGCTCTGACCACCCAAAGACAAGGGAACTTAACTCTTCCTCGTGTTTTGAGGGAATCACAGGGTAACTGCTAAGCTGTTACATATAAGATTCTCACCACCACCCCTGCTAATGAAAGCATCTCAAGCTTTCATGATTATCAGGAAACTGTAGGTGTGCTTTGAATATATTTACTGGATTCAACCTCCTTGAACTGAGGCAAAAGTCATGAATCTCATAGTCTTTGGCAGAGATGGAGAAAAAGTATTTGGCTCAGCCAGTATCATGGTTCCATTGGGCATGCTTTGTAGCAGAAATGTTGACGCCAAACTAAGCTTTCCTGTGCAAACTTAAGCACTTACAGACTCTCAGACATCTAAAGGATTAAGCAAATCCTTTGTGGATCACATATTTGGACATGGGTGACTAAATTTTGCCTAAAGTGCTTGAGAAGTTGGTTTGTGCACATTGTAATTTTCCAGTTCCTTCCAACTAACCCTTTGGTGTAATATTGGTGATAATTACTTCTCTGTTTTTGAGTGTCTGTCTCAAAGGGATCTGTCTTCTCAGTAGCATAACTTTTTGCGCAACTGGTAGAAACCATCTTCTCTCTCAAACCACCTCACTGATTAAAATAGCCAAATTCAGAGCAAATGTTCACATTCCAGATTTAGTTCTGAAGTTTGCTGCCTCCCTTTCTGAAGTAATGAACAACTCCTGCACCTCATCTGTTTTTTTCCCATCCATTTCAGCTGGTGTGATGCAAGATGTTGTTTCTAGGTACTGGCTTTACCTTGTTTCTAGGACAGCATTACACGTACAAGAGGATTCAACCTCTGGGGAAAACATCCAATGTCACTGAGTGTTCTCAACAGCTCAAAGGAAAACCAAGTACTTTGTCTAACTGTGTACTTCTTGCAACCAGAAGACAAATATTCTGAACATGTGAGGAAAGAGAAGTGAGTTTTCTGCCACTGACAGAGCACTGAAGAGCTGTGTAGGTAGAGACAGTTATTACAGTCCTGCTGCTCAGCCACTGTGCTCCCCACAGAAAAACTCTGCAGCTGTGCTGCTATTTTTCATGTAAGACCAACTCCTTTTCTAGCTGGTTGTACCCTGGGGGAGCTGCTGCAGGAGTTTTGCCAGCTAGAGCAAGATTTGGGAGGATGAAGGCTACTTCCTCATTAGGAGCAGACAAGCAGCAGATTCAACGTGAGATTCACCCTGGTGAATGTCAGGAGTAGAGGCATTCACACCTGTGTTGGTCATCTAGCTCTCCCAAGAGCCCATAGGGACCTAGTTCTGGGTTAGATTAGGATGAAATGTGTCCAAAAGTATTTGTTTCTTCCCTCTGCCCCAATGCCAAATAAGCCCTGCGCTATCTACGTCACACACAGACATCTATGTCCAACCTACCCCATCCTCAGCAGGTTCTTGCCAAAGATGAGGTGGGTGGAAGCCTCTTAGCTGAGTCTGGCTACACCCATAGAACTTGCCTCAGTGTGTACAATGTGCTGCTGCTCCAGAGAGGGAGAGCAGATGTCCCCAACACTTTTGCTTTGCTGCTTGCTACTTGTGCCAGAAGGGTGGTGGCACATCTGCATCTCTCCCCAGTCACATCTGGTTGAGATGTGGTAACAAACTCTCTGCACAAGGTACCTCCCGAGGGCTGTGAGGGGAAGACTCTGCTGCTGCATTCGAAGCAAGGGTGGCCAGCAAGAGACACATCCCTCTTTGTCTCATTTTGTTTTCACCCACATGGCACGTAGCTGCTTACAGAACGAGATCTGGCCCTCTAGGAAGTACACATGCTAGCATGTGTTGGATGCACACACATAGATGTGTGTTTGCATGTGGTTTATTGAGAATTAAAAATGCTTCTTTTTGCCTCAGACAGTACTTCCAGTGCTTGCCTTTTCAGTTAGGGGGACTGTGTTTTTAATCTTGCTAATACAAAGAAAACAATGGACCTCTTTCTCTGCTAGCTGTAAAGGGTCATAAGTAAAATGAGTTTTGGCAGACTCATTCCAACTAGACATGCAACCACATGCAAAAATGACTCTAAATTTAGAATGTCATTTGTCAGGGTTAACCCTTCCCTTCCTCAAAGGAAAGGAGCTAATTTGTTATCTTCTCATAGTCTGTATTTGGAAATTTGTCTTGTCTCTATAAAACTCTAAACTGCAGGAATTTATAATGGCCTTTGTTTTATAAGCCTTTATTTCTCTTCAAAGTTATGATGCAACTTTTCCCTGCTTCTGGGAACAGGACACAGTACTTTCATGCAAGAATGAGTACTCTTAAAACCAACGAAAGTGTTTTCCTCCCCTGAAAGTGTTTTCATCCCCTGTTCAGATGGGGGAGTGGGATGGTCTTGCTTTTTTCTATGGACCTTAAAAACTCTTGGACTCGACCCTGTATATTTCTGTAAGTCCCGGTCACCAGCATGAAAGTAGTTTAGTGGAATATGGTTACCGCTGTGAGAAATCACTGAACTTAAGTCAGTCCAGAAGTCTTTGAGAAACATTATATTGCACCTGAGACTTTAAGCACACAGCCATTGGTGTAATACCTGCTACAGCAGGAGAAACAGGAACTGACCTTCATCTGCAGTTATTTCCAGCAGGAAAAGAAACATTGAAAACATCCCAGTCCATTTTCCAGCCTGTGAGGTTTCTGATGTTAGTGAGAGCTGTTTTATATAGTTATCACAGAAAAACAAGCAGGGGGTCCAATACGGGATGTAGCTCCCATAAATCCTTGGTTTATTCTGAGTAAAGAGTATCTATAGAGCAGTGCCAGTAATTATGTTGGGCAAGGCAAATTACTTGTATGTATGAGAGAAAGTGGTATCTTACCCACTTTGAAACGCATTTCTTGGAAATGTTGGTCTCAACCGGTCTGATTCTGTCTATGTTTCTCCGTCTTACTCTCTTTCCCCTCCCACACTCAAGTAAACACCGTTCCCAGAAATCCCAGAGGACATTTCTAATTGAAAGCAATGATCATGAGTCATCCCTGTATATTAAGTGAAATACTCTTGCTTGCCTCCCAAGGGATAAAGTGATTAAACCCTATAGAGAAGGGCCCAGGAACTCCTGTTGTCCCTGCAACCTTGAAATTAAAAATCAAGAAGATAAGTTAGTGGTACAGTGTTTTCTTTCAAAACACATCTCTTCCTGAACTACCAGAGCCCACATACAAAAAGACAGAAAATGGATTGCATTTCTGACAGTTTAAGATTCAGATTTTTTTCAACTGAGATTGTTTGTTCTTCTGAACAAACTGTATACTACTCTGTCCTGTTGTCTGGGATATAATGGAGTATAATGTTAGCCTCGGACAGTGGTTGTTGAGCTAGTGCCAGCCTCACTAATGAGCATGTGGTTTCAATAATAATATGGCTACTTGTAAGATGGCTGGCCACAAGCCAAGCACTTAATATGGAGGGGGCAACAGATGTAAAAAAGTACCATCCCTGACATGATTGCATTTCCAAAAATTCTCTGGCAAAAAAGTTCAGACTCAGCAAATTGGGATAATGAAGAATCTCCCCATATCAGGATAGGATGAAGCTTTGACAAATTAATAGGAGTTCTATGAGCTTTGTGCACACATGGTAAAAAATAAGAAATATAAGAACAGGAGTGATAAAAGAACTAATAATTACTCTTTATGGAAAAAAATCAGTCTGGTAATAAAAAGTGCTGGATAGCTAGATTTTCCCTTTCCTTTTTCCTTTCCTTTCCTTTCCTTGCCTTGCCTTGCCTTGCCTTGCCTTGCCTTGCCTTGCCTTGCCTTGCCTTGCCTTGCCTTGCCTTGCCTTGCCTTGCCTTGCCTTGCCTTGCCTTGCCTTGCCTTGCCTTGCCTTGCCTTGCCTTGCCTTGCCTTGCCTTGCCTTGCCTTGCCTTGCCTTGCCTTGCCTTGCCTTGCCTTGCCTTGCCTTGCCTTGCCTTGCCTTGCCTTGCCTTGCCTTGCCTTGCCTTGCCTTGCCTTGCCTTGCCTTGCCTTTCCTTGCCTTTCCCCAGCATTCCAGACTTGGACCTTAAAGTCCAAGTGCATCAAGATGGTGAAATGAATTACAGTTTAATAATATTCCCACCACACAGACAAAATGGATTCAATTACATAATGGTAGCATTAAATGTTATTATGAAGGGGATCCAGAGTCTTTAGTCCAGACTTTCAGAAAACCATGATAAGCTCTTTAAAACAGCTGAAATAGCACATTTATAGGTTTTCAAGCCATAGGTTTGCTGAGAGGAGGGAGCACAGGGAAGGAGTCATTACGTTTGCTCACAGGCTTTGGTGTGCTAATCTGGCGTCGAGGATTGAGTGTGCAGAAAAGCAGTGCCAGAGAGTTTCCAGTTGATTATTACATCTTAACCTGTATGGTCTGAGGGCGCTTTCTGGAGGGGCTGCCCTTACTGGAGAGCACACGTGTCAGAGGTTTGGGGGGAAAGGCCAGCTCTCGGGTTCCAGCCACAGCAGCAGGGTGTGGCCGAGCCAGCCAAACCTGGGCACAGCCAACAGAGGGAAGGCAGAGGCAGCCCTGCCCACACCAGGCTGCCCCCAGCACTCCCTGGTCGGTCACCCATGGGCTTTTGGGTGGCATGGAGGTGCTGAGCTGCTTTCACACAACCAGACCCCTCTGTTCTGGGCTGCTGAGAAGGTCTCTCTTTGGATAGCACACCACTGAAACCTGGAACGCACTGTGAAGCTCTTCCAGAAAGGGGCAGGCACAGGCAAAGCATTGTTATCTACTATAAAACCTCCAAAAGAATGTCATATTCTTGATATTTAGAATTACAGATAGTATTTCATGATCCTTTAAAATATTTTTCTTTCTTTCCTGGAGGAAAGGAAAATATCATTTAAAAAATGGTAGGAAAGAAGCAAATTAATCCCATAACTTTTAAGTTAATATCTTCCCATTTTTTTAATTTGAAAAATTGGAGAGAAATCACAAAGAAGAGGAAAGCAGAAAAAAGAGTGGCCAGAACACAAAGGAGTTCAAACTAAAATAGAGGAATGAACTTTTATGACTGCCAGCACACTAATGAATTGTTGTTTTCAGGCAGGGGAATTTTTAGTTCTCTTCACAACAGTGGTAAGACATAAAAATTACTCCTGAATTTTATGGATACTAATATCAGCAAGATTTAAAAAAAAATCAATTTCTATTAAAAATATATTTCTAGAAATGTTTTGAAAACTTCAATTATTCCTCTGGTATAAAGTGTTCCAAATGCTCCAGACTCTTTGTTTTCTTGATGATGCCTCCCTGAATATTTCCCCAAATTTGGATGCACTAACTCAAACTGGTTTGTTGTATACTATTAACCAGGAAATATTGGTGAAGGCTGTTTGGACTAGAATAATGTGTGCCAGTGCTGGGAGACACTTCATGCCCTGTGGTGTGGCCAGTACCTGTGTCAGGGTGCTTGCCAGTTCGTGGTCTTATGATAAATGGCCTGTGGCCGAGGTACAGCATATACCCATGGCTGGCAGGCAAGACAGCATTTCACTTCTGCACTGCTTCTAACATAATATCTGCATGCACCTCAGGTCATCATTGATCAAATATGCACATGCAGTGGTTTGGGGGCTTGTCTAAGAAGGACTCTGGGGTTTCTGAGTCCTGAACAGTCCTGTGGAAAGTGATACCTGGAATGAAGCACTAACTCTGGCACTGGCCACTGAAAAACCATTTGTGTGAGGCTCCTTCCATCCCTCATGGGAAAGGAGAGTGACAGAGCGACCTGTGCGTGGTGCTTTATCTCAGCCTCAGGAGATATCTAAGAGAGAGGGTAAGAATTGCCCTTTGAATGTCCAGCTTCTCATGTGCTTTTATCAAGGAGGGGGCTAAACATACAGCTGGCCAGCAAATAGGTTGCTAATGTTAAATGAGAGGTGCTTCAGCTACACTGCTGGCAGTGTTGCATCCTTTATGTCCTGCCAATCTGAAAGTGCTCTGCAATTGTCATTCAGCTTTACTTTCAATGAATTGATATTGCAGATTCTTATTTTGGCTGCAGTGCATTAACTGAGTAAACAGTCGAGTGAA
Source organism: Polioptila caerulea (assembly GCA_013397295.1). Lineage (NCBI taxonomy): Eukaryota > Metazoa > Chordata > Aves > Passeriformes > Certhiidae > Polioptila > Polioptila caerulea. Next base: position 829,305 of record VYXF01003961.1, on the reverse strand, counting down.
CTGGGCACCACAAAAGCTTGCTGGCTGGCTGCTGCATGCCCCCCAGGCAATAAAAACATGTGCAAAGAACAAAGAGCTGCACAAATCGACTGCAGATATGACCACACACGTTAAGATGTAACACGTCATTGAGACAGGAGAAAAAGCCTTTGTAGCAACCAGCACTGGGTGGAACTGGCTTAATCCCATTAAAGAGCCCCAAAATCCACTGACAAAGGGCCAGCTTTTGTGCTCTCACTTACACTGGAGGAAACCTACTGACCTTGGAGAAAAGGAGCCGAAAGCAGGACCCGGTGCAGCGCGGCCACCGTCCTTGTCTACAGAGATGGCAGCATGTGTGGTAAGTGGCAGGGCTGACATGAAAGTGTGTGTGGCACTGGTTTCTCTGAGCACCCTGCTGTCTGAGAGACAGAAGGACAGAGGAAGCTTGTAAATCTACTCATGCCATGATGTTATGGCATGTGAACATGTGGATTTCAGAGGAAAGACAATGAAAGATGCAAGATACTGTGGTTCTTGGGACACCAACTGCTCTGAGCTTGGATGCTCAGAGCCTTCAGGCTCTCCCAGACATCCTGTATTTCAGCATGGTGTGAAGATCCAGTTGCTCTTTGCTTGGATGCCTGGATGAGAAATTGGGAAAGACCAAAGGCAAGGTGCTCATTTGTACAATCTATGAAGGAGGTGCATCCCCTGTTTCCAGCCATGACAGGTGTCCAGAGATCCCCAGAGGTATTGCACTGCCACCTCTGTTCTTGTAACAGATTGTGCCAAAAAGTAAAAAGGAGACTGAACTACCATGAAAGATTCCTGTTGTGCCATTTTATGCTCTCTGGGTTTCTTCAGTCAGTAGCGGTTTGTCTCATACAAACTCAGATCCTTTGGCTACAAATGCCTCGACCCTGTCACGATAGCCCTGGCTTACCCCAGCTCCCCTCCAGCAGAGAGCTGATCTCACATTTGTAGCCTGTCTACATGCTCACTTGCCAGCTAGAAAGGCTGTGCTGGGCAGTCACTGCCAAGGATAACAGCTGAGTTTGGAGCTCCCTTCCCTTACTGGGATCACAAATTCAAGTCTCTCTTCTATTCCCTCGCTTCATGTTAGTTGAAACTGGAATCCAAATTTATTAGTGTGTGTGTATTGGGAGGAAAGGGTGGCTAAAAGAGAGGCAGGCAAGCAGACAGCACAACTGCAGGTTTCTCACTTCCTAGGCTAAAATTAACCAATGCTTACACCAGCTTTGGTTTGAAGTGAGCCTTCGTTTGGGAAGCAAACCCAGGTGACAGGCTTTGGGAAATGGTCCTGGGACTGCTATGGGATGAGAGGAGAGGGTTTTCCTCCATGCCCAGATTATTTTCATCACTTCATTCCCAGCGAGCTGCCTTAGGACCACCTACATGGATGCCACTACAGCAGAAGAGGCTCCCTCTTGTCCTGAAGATCCTTCTCAGTGCCCCAGGGCATGTTAGGGTGAGCCCTAGATGAAGAAACCCAGGGCAAGTGGGCTGCAGGAAGGCCCAGCAGGATCCATCCCCACCTGGGCTGGATGTCCTGGGGAGCTGATGTGCCTTGTGACACGCTCAGCCTTGCCCAAGTGCCTGCTGGTGGCAGACGTCAGTCATTCCTTGTCTTGCTGGCTCAGACAGACCATGGTGTCTCTGTGAGGTTGTTTGCTTGCATGAAAGGTTTAAGTAGCTTGTAACTGCCTATGTGAGAAAAAAAAAAACAAACCAAAATAATTCTTGATTTCTTGTTTCTTTCTGCACTGGCTTGCTCCAGTATACAAAAGCCTTAAAACAAAAGTGGGGAATGAATGTCTGCTTTTACAGTTCCCTTTGGTGTCTTTTGCCACATATAGTTACACAGACTTCGGTTTGCACCAGCTCTTTGCAGTTCACCTCCGGTCAGATGCTCGTCTACACCTGAAAACATGAGAAGGGCTCAGAGCTGGCTCAGCCAAGGAAAGAGAGACTGGTCAACCTACAAATGAGTATTTACAGGGAATATCTTTATAGACAGAGAATTTTAAAACGTGTGTATGTGAATTTGGTTGAGCATGAGGCTTTCTTCTCGTCTGTCTTGCAACCCTGCTCCCTCCTTTCCTCCTCCTGCCTGTTTCCAACCTATCCCCCTCCCCATCCTGCCCCAGAAAATTAGCTTTCATTGGGCTTTTATAGCTGCACTTTCAAGTCAGTCAAGATTATTTTCTGGTGCTTAAATTCCTAGTTAACATGTCATGGTGCCATTCAGTGCTGGAAATGATGTAATTTATTGGGTAGCTGGTCATTTGCACAAATAGCTGGAAAAACAGGTTTAACTTGATATAAATAACAGGACACAACAGTGCATACAGTACAACACCTTGCCTCCTGCTGCAAATCTCCTGATTTCTGTTATTCTGGTTTCAGCATGCCGAGCTGCCTCCTTACATTCACTGCTGTGAAATAAGATAATTATAGCACGAGTAAATATTACCCAATCAATCTACAGCAACAACTGTTAAAACAAGCCATCTTATAAATTTTCCTAACAAAACATGCCTCAACCCAATATACACAGAAGGTAAGTTTCTCTGACCTTGAAATAAATTTCAAGAGACAAGAACATTATGCACCCAGAGATGAGAGGCAGAGCCAGGGTCCAGCCCTGTTTAATCTGACCCCCTCAAACCTCCCCAAGCTCAGCAGCAGAAGGATGGTGTTTTGGGAAAGCTTATCTTTTCATGTATGATGTAAATAGGAATAGGCCCCTGAAATCACAGCTCCCCTTCTTTCTTTATATCTAATGGCTAGACTAAAGCAAATTAACCCTTCTCTTCTCAGGATAACACCAGACCCCAGTAGTGGTAGGTGTGATGGCTGGGCAAAACATCGGGTTAGATTAAACCATAAAGCCTCTTCAAAACCCAGACATTCTTTCCATCTCCCAAACACACACATTTAAAAAGAAAAAAAAAAAGTCACCTATCAGCAGAGATCAGACTAAGTTACTCAGGGGTAAGCTGTGCAGGAAGCGCTGCGTGGGCTCATAACATTGTGTACTAAAGAAAGTGGCTCAAACAGGGGAAACATTTGCTCCAACTACAGAGTCTGGTCTGTTTTGAAATGCTACTGGAGTTCAGGTTTACATTCTGGCAACGCTCTGTAGGTTTGCCTAACTGACTCACAAGAAGATAGATTCTGTTGGGGTGGGGATAGGGGAGAAAAAGAAGCCAAAATGCCTGACCATAAAGATTAATGCCTTTCAGAAGAACATAAAGATGTTCTGAATCTGTGTGTGGCAGAGAAGGGTCACAAGGGAGAAGCTAATTATGATATACTGCTTGAATACCATTATACACTAATTACTGACAAAAGATGATGGATTTGAAAACCTTTGTGCTACTAAATGGAAGCAGAATAAGGCCAGTATGGGCAAGTTTTGAAACCCCCACTTTAGGAAGCAGCCAGATCATGCATTACCCAGACGTCTCCCAACAAGCATGTGCTGGGCTGCCAACACAAAAGGTGAGACATGGTCATCTAACCCCAGCTAGATCCAGGATTCAAGGGGGTTGATCATTCTGGTCAGACTCCTTGTGGGATGTATGGTGGAAAGGATGGCATGCAGAGTTTGGACAAATGGTCTGCAAACTGTGGGGAGTGCATGTTCTGGATTTGCAGGAGATGAGAGCCCTTTCCTAGTTGATATCACTCAGAAATGTTGCTTTAGATTTATATCTAATGTTTTTTTCTGTCTTCTCCCTCCATATTTGAGATATGGTGGTAGCCACCACCATATTGGTAGCCATTCAAGACTCAGAACTCAGTGGAGAAAGATCTCAGAAGGTGATCTGAGGTGCAAGGTAGGCCAAAACATCTTTCTAAAAAGCTGTTGGTGTTTTTCGTCCTGCCTGGGAATGTGCCCAGGACTAGTGACAGGGTGGGTCTAGGCTGACATAGCATGATTAAAACCCCTGTAATATCCACCCTCCATTTCAAATGTGTTATGTTAAAGAGGAATGGAGTGGGCTGGAAGTGAAATGTTGCGTTCATGCCTGTGGTAATGGAGATGCACGCTCACTGGCTTTGGTGTACTCCATGCTGCGCCTTTTGTGCCCAGCTCTGGACCAGATGCATTCCTCTCTGCTGGTGCCACAGGTCTGCTGGGGAGTCAGACAGATGTGTTGTCTCTCACAGGGGCTTTGCAATGTGGACCAGCATCCCTAGGGATTGGAACCACTGAAAGCACTGCTGTTGTTCATCTTGATGGGTCTCTATTGTGGTAAATTAAATGTCCTTTAGACCATTTACTGCCATAGAATGGCCTGCTTACATATTGGACTGCTTCATCTACCCAAAAGAGGCACCTGTACAAATTTCCTACCTGAACAGTTCCTTGCTCATGCTAACCCTTGAAACATGCCTGGAAATTGAGTGAGAAAGTGCTAGGTGGCATGGGACAAATGCCATGCCCAAACGTTTCACACTGTGTGTCCATTGTGGCCTCTTCAAGGTCCCTGAAACTTATTTGGGGCCTGACTGACCTAAAAAATCCCATAGGGTCCATTCTAGCAGTCGAGCAGTACAGACAGCTCACCTCAGACATGGGCAGTGTTTATTACACTGGCTCCTAGGCAGCCTTATGGTCCCATTTTCATTGATGTGGAGTGGCCAGAGAGTAAGCCTTCATGCATAAGGGATGCCAAAAAGGCAGATAACAAGCTCAAATGCACAAATGAATTTGCTTGCTGGGGACTGACCTCCCCTGGAATCTGGTCAAATCCACTGTTTCTGGCAAATTTTGAAAACTACAGACAAATGCTGAGGAATATACAGATGTCTGGAAATAGAGTCCATGACCTTGTAACCTCCTCTTGTCAGAAAGCGAACCCATTTTATCATTGCCTTTGATGTGGTGTTGGTTTAAAGAGGAGGATGTAATTTAACGCCCTTCAAGGAGACGTTCCTGTTTTGTGCATGTCAGCCATATTCATCCAGCCAATAGACCTGAATTGAATTAATTGTCTGACATATGTCTTTGGTTGTTGCTTTTCACTGAAAATATGGCTTTTTCATGAAGTGAAGTATGTCCAGTTCTGGGCTCAGTAAAAGAGAGACAGGAACGTAGTTGAGAGAGTCCAATGAAGGACCTCAGAGATGGGCAAGAGAACAGAGCAGTACAGACTAGATGATCTCCCAAAATATCTCCCAACCTCAACTCTTCTGTGATACTGATTCTGGAAGACTACTGAAGATAACACAGCAGTACCGTACAAAACTACAGCAGACGTCATCTTGCCTGTGCTCTCCAGAGGGAGCAGTCCTTGAAACCAGCAATTCCCAAAATCATTTGTGGATTTAATTTTTTGAGATAAGTTCTTGATATGCTCCAAAAGACAAAAACAGGATGTGTCAAGTAAAGAGGAGATGAGGACCTGGGATAGGTGGGATCAAGGTGATCACCTTGAGCTGGGTCTAAAAGGAAGGAAGGAGTTCCCAGGAAAAGAGTAGTTGCGCTGGCAGAGGCAGAGCCTGCTAGACAGCCTGGATAGGCCAGCGTGGGAAGGCAGCTGTGCTACTCCCTTTGGAAGTTCTTATTTGTTTGGTGCTGCCTTGTGTCCCACAATGGGACCAAATTTCTCCAGACTGGTTACATACCCGACATTCAAAGCTAGACATTCAAAATGGTCTCAGTGCAGCTTTCCAGTTGAAACACCCAGAATGAATGTGTGATCCTGACTACGTCCAGGAAGAAGTGGACGGCTGTGGAAGAAGGCTGTGCTGGTTTTAGGGAGTGTTTTCTGCCTCAGTAGAAAGATCTAGATTTGTTGTTGCAAAGCTAGGGACAAACTCACAAAGCCAAGCTTTGACCAATCAGAGAAAAAAAGAGAGTGACACACTGCAAGGGTGGAGAACAGGAGCATGGGATTTGGGGTGTGTGGTTTTGGGTGTGCATGTAAATTGTTTGTGTGGGCAATTTTCTGTTTTCACAGTGAAAAAGCCTGATCTTCCTAAACTGCCTGTGTGGAAAAAAAGAGCGAGCAATTTTCACTACTCAGATTTATAATCTGCTCTCAAAAGTATGCCCACAGGAAGCAAAATTAGAATTTTCTTCTCAGGACAGTGCTAGCTCAGGAGTTTAAAATATATCTTGAGCTAACATTTTTGTGAGTCATCCTGCATCACTGAATAAAGATATACATGATGTGAGCACTGCAGATTTAGGAAGAAGTCAGGGTTTTTGATGCCTTGCTCCATTATTGAGAATATTATGATTCTGACATCAGTAGTTTATTAGTGTATTAGGTCCAACTCAACAGGAGATGGAGCGATTACTTTGGTCATATAAACCTGCTGCTAAGAGCTGAACAGCCAAAGTATGTGACTACAGACTTTTGTGTTGCTTTCATGGGTATCATTACATGGAATAGATAGGTACCAGCTCAGAGTCTTATACCCTCAAAGGGAAAAATTCACTTCAGTTTCCATGCATGACTTTATTCTATTTAACAGGAGATACATCAATTCACCACAACAGGGTGTAAAATAAGTTTGGTTTGTAATTACACCAGCTACACTGGGAGAAAAAAGCAGAGGTTAAACAAGGCCACATGTTTAATCAGAGGTCTCAGAGGGCTCTGAATAAAAGGAAAGCTGATCTTTTTTCAGGATATCAATACAATGCAGTCATCCTGTGTGGGTTTTGCATACCATCCTGTCCACAGCAAGAGAAGTGACTTCTATTTCAATAAGAATTAAAGCAAAAGCAAAAAAAAGAACAAAGGGGCGAGGGAGTTAATCTGGAGGAGATGATGATAAATTCTACTGCATCTTGTAAAACCCTTCTGCTCTTTCCTCAACAACAGCATTATTTCCCCGTCATAACCACTTCCTTAATAAACAATTAAGCTTTGTGTTTGGAATCTAAACATATTTTTGGGGGGTGAGATAGAGAAGAACTGTGTGGCTCAGGGTTTGGCAGTAATACAGGAAAGAACCTACAGTGGTTTGAATTTGGTTCAGGTTGTATTGCCCTTGATTTATTAGCCATCCTACTGCAGGAAAATCACTGTCTCTCCTCCACACTGTTTTTGTGGGTCAATCCTGTAGTAACATCAAACAAGACAAAATAGTGTGCATTTATTTTCTCATAAATATTTAACTTATTTATTTTGAGAGCTTAATTCGTGCTGATGCTGTTCATGCCCCTCTTCAACAGAAACTCAGCTCAATAGCCAAGCGACTGCTGAAGAAATGAATACAGGTATTCAATCCTGACATTTGTTCACAAAAGTGATAGGGACAGAAAAATAATGAGCCTGGTGGCAACATCTGCATGTACATTCTGTACCTCCGTTGGTAGCTGTGTGGGTGCAGCACAGCCAATGTGATATCACTTCATGGATGGACTGACAGTGATCAGTGAGTACAGTAACCACAAACTCAGCTTGCATTGCATATGCATTGAGCTCTCCCTTTCTCTCATTAGCTAAGGGACATGTTCATCACTCTAGCCTTTGGGCTGAGCCTTGGGGGGGAAGCTGTCCAGTGTGAGTTCTTTCTCTTGCTTTTGGTGGCCTCCAGCCCCAACCTGCACCCAGATTTAACCTCCCTCACTCTGTTCAACCTGTGCAACCTCAGTGTGAATAGTATGTGGATGAGATGTGGGCCTAGAGTTGTTCAACAAATCTGAGAAAGAAATCTCTGAAATCATAAGCACCCTGCAAAAATTTACTCCTCAAATCAGAAGTATAAAAAAAGAAAAGTGAAAGCACATTGGCAATTGTAAATTATTCACTTGTTTCCAGGAGAAAGCCTGGGTTCCTTCCTCTGCTGCCTCACCAGAGGCTATGCAGAGGGGACAGTTATGCCTCTATTGTTCGCACTGGTAATTGTTCATGGCCTGAGATACTCCCTTCTCTTTCAGTGCCATCAATCTGGCAGCTTCCCATTGTATGTAATTATTTTTAATTTTTTTTTTTCCAAAAAAATGCTTGAGGAAAATTATGAGATAGTTTGCTAACAACAGTTTTCATTAAAGAAACAGCTGGGTTGTTCTACTTCTAGCTCTTTACAAAAGCCTTCTGCACATTTGTCAAGCCAGGGTGTAGCGTGATGAGCTGTTTCTGTTGAGAAACCAGAGTTTACAGAATAAACAGAGTTGAGGTAAACCCTGATTATGGGGAAAGTCTGCACGTTAGGCTCCCTTGCAGGCTTAACTCACACGAGTGGCCTGTATTTTTGGAAACACTTCCAAGGTTTTCCCTTTGTGGATTGGTGCAAACGGCTTGTTGGAGCCAGGCGTGCCTAAATTCTCACTGACTTTTCCTTAATCTCTTTGGCTTGAGCAGGGCCTCAGACAGGCGTGGGCAGATCAAGGGGGTCCCCAGGGAACGCCGAGCCGGCAGGTTCCGTCCAGCAGAACCGTCTGGGCGCTCCCAGCTCGCGGCCGCACGCATAATTGTACACTTCCCTACAGGGGACAAGAAAGGAAGTGATGTGTGTCAATTAGCTGAAGGGATCCGTCTCATGTACAAGGAACAGCTCTGTGTTGTCCCTTGTTTGCACTGGGGTTTTTGCTATTTGTGCTAAATTTAGCATGCCAGAGACTGAGGCCCCCTCCCTGAGGCCCGTGCTCAGACATGTCAAGTCCTTGGGGTGGGAGCAGAACAGCAAGGGAGATTTGATGAAAAATCAGCTGCAAGGGGAAGTGGTGGAGCTCAAGCAGCTCTTTTTCTTGGACTTTCTGCCTCTAACCGCAGCCTAAGTGCCCTTGCTGCTGCCAAAGCTTCTCACCAAGGCATTGTGACATAGGTGAAAATGGTCCCCACTACCTCCAGCTCCTCCTGCTCTTCCCCAGGCTCTGCCTGAGCCCCCACATGATGGAAGCACTAAGAGCTAGAAATCTTTTCAACACAAAGCTATTGATCCTTGCAGAGTTACTAATATAGATGTAGATGGGATGATGCATGTGCTAAGTACCTCACTAGTCTAGAAAAGATCTCAAGAAATTCAGTTTGTGAACACAAGCAAATAAAATTTGCAATTCAAATGCTGATGCAAGAGCCTGACTGCCCACTCCTCTGTATGGTGGGAGTCATACAAGTGTCCTTGGTGGGTATGAAAGCCTGGATCTTTATTGACTAGATCAGCCAAAAAGTTCCAGTTTTGGCTTCACTTCAACAAAACAAAATCCCTTCCCTCATCTTGGTGGGATTACCTGTAACGGGGCTGGGGTGAGATCTCCAAGTTGTGCGGCATTAGTTGCTGATTTTCCCGACTCAGTGGGATTCTGAGGTTTTGAAGCCAGGAGGTGAGTGACTTTCTAACTACATACTCCAAGATTTCTGTTTGTTTTATTTTGTTCAGAAGAAGGTTCAAAGAGAGAAGACTGATTAAAAATAATGACGTGGGCCCATTCTGTTTCTGACTGTCCTTCAGCCAGACCTTCCAAGAGAATTTTATTTGCTTGTGTTCATGAACTGAAGTTCCTGAGATCTGTGCTTCCAAGACGCTATGATATTACCTGAGAATTATTAATTGGGAGATGCTTACTACCTTCTGCTGCACAAAACCAACTGGAACATGTTGTTTGTGAAATGTGAAAGAAAAATGAAAACCAATTTCCTATTTGCTGTCTTTGAAGTTAAGGGAGAAAAACCCTCAGAGTATAGCTGAATTACCACATAAAGCAACATTTTTTTTTTNAAGAAAAATGAAAACCAATTTCCTATTTGCTGTCTTTGAAGTTAAGGGAGAAAAACCCTCAGAGTATAGCTGAATTACCACATAAAGCAACATTTTTTTTTTTTTTTTAAATTATGTAAAGATCAAAGTAGAGGGAGAATATTGTGAGGAGTTTACTTTGATGAGTTTGGTTAAAAATCAAAACCTGGTTTCATGGGGGAGATACAGACACAAACACTGTGTGCCAGGGATTTGCTGAATATGTTAAAAAGTGCTGAGCAGTATTAAATTAATGCAAAACTGAAGATTACACAAGGGTAAACATTGCAGCTAATGTTTGACTAGAGCTGAGCTGAGGGCTGAGTGCCTCCACTTAATTTACAGACCATGCCCACGGCAACCCCAGGAGGCTGGGTGTGGAGGAGACAGGCATTTTATACTGAGGAGACACGTTATTATTTTTAAATTTAGAAAAAAAACTTACTGCCTCTAAACTTTGGGGAGAGGCAACCGAGAGAAAGCAAGGAAGAAGGGTTAGCGAGTGGCTTTTGGAGCTGAAAGACCTGCTGAGTTAATACCCACTAGGTGTGAATGTCTCTGATAAACACTAGATCATAAATGGCACTGAGAAGATCAGTGTCAGGTAGAGATTTGGCCTGGAAGGGACTTGAAGACACTGCTCAAGCATGTGGATGAAGAGCGTGTTTTCCATGAGGGCTCATTTCCATACCCCCAGCACTGACACGGCTGTGGTGAGGCAAGGGGATGGCTTAGGGAAAGCTGTGAAATGCAAAGTGGTTTGCAAGTTCAAACGAGTATTTAGAAATAATTTCTTCCACCCCACCTAACAGAGTTTCCTTCCTCAGCAAGACGGGCCACCCCCATCACACTGCCCAGTGGCCTGATCCTTCCTTCTGGAATGAAGAGCACTGAATACTGCTCTTGCTTTGCAACAGAGCATTTTGTGTGAGACCTTCTGCTTGCCAAGAACACATTTGAGCCCCCGAAAATCTTCTGTGGTTCCTAGTTGTGTGAGTGGTGTGAGAAGTGAAAGGAAAGTGCAGAGGGCAGCCCCAGGCTGGGACTATAGCTAGTTTAAACTTCTTCCTTGGATAACTTTTGTTGGTCATTGAAGCCCAAAGTGACTCTAAAGCTTAGAAAAATATGTCTTCAGTAGTGTAGCAGTGGATATCTTTAGATTGGGTTTTCATCATATACTTTAATTTTCTAGGCTGGGGGATGACCATAATTGCTGAACAATTCAATGTAATGGAATGGGCTAATTCAGCACTTTTTACTGCATTTTTCCACATAATATCTAAAATCTTTTTTTCCACCATAACCCATGTTTATGAAAGCAAGTACTTAACCCGCACATTTCCTGGGCTTGAATCATTTCCTTAATAAGGCATAAAATTTTGCAAAATCACTCCCTTTACATTAACACATCATTATAAGGAGATATCAATGTTTAGCATGTCAGAGGCATACACTAGTCTGTGCAATGTACAGCTACACCACTCGGCCTCAGAGTCATATACCATGGCTTTCAATAATAATAATTTTATAAAAACAAGAGCTTTCCTTTCTTTTTCTTTCTTTTCTAATTTTTTTAATTCAGTGTTTTCTTCCAAATTGTTATAGGCTGTTCTCTTGCACAGGATGAAGCATGTCAAACATGTTAGCTTTTCTTTTAGTTTTGGCTTTGCGTCTGATAAGTAGAAACAAAGCAGCAAGCAATGGCTATGGTTTGAAACTGTTATAACCACAGTTCATAAAATGGTATTAAAAGATGACAAAAGCCATAAAAATCTCTGTGTTCCCTTTTGTCGCTGTGCTCTATCAGACAGGAATCTCCTTTTTCAGGGAGACACTGAAAAAGCTGATATATTGCTTCAAAAATAAAAGAAAATGTACACAAACCCAATTGTTCCTGCTGTGGAGTTGTGAACTCAGTGTTTTTTGCTGCAAGACAAATGCCTTGTGCCCAGTGGCCTGCGCACATGAGTAGAGTAACTCCTGGGAGCAAGTCCTGTGACATCAGAAGATTTGCTTTCATGCATTGACGTAAGCATGTGTTCAGCACCTGGTCTTCATGCATTTTTCTCATTGCTACATGAACTTTGGCTTGGAACAAGGCTTACAAGAGCAGTTTTAATGCACTAGCGTTTTGCATAGCCAGGGCCACTGAATAGTTCTTTATCATCTTCCAAGCTGACTGCCCCATCATGGATACACGTGGAGAGACNAACTTTGGCTTGGAACAAGGCTTACAAGAGCAGTTTTAGTGCAATAGCCTTTTGCATAGCCAGAACTGAACAGTTCTTTATCATCTTCCAAGTTGACTGCCCCATCACGGATACACGTGGAGAGATGAAGCCTCTGCAGAGTTGGCTTCAGGGAGTCAGCCTGAGCCTTGCTCTGGCCTTGTGCCTCTGAGCTCTGTTTACTTAAACCAACATACACACAAGGTGCTTCATAGGGGAAGGTCTCACAACTCTTGAAAAGTGCCAGTCAAGCAAGTTGAATCTTGCTTCATTTCTCATTGGGAACAGAGCTCAGGTTGGCTTGCATTGCAGGCACTTGGACCACCTATCCCAGGAGCCGACTCTTGCCCAAAGAAAGGCCACCCAGCAGCTTTGTTCCTGGCAAAACCATAGCAGGCTCAGGCTTACACGAATAAAAATCTGTAAGATGTTATCCTTTCATGAGCCAATACAAATCAGACTCTTAGCTGGTGCCCCTGAATCTTCTCCCATTTTGTGAGCATAGTCTGGGTTTTGACCATTCAAGGCATGTCAGGATAAGCACATTGAAAGATAAAATGAGTAATAGGTTTAATGAAGACATAGGTGATACAGAGTTAATCAAAACTCTACAGATGAAGGCTAGCCACAACCAGAAATAGTGCTAGTAATCTGCTGGATCAGTTCTGGAGAGTGGGTTCAGGGTTAGGACGAGTGGCTAGCAGCATATTACTACAGTGAGGCTATTTGTGCGGTACTGGGCTTAGTTCACTTGGAAATGTGAAATCATAATTATTGGGTTCTTTTCAATTTGAAGCAATGCAGAAATGGTGCATCTTTTGAGTGTGTGGGAGGAAATTTTCCTTCTTTTCTTTCTCTCTGGCTCTCTGTCCCACATGTCCTTTTCTACTTCCTGATTCTAATGTGTGACAGTAAATAGTACTGTAAAAAATATTCCTACTGAATAATTTTGTTCATATATTTCACCCTGAAAACTCTTCAAGCACATTGCTGTTTCTCTTGAAACTGTTTGAAAAATGTTACTAACTGTAAGCCATGTGGTATGGTTTTCCTTCCCTAGTTGGATGACTGTCTCTGTGATGATGACACTGATGGGAATGCTCAAATGGGTCAGAAATGTGAAGCATGTCTAAGTCTTGCCCATTTTTCCTGAGTCATGGAATTTCCACCAGGCCAGAGCCTATTCCTTTAGCTTAAAAAAACCCAAACCAACAACAAAAACCAAACAAAAAGAAAATTTCATCTCTCTCATTAATTTCAGAAAATCCCACTCACCCTCACTCTGGCTGCTCATTTTCTTGTGTTCTAGGTGAAGAGCAGCCCACGAGAGCTCAAGTTGGCCAAATTCATCCCAATTTCACTTGAAGTTGTGTTAGGGACACTTAGTTCCTACCTATTTCCTTTAAGTGTTGTAGAGTACAGAGGGTTGGGAAGAGCAGCCTGTGCAGAAATCCAGAGTCTGTTGGCAGAGGAGGTGTCACACATGCTCCAACAAAGTGAAAAGCTTCACAGCTCAGGCTTTATTTCTGGACAGATAATCCTTCAGTGGATAACAAGGAACTGTGGATGTTGTAGATGAATAACAGCTTAAATTGTGAATGCTAACAGACAGAAGAAAACTGTACGTATGTACATGCGTTTGAATGGCCCAAAATGAGCTTTTGAACATCAGGCAGAAGCCTGCTGCTTGCTAATTACAATTAGTACATGCTGGTTATCGATTTTGGGGCTAAAGTCTCATGCCCTAAATTCTCATGTTAATGAAGAGATGTGAAGCAGAGACACTTGTTAGGACACTGACAGCATATTGTGCTTTTGCACATAAACTGTTTCAATTGAGAAATGTAGGGCTTGGTGGTTTGGAAAGCAGAATTGCCAAAAAAAAAAGATCTCCCATAAAGAAGTGGCAATGAATAAGACAAGAGGGGTAAGAAAGAAGATGGTTATGATCCTGGAAGAAGGAAATCACCTGGTAGTGGGACGCTTTCCAATACATCAGGGACATGGGGGATCATTGCCACCAGTCCTGCTCAGTCACCACAGCCCAAGCAAGAGCAGCAAGAAGATTGTGGGTGAAAAATCCTGTGTGTAGCCCCACCACGTGTGTTATTTTCCATAAGCTCTCCTTGGCCAGCCAGGAGTATGTAGAACTTGGTGACTGGGCTTTCCCTTTGACCCCATACACCTCCTTCTACCCCTGAATTACACTACCAAATGCAATTTATGTTTGCAAACTGATTTGTAATATAGTGATGCAAGACAGAGAGTTTGCAATACAGTCTTTAATCCAGGCTGGCACGTTTTAAGCAATGCATAAACATGAAACATTCATGTCCCTACTTTGAGGACTCCTGTTGAGGGAAGCAGACAAATGACAAAAATTCACAGGAAGAAGAAATTACTGTCTCCAGGCTCATAAAAGGTTAACAGCATGACTGGTCTAACTCCTCCTGATGCTGACCTACTGTTGCCTGACATTTTTGCCCTGGTAAACAACTATCCAACACCAAATGCCTCATGACTGTCAGGTACCTTTAAGCATCAAATGTTTAACTGAAAGCAGTGCTAGTTTGATATGGTTCTCTGTACCCTACCCAGAGCTGTATTTCCACATAATTTTTTTCTATCATGTTCAACCACACATGATTACACTTTGGTGGAGAAATGCTCTAAATGGTAATTTGTAATTTGGAGAAAAATGTTTTGATTTGGAAGATTTTAAAAAGGTGCTGAATCATCAGAGGTGAAAAAATCCTGGTGAAGTCCTGGAAAACCAGGGAAAATGTTGATCATATTAGTGTGACTTAACTATAAAGAGAGAGGAAAAAAGACAGTAAATAAACTAAGAGTAACATGCATTTTCTTTATGTGTTTCTTTCTTTACCTTGTATCTTTCTTGCTTAATTCCCTGCTTGCTTTCCTCCTTTACAATCTCTTCTTCTCTCCCCTCCTCTCTGCTTCTCTCTTTCCTTTTCCTAGCTTTAATGAGGAAGGAGTCAGGTTGGTTATAGCTTTGATGGTGGGAGAGCTGGAGGGAGCATCCTGAAGTGACTCCAGCTGGCATCAGGATTTGTGTCTGCTGCCCTGCCCTGTTTCAGCCTGAGAATCAGCTCCAACCTCTTGCTAGTGCTGGTGATGGTGGGTTGAGGAGGTTTGCCTAGTTACCTATTCTCCTTCCAACCCACAGAGACCTAGACGAATCGAGACTTTCTGTTTGAGCCCTGGTTCACAATTTAGGGAGGGGCTGCTGTACGGACTGTTTCTATGGATAGGGAGCTGGTCACTGGTTCTCTCAGCAAACTACTGATGGGTTTGGGCAGTGCAGAGCTTACAGGTGACATGTCCTTGCCCAGCTCCTGGTGTGGATGCCGTCTCTGACAGAGAATCTAAAAAGAGACAGTAAAAGCCAAGAGGGTGAAAAAGAGAAAGAGAGAGGGTATGGAAGATGGCAGGAAGGAGAAGGAGATATTAAAAAACAAACAAACAAAAGGTTTAAAATGAAGACTCATAAAGACTCTTTTGCTGAGGAGTCTTGAGCTTGGCATACCACAGGAGGCTACCAGTAAGTAACCGGCAGAAGCACACAGGCAGGTTAATGTCCCTAAAATAAAGCATGAGCCAGGAATAACAGTCATACAAATAGCAAGCTCCTGCTGGTCAGAAAGTCTGCTCAGTAACTCACCACTGGATTTAGAAATCATTGTATGTACAGAAGCACGTTCCTGCTTCCCAAGAAGCTCTGGGATGCACAACCTTTTCTTCCAGGTGACAACCCAACATTGGTGTGAGGGAGTGCCCATGCACAGAAGAGGGGCTCAGAGCCTCAGGAGCTGAGGATGCTCTGCTTCACTGGAACAGCACCAAACTATGCATTGGCATGAAAAAGTGCCTGGGAGAGAACCTGAAGGGTGGCTGTTCAGGTAACATCACAAAGCTTTGTCAATATGACAAAATAATGAGCAGGACAAAGGCTTTTTTTCTTGCTCAATTTTCCTATCTATGGTGAGCTTTTTTCAGGTTAACTTTCTCTTTATGGCTACCTAGAGATATTACATGAAGAGAAAAGAGATGGATTGTCTTATGATTTAAAAATGCAAAAGAAATCAGAACTTATTTTAAAAAGTATTTCACATTGTATTTTTGTTAATAAATTACTTATTTTGTGAGTTTTAAATGCTAGTTCTTCTGCCTGACACATGTTCACTTGCCTTCTGACATGCTCTGCATATACCAGGCTATTTCTTCAAGAAATATAGTCTGAAAACAATCAACATTTTTAGAGGCAGTGGCAGATATTTCCCTGCTCCCCCATAATATTTTATTATCGTGAAAGCACAAAGAAAACCACCTGGATATGAAATATTGTGCCTGAAAGGATCCATGCAGATGGATAAATTTTAAAATGACAGGAATGGAACACTAATCTATTCACCTGTATAACAGCATCCTTGGAGCAAATGGTACCCTGTGCAGTCACTGGGGCTCATCTCCTGGGCTCTCTGCCTAGCTCTGCTTTTTCATAGTCTCATGAAGACACTGCCAGGTTTTGGGGAAGCAAAAATGTAGTGCAAGCAATTAGGAGTAACTCAAGTAAGGGACTCAGACCCTGACAAGGTCATAATTGCTGTTAGCTGAATATTTATATAGCTCTTAGAGAAGGGTCTGGCTGAATGGGGCTGCTCAGGAGCAAAGGCTGACACTAAAGGAGAATTGCCCAAGAGCAGGGATTTTCACTGAGTTGGCCAAAGGAAAATGGCACTGCTGGGCTGACCAGGCTGTAGCAAGCTGTACCTGTGTAGGAGCAATTCCCTATGTGGTCTGTCCATCTGTAGTTTCTTGCACGATGAGGCTTGTAATTTTTCCTGAGGGATTTGATGATTCAGCAAAATAAAATTAGTCTCTTTTTCTTGGCATGAATACTCCTTTCGGAGTGTTCTTCTGCCCAAGGTTGAAAATGCCTTCATCAAGAGATGAAATTTGAAAGGTTATCGACATGCAAATGAGCAAGCAAACAAATAACCAGGCAGCAAGAATGGAGATGACATCTATCCCTACAAAATTTTGTGGATGATATAATGGGAAACCAAGGAAATTCTCAGCAGCAGACTGAATTTACAATATACAGAGTTAACACACAAGGGACAGAAGAAAAATAGCAGAAGGTGTGCATTCATTGTCTGCAATCCAAGGGCTTTTTCTAAAGAATATACTACATTCACAAGGGTAGGAAATCTGCAATTAATACTGTGGAGGCTGACATATGTATTTGCTATGAATTAGATAAAAAAGAAGGAACAGCTACATCAAAGTCCCAGGATGGCCTCCATCCCAAGACATTTTAGCATGGGCTTGCTTTACACACAGCTCCAGACAACATAGCCCACTTGAGTAGGGGAGGCAGTGATTGGAGAGAGCTTTGCCTTTGTTTGCCCCAGGGAAGGACTTTCTCCTCCCATCACCTCCCAGCTGCCACCATGTTTGTGCAAGTGGAGAAGGCACTGGGCTGGGTGGTTGCAACCAGAATATGGTGCTACATCTTTGTTTAACACAATTATTAATGATCAAACACAGTTCCCAACCCCAAATAGCCTGATAATCTACTGCCTCTCTTGGGCCTGTTCCCACTGCTGCTGCTTTTAAACCCTTGTAATTCCACTGATTTTGGTGGAGTTAATTTGAAAGGTACACACATGGGAGACAGATAAGAATCACTTCATTCCTGTGCTGAATGACATGGCCTGCACTTCATAGTTGGGAAATGTGTATGTTTAGTGGCACCACCACACACTTGGGATAGTGGATGTTGAAATTGCCTTAATCTGAATTGAATATTCCAAGCAAAACCACTGCCAAAATACACACCCTTTTTGGTAGCAGTGATGGAGGGAAGCCAGTGCTCCTCATTCCACCCCTCCCACAAAGACTTCACACAGAGTCTCCAAAGAGTTACTGAATGGGTAAAGTGGGGGAATGTCATCATCACCTGACAGTAATGATTGCATTTCTCAGTAAATAATTACCAGCTCCCAGTTGCAAATGTGAGCTTCTTAAACTGCTGTAATTCACGACAACATGCTATCTGCCTCCAGAGACAAATGACAATTTTTGCTAGGGTGTGGGTGACAGAGCTATCTGTGCTGATTTGCAGAGAAGTCCCCCAGAAATCCTGATTTATCAATATTATGTTCATCTTTCTGCCCATCTCCACTGGCCCACACCTGTCTGGAGCGTGTCCTGTTCCTTCCTCCCAGTGCAGGTCACCAGGACAAAGCTCCAACATGCACACCAAACCCTGCAGCACCAGTTCCTGTTTGCCCACAGTGCTGGGTGGGCTGTCTCACCCACGGGCTCTCTGGTCACTGCCTGTTTCAACAAACCACTGATGTGCCTTGCCTGGTTTTCAGCAGCATGGTGCCCACTGTGAACCCAGCAGACATTATTCACGATCTTCTGGAGGTACAAGGCTCCTCGGTAAGCTCGCAGGGCAGTGATACTCCTACCCCAGCACTCACATCTCTGCCACAGTCCAAGTGACTCATACACGGTGCTACAGCTGTTTCAGAGTTCTCTATCTCTCTCTCAATTGTTTTTTGTTTGGTTTTTTGTAATAGCCAGTGCTTTTGGTGACTAAAAGTTATGTAACTAGTCGAAACCCTCAGTATTTACAATGTAAAAGCACCACGAGAAACCTCTCTCAGACCTTAAGCTTCTGTAGTATTTAATTTGGGGAAATTTTATTTGAAAATGCAATATCCTTACACCTCCCTCTATTTCTTTCCTATGCAGAAAAAAAAGAGCAGTTTATAAGAACTGTTATAAAAATGAGCTTACCTCATTTCTGTAAGAAAAGAAAGACTGTCAACCTTGATTAGAAAGCAATAATTCTTAAAAAGAGTCAAGAAAGATTTAATACTATTGTTTTCTTTAGGCCTGAAATGATAGAAGTTTTCCAAAATTTTAAATAAAAAGAAGAAAAATTAATATGCAACTAAAGAAATTATTCTGAGAACCGCTGCCAGGCCTGTTAAAAAACCCAAACAAAACCAAAATGTCCAAAACAGCTTATCCTGTTTTAGGACTGGAAACCTTACAAAATGCTTAGAGAAGGCACTATCAATCTAGGCTGCATTCTGAGTTTTACTACTATGGCCAGCTACAATTCTACAACAGCAGACTTACATTGAAGTATTGCAGTGGTGAATAAGGTTCCTTTATATGGTTATTTCATTCATCCTTTCAGCTCATGCTCCTTGGCACAGCAGTGGGATATGATCCATATAAAATTGACTCTGAAATTATTTAGTTGAACTGGTACAAGATGTAGTCACTCAAAATGATTTAAATCTGCTCTGTATCAATTTAGTATAAATCATTTCCTGATCACATTAAGCTAAGTCAACACAACACAACTTTAAAAATATTCCAGTGTTTGCACTGGTTTAACTAATTTGATTTTAAAACACACCTTTAATTAAACCAGTGCAATTTTGAGTGTGGAACAGTCTTTGCAAGGCAGAACTGCTTGTCTGTGATAATTGGCTAATATTTTACTGCCCTGTTTTGCTAATTGAGACCTGTAAAATACAGTGAAAAAGCAATGCTATGCCTAAAAAGCGTGACAGTAGGTGAGACTTTGAAAAAATGCGGTGTCCTTGCCATGGCTTGGGGCAGTCCAGATGTGGGAAGATAGTTCTGGCTTGTCAAAAGACAATTAACATATTTACAAGAAAGAAGGGTTTCATTTATGAAACATGTCACCCTCTAGAGGACTGATAACAGTTGGAGAAAGCAGCTGTACCTGTGGCTTGGGGGTTGCTTGAGTAATTTTTTTATTTTGTTTCCATAATTTTTACTTGGCTGTTCTGAATATTTCTCACAATTTTGTTAGCAAGGGAGGTTGTTTTTCCTGGAAAAGATTGACCATTTTTCACAACTTGGAGAAACATTATAGGAAAGATTTACTCACAAAGAATACATGAAACTTGCAGTTTATCCTGGGGTTAGAGTTGTGACTGTTCTTTGGGTTGCTGGCATGGGTTTATTTTGCTATCTCTGCGAACATTGTTAAGTATACTCTGCTAGTCACATAAATTCTATACTTGATTCAAACTCAGAAATTTGCACAGTCTTTTTGGGTAACGGCCCAAAGGTATTAGAAACATATGTAATCTCTAAATAATTGATGCTCCAAATAACAAACTAGCCAGGAAGCCTATGTGTTGTTTGTGCCATATTGCTAGCAGGGAACTGAAATGCTGAGAAACACAAAGCTGAGATCCAGCCACCTTCTCCTATGCATCTTGCAAGTCACCAGGTGGCCATGCACCTCTGCCTGGTCTGCTGGGAATGGTGGGTGAGAACCAAGAGGGGCAGAGAAGGAACCATTCAGGATCACCTTGGTTCCTCCATCATCCTGTAGATTCCTTAGGGACACTGAAAATTCAGATGCTAGTGCTAAGAAAGCACACATCCAGCTCTTGCCTTGCTGTGGGATTAAAGGCTGAAATCGCCCATTTCAGGCCGTTCCTCTTTGTGTTGTGATAGTGCCATGATTTCCAAATGATGGTCAGGGCTGAACAGTCTGTAAGCACATCAGGGACCTTGTGAAACCCAAGTCCTGGCACCTGACACTGAAGGGCTCAAGTGGTAAAATGGAGAAAGATGGGGAGAAGAACATGGGCATGAAGAGAGATAGCAACTTAGGCAAGTTCAGGCAGTAAGCCAGTAGCAGTAACAAAATTAGATGAAAATAAAACCCAGTGTAAAAGGCCATTCACTCCTCATGTGAGAATGCAGTGTGAGACACCCTCAGATCTGTTCATATACATGTGTAATGAAGACAGGCTAGAATTTCAGTCTTCAGCCAGAAATGGTACCTCAACAAACCAGCTCTGCTGATGCAACTGGCTCTTCCTATCACAAGGCTTATTATATGACCCCTACTCAAAATTGCACAGAAGTCTGAAAGCTGGACCAAAGTTTGTCTTTGTTAATGATGTGGAAAAAGTCTGGGCAAAGCAGCTGTTGAAGAAGAATCACAGGGACCAGTCTGAGACCAGGTAAACATATTTGAATATGGAGACAGGTGCACATACCCTTGCTCTGCTGATTGAAGGTGATCTCCTAGGGAAAGGTCTTCATTACTCGAAGGACTTGATCATAACTGCCATTGAAATCTGTGCAGAGGCTCCTACATAAGTCAGTGGTACTGAATCAGTCCTTTAGTGAGAGCTGGTGATATTCTGGTGAATAAAAAAAAAATCTGTGCCCAGTGCCCATAGAAAGATGCAAAGATAACAGTGGGGTGCTCTACAGGACCATGAGTTCACACTCATGGAACTTCAGCTCCACCCCAGCAACAAACCAACATTCTTGCAAACTCTTGAATGGAAAGTTTCCAAAAACAATCCCACAAATTACACATCTGTCCTTCTCTTTGTGATAGGCAGTCGTGCAGTTAAGGGTAGAGCTGGTTAGACAGAGTATAATCACTTTTTATTTTTGGAGGCAGAAGTTTGCCTGCTTTTTGGCAGCTGTAAGTGTGGGTACACCAGGAATAAAAACAACAAACCAACTGTCTTGTTTGCCTTACATAGCTTCCAAGCCTTTCACTTAGTGAAACTATCCTGAAGGTGGTACCTTTTATGGACACAACAGTACACATGATGGTGCTGTGATAGAAGCCTTGATAATGTCTCAACTGCTCAATAAATCAGACATTGTCTTCTCATAATTGTCTGGGATGCTAATTAAAGAAAACAAAAAAACCCCAGAACTTTTCCTACAAACTCCTTTTCCCCCCTTGCAGGACCTATTCTTGAGAGTACCAAGGGTGGCTGGGTGTCTTATCTGGCTTCTGTCTGACTTTTTTCCCCACTGAAAAGCATAAAACATCATTGTTATTTACAAGAGTCTGCCTTCATGTCTTGGGTTTCCAGAATCTGAAGCCACATTGACATAGATGTACAAGTGACAGAAGTGCTGTGCTCAGTCTTATCTCGTAGCTGAATTGCTGAAAAGGACCAAAATGAAACAACCAATTTGCTGTATCTTTATCAGATGGCTGTCCAACATTCAGGGTTTTTAAAAAGACCTACCCATAGAAAGAGATCTCTGGGATGTGCAGAGGTACATGAAAAGTTGTCTTATTCCTAAAGAAGCAATCAAAAACATAGTAATGAGCAAAACCAATTTAAATAGAATATGTAAATATTGGTTCCTGGACCTTATATGGTCAATTTACAGCGATAGGCAAGAGATTAGGGTAGTAATTTATTTACATTTTTCTTGGGACTGCATTAAAATAGTATGGCCCGATCTTTACCTGATGCAGTGAATAGGCAAAATTCCATGGTCATTCATAGGCTTTGGATCAAGCCACCAAGAGTCATTCACACTATTTTCCTCAAAAGCCAGACAATGTCAGTGTCAATAGAAATTTGTTTTGGTTTATCCTGTTATGCAGAGCAAGTATGATCGCAAAAGTAAGGGCAGAGAATGTTTTTCCAATTAACATATTTTCAGTGATTTTTTTATAAAATGTGTGTCTAAGATAACTTGTTTTTGCTAAAATTCCAATCAGCTTTGTGGGATGACACGCCACTAGTGAGAGGTGTCTTAGTCTTATGTTCCCTGATTTTGCTTCTTTTGGTTAACTTTAATGTTTCAGGAAAGTGGATTATTCTCCATTCTTTTTTCTTTGTTTCTTAAACAAACGAGGCCACAGGAAATGTTTGGAGGTTTAATTTTGCAGTTACACAGTTTTTGCAATATTTGATAGGAGAATCCAAAGTTCCTTAATGAGCCTTTGTCAAGGATCTAAGGATCCATTCATTACAACCTGATGTACTGCAATTGTGCCAAGAACCTGAGGACCAATCATATTAGAATCCATCTGTCCAGGGGACAAAAACTGGAGGGGGCAAAGATCCATTTTGAAAGCATACTCATGATTTCTTAAAGTTAAGGAAGGTTCTGATCAAAGATTGACTTTATTTCCTAATGGATAAAGGAATCAGATCCAGAACTTGCTTGTCAACCAAAATCCAGCCTTCTCCAAAGTTTATTTTGGGTCTGAATAGTTCTTAGATAGCTCCTTAAATATCTGGGAAGAGGCTCAGTGGAGAACTCAGACTCTAGGACTTATATGATGACATAACGTTGTCACTATTGGACACGCAATGACACACACGGACACTTGCTGGTGAAGAAGGCATAAAACTATTTATATATTTATAATATATAGAATATAATATATTATAATATATAGAATATAATATATTCTATATTTATAGTGTTTCCACACAGACCAGGGATTGGAGGAGAAGGCTGACACCTCTCCCATCCCATTGGTCAAGACAACTGCCCATCAGTTGTTTTTTTACTCCAAGAGAAAGTGTGTAAACAACTTCATCTTAACATAAACATGTTTTAATTATAACACCCGTGTGTGAGAAAGAACTACGAACTATGAAAACATTCAACTGTACAGTGCATCAGAAAACTGCAGAAAATCTAGAGTGACATAATGTGTTATCTTTTCCTATTTCTCCACACTTATTTGAAAAACACCCATCATGATGGCTCCCCACACTTGGGCAATTATTTTAAATACACACCAGAACTATGGATAAAAATCCAAGTATCTCTAATTTGCCCTACTGGACCTGTTCCTGTGCCAAAGCAAAAGGCTTTCTCAATTTGAAATCTTGATTCACTCAACCCATCATCTCCAATAAGAACTATAAAACAGGTGGATCTCTCTAGGGTGCTCCCAAGTCAGTGAGTTTGAGGTTTTTCATACAAAGGTGGTGGAGGCTGCTCCAGAATGGAGGACTGTAGAGGGAAAAAATTCCTACTATCAGTGCCTCCTTCATAAACAAAGGATCTTTTTGCCCAGGATTGCACCTGTGGCAATATCATATGTGGGAGGAAGATCTTTTTATTGCCACAAGGCAAGCATACTGGCTAAACCCATCTATTCCTCTTTGACACTTTATGTTCTGTCTTATGTTCCAGTGGTTGTAAAACACTAGCCTTTTGGAGCTCTTCCACACTGGAAAATTTCATCATGATAAAACACAACCCCGAGGAATCTTGGTAACTAAGACAATGCTAAACATGCTGTTAAACATTGAACACAGACAGGGACTGTAATGTTTAACATCACATCAGCTGGTTGTGGTTAAGCCCACGGGCTGACCAGCTGCCACAATGCTGAACATGACAGTGTCTGCCTGCACTGAATATTTAGCAGCCCTCATTCTCAAGGGTCTCTTTTCTTGCATGATCTGGTTTACCAGCATAGGCACACATTATACTCATATCCACAACTGTTGCAAGATACCAGATTAACCAGATTGGAACAGCTCACATGGTACTTGGATTTATGTCAAGGACCTCAGTCTCTTAGTTCAGCTCCTGGCTACAGCAATCACACACAACATGTTAGTTCATACCTTGCCTTTGTTCCTGCACACCATGTCTCTGACCCCAGTGCAGCAGGATTGTTATTGCTTTGGTCTGATGGGGAAAATAGCAGACACCCTGCTATTGCAAGCTAATGGCACCCTGACAAACCTTGGTTTTTTACAGAGGTCTTATCCTAGCTTGGGAGAAAAGGGTGACAAATGCTTGAACAGTATTTATGTACCAGCAAGAGATGGTGAGGAAAGAAATGACAAGCATCTGCTTTCCCTCACGTGACTGGGCATGATGTATTGATAGTAGTCTCAGCTCTGTAATGTAAAAGGATAATGCAAAGTTAACTCTACTAATGGATCAGTTCCAGGACTATTTCAGCTCCAAGAAATATGTGACATTTGGATATCTCTTTTTATTTATTACCAGATAGCAGACTCCTGCAGATATGCAGAAACAATAGATCAGTTTGTGTATGGTCAAAAAATTAAGGCCAAGTTTGTGATTTTCTGCAGCATGATGCATGACCAACTCCCCACAAGACTGTTGGGATGACCAGATATTTGGCTTATGAAAGGGAAAATAAAAGCATTCAACAAGTGAAACCAGTGCTTTCCCTTAACATGAGGGAAAAGAAACCCAAAAACCCCAACAAATGAGACACGTGGCTTAAAGGTAAGAAATGGAAACCTAGGGAAATATTAAAATAGCATACAGCCTGGGAGATGGTCAGCTCTTATTGCAGCTTTTCCAAAGGCAGAAGGACTGCTTAGGTTCTTTCTCCTCTCTTTAACTCTGATTTCCCAGTGGTTGAAATTATATCTTCAGCTGCACTATATAACATTTCAAAGTTGTTGGAGATTAATATTTTGAGATTTCTCTACACCTGTCAAATTTTATTGAAATTAATCAGTGGCTTCTGTTATAAAGCAGAAACCATGAAAATACTGAAGCAAATGCTGTCTTTACTAAGAAACTGGGCTAAAATGAATATGCTACATTTTGGATAATGACATTTTTTTCTTTTTTATCGTTTTTGATACGGTTCTGATTTTGGCTGGGGTAGAATAATTGTCTGCATAGTGGCTGGTATGAGGCTGTATTTTGGATTTGTGCTGAACACAGAACTAATAGTATGGAGATGCTTTTGTTATTACTGAGCAAGGATTCCATATAGCCAAGGCCTTTTCTGCTTTTCATACTGAGATGCTGGTGAGGAAGCTGGAGCTGCATGAGAGGTTGTGAGGAGACGCAGCTGGGACAGATGATCCAAACTGACTGAAGGGATTGTCCAGACTGTGTGAAATGATACTCAGTATAGAAGAGGGAAAAGAAGGAAGGAGGGACATTTGGAATGATGGCATTTACCTTCCCAAGTCATTGTTACACATGACAGGGCCCTGCTCTCCTGGAGATGGCTGGACACCTGCCTGCCCATGGGAAGCAGTCAATTGATTCCTTGTTTCACTTGGTGCATGGCTTTTGCTTTCCCTATTGGACTATCTTTATCCTAATCCACGAGTTCTCCAGCTTTTACTCTTCTGATTCTCTCCCCAATCCTGCTGGTGGGGCAGTGAGTGGCTGCATGGGGCTTGGCTGCGGGCTGGGGTGAAACCCCAACAGACACTTTCTTACATTTTTTTCTATAATTTTTATAAACAGGAAAAAGCAGTCAGTAAAAGAACTGGTATCAGTCATGACGGTCCAAACTGAAGAAAGAAAGGTAGAAGATACAAAGGGTGAGTTTGAAGTGGGTATGAAACTAAAGATACTGATATTTGCTATGGGACAGATGAAGAAGGTCCAGATGGTAGAAATTCTGCATAGAGGAGAGGCTGGGAGAATGAAGAGAGCATAACCACAGCTTTCACTATGCCAAGGAAACACCATAGGTGCTACTGAGGTTTGTGGAAGCTTTCTCCTTGTCATTGGCAAATTGTGAATCTATTGCCCAGGCTGAAGGACTCTTCCCACCGAAAGGGAAGGAAGAGTATTGATGCATATTTATAGTCAATGCCAATTTGCCTTATCCAGAAAAGGATTTAATTTCTAAACTTCATGGCCAAAGAAATCCTCATTTAACCTAAATCCCATTACCGTGTCTAAACCAAGGAGTTCCTAGCTCTTGCTGGATCCCAAAAGTGTTTTGGTCTAAAGGTGCACAGGGACTAAACTGGAGTTTAAGTGAGATTAGTTTTGGCCAAAGGGATCATGGTCTGGTGCTGTCTGAGTTTCCCCTTAATCACAGGCATCAATAGATCTAGTTCTGTATCCCTGATATCCCAGTGTTCTGAAGGAGAAGAAGGTAGGCGTTCCCCAAGAAAAAGATTAAGTGACAACAACCACCGTCCTGCTTTCCTGCCCCCAGAGTATGTGGGAGGGTGACATTGTAATTTATTATCTGTTTTGCTGTAATCCTTAGGATCCTTTACATTCACAGTTGTACTCTGATTTTGGAAAGGAGAAAACTGTTGTGCATGAATAGGCTGTCATCTCAGCTGTGCAAGAATTCCACCCTAAATACTCAGGATTTTCTGTTTGCAAAGGCACAGGATTGTGGAAACTCCTTGTGTCTAGCCCCAAAGTTATGCTGTCTAATGGGATAGTGGAGTAAGCAAGCAGAACTGTTGAAGGATTTACTTGTTGGGCCAAAATATCCTACAAGTAGTTAATGAGTGTTTATCCTTGCTTAACTTTC
The DNA here is from genome assembly GCA_013397295.1 of Polioptila caerulea. Lineage (NCBI taxonomy): Eukaryota > Metazoa > Chordata > Aves > Passeriformes > Certhiidae > Polioptila > Polioptila caerulea. Next base: position 802,251 of record VYXF01003961.1, on the reverse strand, counting down.
ATAACACTGCCATTGATAACCAAGTGGGACCTGCATGGCACAGGATCGTGGAAAAAGGTGCTGGACTTGCCCTTTCTCAATTACAAGTAGCCTCTTAAGCTCCAGGTGGTGAAAGATATCAAAGTTAAGATGCCAGTAAAAAGAGACAGCTGAAAGCAAAGCCCTTGCCCATTTTCTTTGACAAAAATGTACCAAAGCTACAAATGGGGTGGTGTGGCAGCACGTGCAGTCGGAGTTATATTCTGTTCTGAAACATGAATCTGGGCTACAGGACCACAGAAAACAGAGAGAAGGTCACAGTCCTGGGGGAATGTTTTCCTCTCCAAGCATTTGGGTGACAGTGTAAACATATTGTGAGTAAGAGGCTACAGGAAGGTTAAACCAAGGGCATTTATGCTTTTATTTTTAAGTTAAGCCAAAGGCTTTTGTTTTTCTTTTCTTTTTATTAGCAGGTTCCTTTTTAAATTTGGCCCTTGGTATTCAAAGTGCTTACCCCTTTTTTCTTGAACGAAAACTGAGATTGAGTTGATTTTAAAAGGATTTTCGTTTGGTGATTACTTTAAAACTAAAGCAAGCTATCACTCATGACCAATTTTTATAAGTTCTTTTTTCCACAATGGAATGAGTTCAGGTAAATATATATCTAATTAGATGACCATTACCCAAACATTTATGCAGTTATCTTCCAGGGATATGAAACCCAGTTGGAAACACTCAGTTCCTAAAATTTTCTATTACAGTTCCAAATTTATGACTAGTGAGAACCTAATTAGATTATTCCCTCTCTTCAGGAGTCGATGAACATCCCCAGTTATCAAGATGCATATAGGCTGACTCATCAGAGCGGGATGGCCAAATTTCTGAGCTTCATACCAAAACATACAAAGAGTCGAGAACTCTCAGCTGTCCCATCTGTCAGAGAGCTGTGGGAAGGGAAGACCCAGGAGTAAGAATTTCACAGAGATCTCAGGGATCCAGGCTGAGCATGGAGCTGGTGCCTGGGGTTACCAGAGACATTGGCTGGAGCTGTTCTACTTGCCCACCTTCTCTCCCAGCTGGAGAAGAAAATTACCCAGCTGCCTTGGTGCTGCACTTACGTTATTTGTGGGCAGAATACAGAAACATACAGAATCAAGATGCTCCTTCATCCCCAGGTGTGAACCACCCTTAACAGCTCAGGGTATTTAATATGACAGGTTATGAGAGCACATGAGAGCTTTTTGCAGCTGGTCTACGCTGGATTATTCAGCTCTAAAGGCAAAAATACAGAATATATATAGATTTGGTCTAAGAACATAAATTTTGAGTGGGATCAGAGTGTGAAGAAGAAGCCAGTGGCAATGTGAGCACAGAGCAGCCAGTCTCAGGCAGGGTCTGTGCTGATCAATGTGGACACTGTGGTGCTGTGCCAGCTGGGATGAACTGCTTCATGACCCAGAGAGGCTGGTGAGGCACCTTGCTGTGCACCTCCAGAACCACAGGGCTTTCCAGACAATCTGTATGGCCACTGTGCTGTGAGTAGGTACTAACTTCTGGTGATGCCTTGTGATTACTACTGAAGTGATTGCTTGCTTTTACAAGAGTCTGTTTTTTGTTTCGTGTACAACAGAGCAATGAAGCCAAGCAGTCAGAGAGACTGTTCATGCCACAGAGATGTACAAATCCATCTTCCCCCTTGACAAAGTGCAGTTTTTTGTGCTGGTGAGGGAAGTCAGAGGCAGCAAAAATCTGTAAGTGCTGCATCTAAACCCTTCATTTCCAGATGTGCACACAAAGCAAGTTCCCACTGTTCGTCTTTGATAGGTGGTTTCTGTCTGAAGTGCTAAATTTGTGCATGGATCTGTGATAATGCAGGGTTGCTGCAGTCCTTCTATCGCCACATCTGCTGAAGAACAGTGAGTAGATTATGCTTTCATCTGAATTCAGTAGAGGTCTCCAAAGAGTACTTGTGTAAAGAGACTCAAGCCCAGGAAGCCTGTAATTATCAGCTAAATAAATAATTTAATTAATACAAAGTCTGGGCTAGATCCAACTCTGACTTGGCAGTTTTATTCTGTTCTGGGGAGGTATAAAACAGTGTCAAGGGCCCAAAATCTAGCCTTTAGGGATTGTTCTTTCATACTTAAGTCTAGCTATTATTCAGAGGGGAGGACCTCCCTTTGCAGATTAGCAAAATCCTTCAGAAACAAATAAGAACTAACAGAACTTAATCTTTTTTTGCCCTTCAGTTTCTCAAAAGCTCAGCTCTGTTCCTCACCCCAATCTCCCATTATTTTTTTTTTTCCATCTTTACATACCTCTGAATTTCCTGCCTTTTGGCTGGGACCAGGCATGTCAGAGCCAAATACTGTTATAGATGTTTTTGTGTTGGTTCCAGACCAACTGGAAGCAGGAAATACTAAAATTCTCCTGGGTAATCCTCCTCTCTGGAGACTTTCAGTCCAATTTTGCAGATTCATGAGTGTTACGTGCTTTAGGCAAAGTTCAGAGATGCAGCCAAAGCCAAGTGCTACAGATATGTGGACTTGAGATACACAGGGGAGGCAGTGAGTTCTCTAAGCCTGTAACATCTCTTGCTACCCGGGCACTTGCCTGCACCAAACTGCTCCAGTTTCTATTTAGAGCTGAGTCCTAAGTCATACTGTTTCTGCACACCTCTGGAACTTGGTCTGCACTACTTGTTGTGGGAGGGCCCAGGTTCAGGGAGAAGCCAACAGAAGACCCATATCAGGAACTGAAAGGAGCGACTAGAATAAAGCAAGCAGACTGTATCATCCTGTGTTTGTTGCTCATCTTTGTTCCTGGAACTTTTCCCCTTTTCTAATGGTGATATTGTGCTGGATTACACCTCCCTGCCAGCAGGGCTGTGTGGTGGACTTGCCCAGCAGGACACAAGTGGCTGGAGACACTGTTGGTGCTGTACCTTGGCAGCGCTGGGAAGTCAGGATCCTGTCATCATAAGAAGGGCCACCTTGGTAGGAAAGTCCAGCTCTCCTGCACACAAGTAACATTTGCATTCCCTGTGGTGGATATGAGACATGAAAACACTGCTGAGGCCTCACTGGACCTCTCCTGCCAGACCCTCTCTTTTGAGTGTGGACAGTAAATTCAAACTGGTTCGTTCTGGGAAGAGCACACTGAGATGACAGTCCTGCAAATGCAGCTCCTCTCCATGCCAAACTTTAGCTCAGATGTGCTGATGGCAAGCATGTTTAAAGCAGCTGCCACTGAATGGCACCACTATGTAATGGACATTTCTACTGACAGTGCAAAAATAAAATCCTTTTGAGAAAGGAGAAAAAAACCCCAAAAAACCTGAGAATAATCTGGGGAGCTGTTGGAGGAACAGGAAAGAATGAGTACTGAATTAGCCTCATATCAATGTGATTTCTATCACTAGTGCACAAATAATCCTAGAGGATACCCCTGTCTTCATTGTTTGCTCAGCAAACAGTATGGACATGCAAAGATTTATAGACATGATCCACTGTCAGAGAACCAGGGAGATTTGCTTCATGAGGCCTATTTCTGGGGGAAAAATAAATAACCTGAGCATGTGTTTCTTTGCCTGCTTTGGAGCTGATCAGAAGATATTAATTTAATAAGACTATTATTCTGTATTGTTTGCATGACATTAGCACCACATTAGTACTCATTGAAACTGAAGGCCCACTTTAAGTGGCACTGTACCAAAGCACAGTAAGAGACAGTAGTTGCTATGCTTATCAGCTGAACAGACAAAGTGTGGCATGTTCCCTTTCCAAATGGGGAATTGATACACATAAATAATGAAGTAATCTATCCCACAGATATCCAGTGTACAAACACAAGCATGACAGCCAGCTGCAATGCTGAACCATGGTAAGAGGTTCAACGACACAGAAAACAATAGGTATTGTATACTGTAGGGTTATAAAATAGGACTGGGTGAAAAAAAGGTTCTTTTCTCCCTTGGGAATGGACGGATTTTTGTCAAACACAATTTGGCTGAAAACTGAATGTGTGCTTATTGTAATATCTTTTGTTTGGTGGTTCACATTTATTTTAAGGCCAAATGCAAAAGTAGACACCTCATATGCAGAATCTGTCTTTGGCCAAAACAAAGAAAAACAATTTTCACTGAAATTTTGCTTTGGTGAAAAATTTGCAGCCAGCTCTGATGCAATGTGCCGTATGGTAGGTGTTTCTTTTCTATTTGCTCTTGTATCCATCTCTGCAATTTCTGTGTTGCTTTGGCCCTTACTCGAATACCACCTTCTGCTACTTATATAATGCTGCCAGCTCTGGCAGCTCAAGCATAAATCTTCCTAAATTTGAGCATTGGAGTGTTGTGGGAGAGGAGGAAGAGGAGCGAGGCTAGATGGGCACAAGGGGAATTCAAATCCAAGATTCAGAAGACAGGTGTCCAGCTTTGGTTAACAAATTAAAAAGAAAATTAGGTTTTAGCTGTTGTGAGGTCACGGAGAAAAACTAGAAAATGTGGAGCTCACAGGCTCCAATAGCACTCAGCCACAGACAAAGATCCTTGATCTTCTGCCTTGTTTGTAGTGCTGGGGGCCAGGTGCACCCCAGCTTGCCATGGGCATTCAGGACAGGAGCTCCTGCCAGGATCTCTGCCCCGGTACCTGCCCCGTGGTGGGCCAGGGCCCTGATGCCAGCGGCTGCCCTGCTAGAGCACAGCCTCCACACACCTCCAAAACCTGGCCCCACAGCTGTGGGAAGGCGGGGAGGAGGAGGAGGAGGACGGCGAAGGACCAGCTGGCTGCAGCAGTGAAAACCCGTAAGAAGTAAAAAGAGCCATACAAGGATCATGTGAGGACTTTTATTTGGAGTAGCTCTGTTGCAGTAATGCTGGTTGCAAGCAACACACCCAGCACTTGCATCGTCACCTCTTTTTGGACTGTTCAGGATACCAATGTCTATAGGGATATAGGGTTACTTGCAGCCAAATACTGCATGCCGGTTTTGTGAACCCTAATGCTTCACCCTAAATTCCATTACAGAGGTTGTAGAAATAGCGTGGAAACAGTAGTCTGAAACAATGCTTCTGTGAACAATCATATGTGCCAACATGCCTAAAATAGTGGAAGAGTGTCATGGTTTAAGCCTTTTCATTGTTTTTGGTGGTTTAACCCTCTGTTCTGGGTACCTGGTGCTAGACCTCACCTCCACTGCCTCTGAAAAATTTTTCCTCTGTCAAAAAATGGTATCATTTAATTTTCAGGAACTAAGGAGCTACTATTATACACATTGAGAATACTTTTTGATTGAAATGATTTTACGAATTCTAATATGCTAGAAGGATTTTAAAATCAAAGGTAATACCAGATGTTCTGTGACATAAATGCCATAAAAAACTACGTTCAGATCCTCTTCCCTTATTTGCCTGTTATTTTGTACGAGACGTATACTGTGGAGTAATGAAAAGGTTATGCCAAGCATTTAAGAGAAAATTCTGAACTTCAAATACTATATAAAAATGGAAATGTAAGCACAGTTTTCAGAAGGATGTGTCTCCAGGGGCAGACTGGGTGGCCCTAATGGTATGAAATGTCTCATTGCACAGGGTATCCTTCACACACAGTCACTTGGGGGACAACACACATTGTTTGTAAATTAATTCCATAGCAGAAAATGGGTTGAAAGGGAGAAAACCACAGAAATGTGGGGGAAAATGCTTGCAGATATGCCCATATATTTTGAAGTAAAATCAGCGTAATAGTTTTGGTAGCATGAATATTTATTTGGGTGGAAAAGACCGGCATGCATGTATTCATGGAAATGCTGTACATCTCTGTCTCTGCATTGTTTGTTTGTTTGTTTGATGCCAGTTTTATTTTTCCAGTTTGCAGCAATAAGCTGTATAAAAACCCTTCTCTTCTCTCTAGGCTTTTGGGTGAGTGAAGAATACAACATTGGGGTAGGATGTTCTCTAATGTGAGAGATGAGCATGTGCTCTACTCACAATGAACATGGTACATATTCCCTGCATGACTGCTCCAGAGTGATTCTCAGGAAAGAGGAGAACCCCTTTTAATAATGTTCAATGCTGGACATAATTTGTTTCCTCTGAAGAAATTTATTTTGGAACAGACATCTTAGGTCATAAGTTATTCTTAATGTGAATGCACTCCTGCAAAGGCTGTAAGTAAAACCTCTTTGAATGGTTTTCAAAACCTTCTGCATTTGGGATTGGCATTTGATGCTCAAAAGGACTGTACATGGAACTAGAACACATGTGAACAACTGATACAGATATGCTTAAAAATGAGTCCCACTTAACTGGCCCCATTGAAATGGCCACAAGAACATCTGTGTATCACTCAACACAATGGGAGCCTTAAACATTTTTATTAAGTGTTTATCAAAACATCATACAGACCATCTGCATCATGTTGTCACCTATTCTCTATTTGTGATCAAAAAGGTGTACCTAATATCAAACATCTCATTTCTTCCTTCAATAATTTTAAAATGGCTAATATTTGTGTTTTGTCAGACCTCAGAGAGCTGCATTTTCGTACACTTTTTCTAGTGGCCTATAGGTTTCTTAAGTTCATATACATCAGGAGAAGATAAAAAACAGCCTATACTTTTTCAGCTTATTTTGCTTGTGGAGGTAATTTTAAGTACCCATAAAAAGCTTATTTTTGTCCTTACTATTTTGTTTTGCAAAAGCCACCATACAAGACCACCTTAGATTCAGGAGAGATTGTGTACAAACACACACATGTACACACACACAAAGACACAGAGATATAGATATAGATATAGATATAGATATAGATATAGATATAGATATAGATATAGATATAGATATAGATATAGATATAGATGCACACACACACACAATCCTGTATGAACTCTGGTTACAACTAAATTGTAAATAGCTCTTCCATCAGGGAATCCCCCAACTCTACATTACTGTAATACATTACAAAAGTAGCCAATGAGTCATGTTTCCCAGTAAACAGGAGCTGAAAGTAACAGCAGGGAGGAAAAGTAAAAGCCGCAGTGAGACTTGTTGTGACATGACTGTCATTACCTTTTTTGTCTGTCAAGTAGGTATTAATAGAGGTACCTCAGTTACTGAGTTATTACTTAAGGGACCAGAGGTAAATCAGAGAGGCTACCTCTGCTTTTCCATGTGAACAGTGGACTTTGAGAATTTTCTGAGCTGTTGATTCACTATAATGCTCTAGCAGGGAGTTGTTGTTTCATCAATTAAAAAGCTGCCACTTGGTAGTAAATTATCTGTGGAATCCTCCCTCTGGGAAGCCCTGACCCTTTCTTGGCTCTACAATGCAGCACACATCTGAGCCTGACCCTTACATACAGGTAAAAAAGGTATCAGCTATGACTGAGAAACTGGGGTTTTGATTGCCCTCTCCCCAGTTTTTCTAGAAGAATGAAAGACAATCCCAAAGCTGATTTGTGTTTTAAACCCATGACAACCCAAGAACTGAGGAGAATTATGTCATTAGGCCTGCAAGAAAGGGGAACATGGGAACTCTGTATGATGGCTGGCAAATATTTTTTATAGTGTTGGTGGAAGAGCATCAGGGGAAAACAGCAAAGTGGGATGAAGATGCTTCTTAAGTGACACCTGAGACAAGAACTGTGTATAACAGTTGTAATAATTTTAGATGAGAGTAGAAGAAATCGGAGAGAAGGGAATGGGGAGAGAAAGGGGAGAAGCAGTAATGTTTTGCTATTTCAGGTGAGAGTTTGGACATGGGAGAGGGTATCTGTTCTTCAGTATTCCTGAACTATATCTCTTATGTATATGTGCATTAGGTCTGCCAGCCTGTCCTTTATTGCCTGACTGATGGTTAGCAATCCTAATGCAGTGTTTCAAAAAGTAGAAGTAAGTAGTTCATACTAAAAGTGAAAACAAGAATTCCTACTTTCCTTACAGAAGTGCAGAGAATTGTAGTCATTACGAAAAACTAAATGGAAGGCTGCAGCCTTCAAAAGGCAAGGCGTGGTTTGTCTGCAGAAACAACTTGTGTTTTGTTGAAGCTGACTTTTAAAGCAATTTAATTAGAATGAGGCGCTTTTGTGTCTTGTGGTCAAGCAGTTGATCTGATGTAGCTGCAGACACTAAAGAATGAACTGCAGCAAAGCCAGCATCAAACCATCTTCAAGCCGAAGTGAGAGCCACTCCAAGTTAAGGAAATAGTTTTGAAACTGAGCCGTGGTCAGGCGGTGCATGTGACACGAGTAATGCCCGCCTGCTGACCGCCCGCCGGCCGCGGCTCCGCCCGGGCCGTGCGCTGGGCACGGCGCTGCTGCCCTCGGAGCGGCTGCGGCGACAGCAGCACGGACCGCCAGGCAGACCTCGGGGGGCTGAATTCAGAGCTTTGGCAGCAAAGTGAACAAGGCGCTCATTTTGAATAAATTGGCTGCAAATCCCTCTTATTTTTGATCCTCGCTTTCTCTTAATATTTTGTGAGTCTGCTCAGGATCTGATGTTTCAACAGAAAGTGGTGCTGTGGGGGAGGTTTCTCCATTTATCAGCCCGTTTTACAATCTTCTGCTTCAATTCCAAGGCAGACAGATTGATGGCATAACTACGGTATGGTGGTGCCACGGTTGTAGTAGTGTGTGATCTGTTAGAGTTTGGTGTGGTTTTGTTTTCACACACAGGCTATTTTTTCGTTGAAGTAACTCTCTTTTTCCTAATACCTCCAGCCACAAAGTAGTTTCATCTCAGCAGATGTCTTAAGCGTAGTTCAGCTGCATCAGCAGATATTCCGGCGATGGTATTGCTCCCCTGTGACTCTCAACAGGGATTTTTTTTTTATTTAAGTACTGGCAACATGGTTTATTTATAACGAGGAACATATTTCTAGAGCATTTTCTATATCCATATCTATTTCTTCAATCTTTATCTCAGTAAATAGTACTTAGTGTTCACATTTAGATTTTTCTTTTTTGCCTCCTCCCTGTACTTTCTGTTCTTCAAACAGCAGAGTGGCTAAGAAACACTTGGTGAAAGTGCTATTTGACCAGTGTTATAGTCTAGAGCAGACTCAGCGGCACTAGACAAACATTTTCTTTACAGCATTAGTTCTTTCACCTACAAGATATATCAAGCTAAAAGTTCGTAACACTGCCTTTTTCCCTCATGTGTGTTTCAATCTTTCTGACATCTGGAAAAAGTGTTTTTTGACTTGGTCCTTCCTGCATAACTTCTGTTTAAACTCGATTCACAAAAAAGATATAGTGTTTTCCTAGGGTCTGGGTGATTAAGATCATTTCTCCTTTTGCCTGGCAGTGCTACAACTCTTTGGTAGAAGGAGCCCCAAAAGAACTACTCTGGGAATTGTCACGTTTTATGATGTATGAGCTTCTTTTTCTTTTTAATTTTACCACAAGAAAAGAAGGAGCATTCTCCCATCTGCACAGTCCTCAGCCCTGCTGAAGGTTGATACTCAGAGCTGCTTAACCATTAAAATGAAAGACCAAAATCCTGCAGAGTCCGCTCAGGAAAAGCTCCCATCTCCTTTTGTAGGTGCTCTGCTTGATGAAATATGGAAGATCAAAAGCTTAACAGTTTAATAAATAGGTTTGCTGAGCCCTCACTCCATGGACTGGGGCTTGGACAAGGTCTTTTTCCCAAAACTGGGACTAGAGCGCTACTAATGCAATGACAGGGGTGTGGTGACAGCTGTCACCTTTTGGTCTCCTGTTAATGGGAGGACTTTTTTTTTTTTCAAGTTTTGTGATTCTCACACTTGTAGACCCACTGGATGGGTGTCTTCCCCATTTCCTCCAGATGCCACAGGTGAGCAGGAGCACAGCAAAGGCCAGTCAGTTCTGTGCTCCCAAAAGACCAACTAGTCTTCACTATAAGTTCAGGTTCAGAAGAGACATTTACATCACTGATCAGGGAGCTAAGGTAGGGCCTTTATACTGGAACATTCCACTGGCATAAAGTGAACAGGATGAAAGCCTTCCAGCTGCTCCTCCTTAACCATAGGCAAAGGGGAAGATGATTACGCTAAATTAAATTTGTCTGTAAGATAATTTGTCTTAGAAGTGAGGTCCAGTGGGATTCTACCTACTTAGAGCTGCTGAATGTGGCTTCATGTTTCCAGCCCCTTAGGCTATGGGAAAGTGATGGCCCACAGTGCTGAACTGTTGGCAGAGTCCTTAGCATGGGTTTGGCCTTGGTCAGCCCTCTGTATCTGGCTTGTAGGTCCAGAATTAGTGCAGGAGAGAAGAAACTCCAAATGAGCAACTTGGTAATGGCTACCCGTTTTTGGAGAGCAAGTGAAATTAGTCATACAGATGTGGGTTGTTTGCAGCTTGCTACCCTCAGGGACAGGAACTAGAACTCAGAGCGTTTAACTTACTACTGTGTTTACCAGTATAGACTTCAGTGCTCCTTACTATTTCTGTTATGGATGTAGGAAACCATGAAGGAAGAAGCTATGAAAGCTCCAGGAACCTGCTTTAAAGTCTTCCTCACTATCCCTTGCTTGAAGGAATACTCCCTTAGTGTGTTCATATGAAGGTGAGACTATTTTTAAACACTAGTAAAAGCATAAAGCTCTTCTCTTCTCTTCTCTTCTCATCCTCATCACTAGATCCTGTCATGATTAATAAAACCATTTAAAGAAAGTTTTCCATTTCTTTTTTCCATCTGCCCTACTTTGCCCTGACCTCAAATTAGTTAAATGAAACAGTAATCATCCTGAATCTACCTTCTCTTTCTGTGCTGTAATCCTAGGCTCTGTTTTGTAAGAATTAGAACTTTGTTATAAGGATTAACTGTCCATCTCCATTTCTGCTTTTAAACCATCCCATGGCAGTCCTGCTTTGCAGCCCCTGTCATTCATAACTGTCTTTTGTTTTCATAGAGACACCACTGCTGATGGCACAAATGAAAAGAAGAAAGAACTGCTCCTGCCTGTTATTCATAATCACAAAACGTGGTCTGACCCTTCAGCTGCAAAAATCTTTAGAGCAGAGCTGTTTTCATTCCTGATAGCATTACTTCTGCAATGCAGAAACAATCAAAACTCTTTCCTTCCTGCACAGTTATATAATATCTAAGACACACCTGTTTGTAAATAGTACTGAAATGTGTAATAATTTGTACACCCTTTGTAATCTCCTTGTGGCCACAGGGAAGGTTTGCTGGGGGAAAGGTGTGGTTACATGATATCTTCACTGGTGATTTGCCTTATGGACGCATGGGCTGAGCTTCAGCTGTCAGCACACAGCTCCTACCCTGGTGCTATCGTGACTCTTCTGGGAGGGATCATATAACCTTAAAGCCTTTCTAGCCTGACATAGGAACTTCAGGAACAGATGAGGAACCTGGGAGCTGCCTGCACTTCAGGTAGAGATGGCACTGCCAACCCTGGATGGAGATTCAGGGCCTCCCAGTGAGCAACACTGGGATTTCTGCAGCCTGGCAGGGTGATGGGGGCTCCTGGATGCCTCAGCTTTAGACCTTCAGGTTATTCAGTGCCATCATGCAGTGAGGCCATTTGGGATTATGATCATGGTGTTTACTTCACCAGATTGAAGGCAGGAGACACTTAGCAATGGTGAAAACTGAGCTGGAGGTGGCAGCAGACCCTTATTGTGAAAAAGGAGACACATGGTTCCAAACAGGGTTTTTTTTTTAGATTTTCTGTTTCCAAAGCGTCCAAGGTGCCTTTTCTCAATAGAAGCACTATTGTTTCAAATCACTTTCCTGCCATCTTGATTATATAGGCCTGACATCCAAAGGTTTGTTTATGCCAACCTATACATACAAAGCTTCCTGTGATTCTATTAAACTCTGTCTGGAGTCTCAGAGTTTCCATATTCAGCCTCCTCCCCCTTTGGCACCTTTTGCTTTTTAGTACTCTGAGCCTATTGAGCTTTGGGGCAGATCAACATCTCAACCTTATCACATAAGTCCATCAGAGAATCAATCCACTTTGCTTGCTCTTCTGAAATCAGCCAAATTTGTGTTGTTAATATTTCACCAAGTACTGGTAGAATTGCCACCTACCTTTGTGCCCCAAACATGGAGCTCATACTTAAATTGAGATGTCTGTTTAATTTTACATGTTGAAAATGTCAGACTCATTCCCCCATTTCTAAACTTGATCATGAGTTTCTCCAACTTTTAAAACTGTTTTCCCGCTTAATATGTTCAGGTGTGTATGCAGTGGGAGAGGGGAATTTTAACACAGTGACATGTTATACCAGAGTAACAGAATTTCAGCAAGTCGTATAATACTGCATTTTCATCCTTTCCCCCTAGCATCCTTGCAAAGACATGGATTTCATTTAAAAAATATATTTAGCAACAAAATGCAGACTAGTTAAACACGGTGCAGCTGTGTCTGTCTAGGATCACAACTGAAGTTTCTTTTTAGTTTATTTAACTGAGAAGGCTTTAAAGCACAATAGATATTTGCAGAAGAAGAAATAAAAAATTGCAAAGAAAAAATATTGACATGATAATTAAAAAAATAATTTCTAATTAACAATATTGAACTTTTTTTTTGTTCTGCTGACAAAACAAGGTCCTGAAAGTCATGTGGGAAAAGTTATTTTATTTGAAGATCCTCTGGCAAAAAAATCCCTATCTACTGCTCTCAGTTCAGACTAATAACTCATCTTCTTAGGAGAACTTCCTAGAGAGTACCTACAACTATCTAGAGAGTACCTACAACTATCCTAGAGAGTACCTACACATTGCTGTCATTTGTTCAGTTGCTTCCAGAAAGCTACAAGTGAGCCAGAAAGCTACAAGTGAGCCACAGTGAAGGCTGAGCGCTGGAGCCCTGCCTCAGGCAACTGGTGAGGTTTGTTGATAAATGTCGGTGCCCTGGAAGAGGATATTTCAGGTGAGTGCAAGAAAAGCAGAGGATGTCAGAGCTATAATAAGATTACTGCCACCCTGGTAAGTTTTAGGTGAATTAAATCTGTAATTCACCAAATTCGCTCTTTCAGCAGATTCCTTGTCGGGCCATCTCCAATTTGGTCCCAGAGAGCCTCTGGATGCTGACAGAACCAACAGTCTTTGGGCTGCATCATGTTCCTAACTATCAGAGAAGTATTTTTCATGGTTGCCTGAAAGGTGTGGTTGCAGAGCCATGCTCCCTGCACAGGGAACATGAGACAGAAACATGCCCACCATCAGCAGTCCTTTCCTCAGTTAAAAAAGCCCCAACAGGAAAAAAGTGTCTTTACATACTAGGTTGTGAGTTAGGTGCTATGACTAAGGAGTAGGTGAGCTGGGTACACCACCCTCACCAGCCTGAGGGCATTCAAACCCACATTCACTACTGAACTAGGGAGTCACACCCATGAAAATAAGGTTGTGTGGGAGGGCTCTTCCAACCTTTCCTACTGAACTGGTGTAATGGTGTTGCATATAATGTGGGCTTCATGTGGCTTGAATGATAACCAAGATGGGAGATGACTCAAGATGCTCAGGGTCAGGCTGTTAATCTGGTGCAGTGCACCTCCTGCTCTGCTTTCCAAGTGAATGCATAGTCACTAAGGTACTCTTACAGAATTACTTTCCCTATAAAATACTGAGATTATTAAAAGAGTGATCCCTGTGTTCCAAGGTGACTTTGGCAGATCTCATGGAGCCCTGCAAGTGCTGAGTAGTTGGAGGCACCTTCTGCATTTGGTGCAGAAATCCCAAAGTTATGTGGAAGTCCAAACACATTGCTGTGGGTCATGGTTCCTATTGATCACAGTGGAATGCAAAGTTTGGGGTTTTAAGGAATATTTTTAGATTATTGTTCTGAAGCTACAACTCTGCCCTAGCTAAACTAATCTGAATTACGGGTTCTGTTCTGGTGACCAAGATCCCTGAAGACCCATCTTTGACTCAGCGTGGCTGTCAATGTGTGCCTTCGAGCAGCTGTGTGAATCCCAGTGCTGAAGGCAATGTGCCATGCCATCCCCTTGGCTCAGCCAGACAAGTGTCCAGCATTGTCACTGCCTGGTAACTAATGCATACAGCTTTGACTTTACACAATGCAGCACAATATGTTTGGCTCCACAATTTGAAAAGGGTCTGCCCTTTGTCTCTCTTTATCAGTATTATCTGACATTGAGTTATGAGCTGCTAATGACCCAGAGATAATGAAAGTCATGTCTCAGAAAGCTCACAGTTTGAAACACTGATGCAAGAAGACAGGAGAACCACTCAAGAAATCCAGTGGGAAGAATAATCTGTGCCTTTGAGCATAATATATGTTTTAATTACTGTTTGTTTGGCACTCTGGTGGGGAATATGGAAGAAAAAAGCTTTTAGAAGAGTTTTCAATGGGTTGACGGCAGTGGTTTGATTTTCCTAGCTGAATTCCCCTTCTTCCCTCAGTTTTTCATCTCAGAGAACTGGCACTTTGATAAGTGTTGATGGAAAACACTGTCTTTTATGCTTAATGTGGGTGTGAGTAGAGGGGAGAGTATATTGAAAGTTCTGCATGCAAGTGCCAGAAATGCCTGTGGTTCCCACACTCGAAGGAGCAGAACAACTGCTCCTCCCAGGAGGCCCAGTGGTGTCAGAAGGTGCAAAGAAAAGGGAAGGTGGGCTGCAGCCCAAGCTTCTGTCTTTTCCCTAATTCTGACTAATTTGGAAAGCCAAGCAAGGTCATGTAAATTAGAAGCTTTGTGCCCTGGCATTGCCTTCTGAAGACATTTCTGCAAGGTATCTTTACAGTAGTCTTGCAGACTTTGCTTAGGCCAGTCTCCTGCTGGAGCCTGTTGGGCCCTTTTTCTCCTCATCTGTAATGATTTCTGTCTAAATTATTCAAGATTTACACTGGTATGATCTGGATGAGAATCTGGTGCAAGTATCCTGCAGATATGCCAAGAAAGGAGGCAGTTGTATGTGAACACATTCATTATGCATATTACCCCAGAGAGGCAAGCCACTGTCTCCACTTGCCACTTCAAAGGAGTAGAGTGGGTCTGTTAAGAGAAAATAAAATCCACAAGATGCCTTGAGGGAGAGTAGTTGAGATTTCATTGATTTGTACAGACAGCAATGGAGACAGAAATCTCACACTTGATTTTAAGTTTATATGGCACCCTTTTCTCAAATACGCTGTTGTATCTGAGTCTGAAATCTTCAGCTAAAACACTCTGCAGCCCAGCAATGAGGCTCCATGATCTTCTCAATATGCCTTTGCTTTTGTTTTTATAAGTCTAGAATATGCAGCTGATGAAAGACTGTCACAGATTCCCTGCAGAGCACTCGCAGTCTGAATCTCTTCTCATGCCACCAGAATGAATCAGTCTGCAGACAGCAGTTTTTAGCAAAGATGCTTTATTACTAAGGCTGTAGCTCCAACAAGAACGAGGGAACTCATTACTTTTAGAAAATTATTCTGATGTTTGAAGTTCTTTTACAACCCCAAACTGGAGAAACTGCAAAGCTCCACATTTCTTTTTTAATGAGAATGAATGCACTAGATCTCTTTAATTAGACAGAGGTGGAAATGTATTAATTACCAGAGGACAACTCTCCATCTTCAAGTAACAGTACAGATGGACTGACCCGAGTTCCCAGTGGTAATAAAGCATCCTGGCATGTTGACTAACAGCCTTAGCTCCTGCTGGGATGAAAGGAATATGTGAGTATTTCCAAACCTTCATGATCATGAAGTACCATGAAAAGGAAAGAAATGTTGTACACCTTTGGAATGCATATTTTCTAACTATACACAATGTTTCTATAGAATCTTACTGATTTGCACATGAAAAATAATTGCCTGCTCCATTTTCTTCTCTGCTTCCACACTATCCTCATTTTAGCAGCAGCTGTCTGAAGGATGGAGGCAGTAGACAATTTTAGAACATTGTTACTTCCATTTTGAGTGGCTTAACTTTTGAGCATTATTTGCTGAGTCCAGGACTTTGTGAGAAGCATGGTTGCTAAAAATCATGCTGAAACTGAAGTAGAGGAAGGTGATAACCAGAACAGAGTGATTTTTAAATGGGATTGTGAATTAACTTATTCAGCTGGTGTGCCTTTCTGCTGTTATCTTTATCTGCTGTTGTCATTCACCCATCTGTTACAAATGCTTAAATAAATTAAATGGAGGAAAACACTGGACATCACAAATATTGACTAGAATTCAAAGTAGCTGGGAATAGTTGCAATGCCTCTGGCTTGAATGCAGAATAAGCAATTGTTCAGGATAGAAGCAAAAGCCTGAGCACAGAAGAGCTCTTCTGGAGCTGAAGGGTAATTTTGGCAGCAGGACTTGCAAAAGCATTGAAACTTTATTGTTAACAGAAGATTGTGCGTCTGTGAGTTGAATTCATATTTTTCTTCCTATAAACACTGCAAGAAGTTTTGAAAAGACTCTAGGTAGTTCTTAGGCCTGATAATTTTTGTTTTTAGATTTGACAGGTGAAGAGCAGCTAAAGAAAGTCTCCTTCCATTGGCCAAGGTGATTTAGTCAGAGGAGGGGAATAACACTAACCTACCTCTGCAACTCTCAGATTTTCTCTACTAGCTTGAACTGTCCATTACTTTACTGTTTTGAGCAGTTAAATGGAAATTGCACAACAGGAAGCATTTTAAATTGTGTGAGCAAATCTCTACCTTCCACTAAAGTGGCACCTTTTTATGTGCTTGCATGGTATCAGTGGTAGTTCTTAGAGTAAGGAGATTATGTACGTAGCCACACTCTGGTGGGTATGTTCTTTTCCTCACTATTATTGTTTCAATTCACAAGCCAATTTCATCAAGATTTAACAGAAAGTTAAGTCTCCAATACATAAAATTTCTACAAAAGGTCTGTATTGTGAAAGAGAACAAGGATCCACAGTCACCTGACTTTTACCATGTCCTGTCTTCTCCTTCCAAAAGAAAAGTGTGGCAGAATTCATCACAGGGCACCTGAGGCACTCTAGTGGACTCTGGTGAGGAAAAGTGTTTAACTCCTGACTGACTGGTTAAGCAACCAACACGGGGTGTCCTGGCCAGTCAAATTGTGTTTGTGTAGCCTGGGTCCCTACAAAGGTCTTGATGTCTCTTGTCCCACCAGCAAGCTAGACAAAGTTAATAAAAGACCTGCCTAGGAGAAGAAAGAATAGAAAGGGCATAAGGATGTTGTGGTAGGGGACCGAGGAGCCCTGCAGTGAGGAGAAATGAGGGAACTGAGGTTATTGTGGTGGAGCTGTAGGTAATACAAGGATGAGTTCATTGTTGTGATTTGTTTGAAGATGCAGTCAACCATAAAACATTAATTCTGTGGAAATCATAATTAATTAGTGATGAAGCTGATAGATTTACTTGTTGATAGTGTGTTGCATTCTTCTGCTTAATTCCCTTTGCCACATTGGGAAAGTGCTCTTCTTTTCAGACTACATCATATGAAAGGTCATATTCTTGACCCAAAAATGTTTACTTAACGGTTTTAAATGATGGATTGCTCTGTATCTTAACTTAATGACAGTGGCACTTGAAAAATGTACTGGTGATGTATGAATGAGAAAAATAAGGCTTAGATCCTGGTCTCATGCCAGATTTCTGTTAGTCAGGATCTGGTGTATTCTGTTTTGTTGTGTTTAAGTGTGTGCATAGGACCCATGAACACGATACTCAGAGCACCTGACTTCTGCAGTCATATCGAACAGTTCATTTGCCTAACTCTGATCTAATAGCAGGAAAATTCAGCAGTGATTTGATTTAAATTGACAGAGATAGTGCAATATATTTTATGTGGCAATGTCAGAATCAGGTTCATAGGATTTGATCTGACTGATGTGCTCATACAATAACTGGAAGAAGTGCTAACTCTAAAACAATAGGCTCTTTGCTTTTCTTTCTTTTACTTGAAGTTTTTACATCTGGATCTGAAGAGTTGTAGCCTTGCGAGAAGCACTTCTGCCCTTCATTCATCCCCAGGGCAAGAGCAATGCTGGTAGCTGATATTTGAGTTTCCCTGGAGCTCTGTAAATGATGGTGGTTTGGTTCCAGAAGATTGTCCTCTCATGGGTTAGGAGGCAAATCAATGTAGCCTGGCTTTCTGAGCTGGATTTAATACTTAGGACCAGTGGGCAACCTGTTGAAAGAGTAGAAAGGCCCTTTTACTACCCTGCACTTTCTTTCTGTAACATGTCAGGTATGGAAATACTTCCTGGCAGAATCTCAGCCATCCTAACCATTCCCTTCTGGCTTTAAATGTGGTGGTTCTTTCAGTTATAAACTTTTGAGCTTTGTGGGTTGCAGCTCTGGGTATTTGTGGTAGGGATCATCCGCTATGCTTCGTCACTCACTCAGTTGTCATGTTGCAGCCAGTAATTTTTATTTTACTTTGAGAAAGCTAGCTGTCCTGTTTGGAGAAAAAACTCCAGCCAATCAACCAACCAAAAAACCAGTTTGACAAAAGTTGATAACTGAATCGTTTAAAGCCAATTTTAAGGTGATAGGAGGGCAAAAAGCAAGAAAATTTTTAAAAGGGTAAGTGAGGGAGAAAGAATTAAAACTAATTGCAGGGTGTCCTCTCACTCTTAGATAGGCACATTTGCTATTAATTTGAGGGAAGGTTTTGACAGCAAAAGGTAGGACCAAGCTTTTATCCATCTTCTGGCTGTAAACAGTGAGGTAACCCTCACTTTACCTTGCGGTGTGGAGTGTCCAGCCGCCTGTGGAAAGTGTTGCTTTGTGTTGCCGTTTGCCTGAGAACTGTTCTCCTGCCCTGACAAAAACGATGTTTGTGCAGTGTTCTGGCTTATAAACAGAAAATTCATGTACAAAATGTGAAATGATTTACCATGAGAGTTTGATTAAAGTGGTTGAAAAGACCAAGGTTTGCGTGCATAGAATTAATTTTTCTTAGATATCAAAGACCCTTTGGCTTGGGTTTTTTTTGTCAAATTGGAGAACAACTGTGCAGATAAATGACTTTGGTGTCTGCCTCAAACAGCATATGTGATGTGAGAAGTGCTCAGAGAATTTTGTTTGGAGACTTATTTTTTTTTCATGCCAAGTTAATGCAAGAACAGTACAAAATAGTTTATGTAGCATTTGGGCTGATATAGAGCCAGGTGGGGTGCTTGTCCAAAGGCCTGAAAGTCTTCAGCCATCCCAAAAAAGCACATCTGTAGGTCACTAAAACACATCCTGTCTTGCCATATAGCTGTTGGATACTGGTCTGTACTGAGAATTTGCACGTGTGAGTAGTGATGACAGTGCTAGCATTAGGCACCTTCTAAGTATGCAGTGCTGCCCAGAATGTGTGTTCACCACAGCTCCCCACGGTGTGCCACGTGCCATGTATTTCCCCCCACTGAGCTCGCATTAGCTCATGAAGTGATAAACACAGGAGTGCTTGGGGCTGGAAGAAACCAGCTCTGCCCCAGGGTGTTGCCATGAACTTTTAGCAGTCCATAATGAGCACTGCCTGGTCAGTTTGGTATTATGAGTGTTGTTACCAAGAGGAACTAGCAGAGGAGTTTAATATTTTCTAATTCGTTGATTAAGATTCCTTGTACAAAACCCATTTAAAATCATGGGTTTTTTTCAGAACTGCCTCTTCAAATATGGTTTATTGTCTGAGAGCTGTCGCAAAGTAGCTATAATTAAAATGTGTGTAACTGTAGCCTGCACAATTTTTAAGAATAACAAAGTAAATTATACCCTTGTCTCTATATGGATTATACCTAATTGTTGAATTTCAGATACGTGACTGGGAAAAAAATGTGCCTTTTAGCTTTCTTTTAAGACAGTAAAAAACTGTCTGGATTGCAATTCATTTCATTCTTCTACTATGCTCATCTCTGTAGTACTTGACTGTCTTGTGCTATTATTATCAAAGTTATATCTGTTGCATATTTGCTATTTCAGTTTCTTAGGGAGCGAAACAAGCATGAGGAAAAGTTTTGAGTTTCAACCGTATGAAACGTGAGAGTGTTTTTACAGATGCGCGTGCACACAACCAATCTGATATATTTAAGTTATTTTACTTAATGCTCACAACATGTCATTGGAAGTAGATATGTATGGTTCAGTTCAACCAACTGACACTCTGAAAATTTGTTTCAGGTTCTCTTATACTTCAAACTTAGTCATCTCACATGGGAGCGTAGCCAAGAGGTCTCATTGCTACATGATGTACTATGAAATCAACACACAGCACAGACTAAACTAAAACTGGTGTTAGATAAACAGATCCAAGCATGGAGTAAGTCTGGATGACCTGAATGGATGTGTCATATATTGCTATGAATTATTGATGACCTTTTGTAATTCACAAGTGGCTCAGGTTCCCTCCACCAATTCTGAGATATGAGATCATTAAAAATATGTGCAAATAAATAACATATCTTGAGTCAGCTCATTGTATTTCCTATTGCTCTCCCTTTCCCTCCATGTATGGTCTGTATGCATATCGTATTTATTTCAGAAACAGTGAAATTCCCAGCAGCAGCTGTTGGGAAGAAAGTTATATAGAATTGTTATATCATTGGAGAGCTGTATTTCATAGCTGTGAGG
Source organism: Polioptila caerulea (assembly GCA_013397295.1). Lineage (NCBI taxonomy): Eukaryota > Metazoa > Chordata > Aves > Passeriformes > Certhiidae > Polioptila > Polioptila caerulea. Next base: position 781,766 of record VYXF01003961.1, on the reverse strand, counting down.
TTACAGTCATAAAATATAGCCATTAAATGTGTTAAGAAAAACTTCTGCTGTTATTGAAACCAATAGGGCAATTGTATTTAAATTAACTAAACTTCACAGTTTGGTCACATCCACTGGGTAAAATTTTACCCTGACTTACAAGATGAATTCATTGAAAATCACAAATGGCATCATCAGTCTCTATAAAACTGACTCAGCAAATCCTCTGGAAATGATGGAATCACATCAGGGATGATTTGATCTAGCAACTAAGGTCTTTTGACCCTAAATACGCTGTAGCCTCAGTTATCATTTGCCAAGTCTTCTTTCTTTTAACTTGGAGTAATATAACTCTCTCAGTTAAAAGTGAAAATGATCCCAAGTCCATTGAAGTTATATCTTTCCATTGAATTCAGTAGGCTTTGGATCAGCTGCTAAGAGTAGCTGCCATCTTGGAGAAAATCTATGTGAAAATTTTCCTTGATTTCACTATTAATGATCTATGTCTTGAGACTACTTCATTTTTATTTTTCCTACACAGTATTTAAATGCTGGTTTTCATTCCTCATTGTTCATGCATCTTTTGCGGTCAGTTCCCATCACGACTTTCTTACTCAGCTAATAAGAAAAATATTGCAGTTTGTAATCTCTTCTTTCATCTTTATGTTTATTATGTTTTGAAAATGTATGCTGTTCCATGGGTCAGTCATGCCTGTTAAACAAGTTTTGTCATATTGCTCAAGGTTCCTGCTTGTAGCCACGTAGCCCCTTATTTCAATTTCTGATAGGCCTCGCCTGGAGAATGCTGTAGTAATTGAACCAATAGCACATGTCTGTGGGGGAAGGAAGCTGAAACCTATAATCTTTGTTTTGATGCATGGCTGTGTCCTCGTAGTTCATTGATTGGTTATTTATTGGTTATTTCACTTACTGGTTATTTCAGCACGTGGCAGTAATCCAATGGGCCAGTAGACAATTATAGCGGTGTTGTTAATGAGGCTGGTGCCAGTTTATGAAACCTCTGCATAAACCTGATGCCTGTATCCACAAAGTTAGGTTTTCAAACAGCAGAACCCTTAACTTACAGTATAAGTGCATGAATCTTATTGCGACTATTTGTTTTTTACTGATACTATTTGAATAGGTTGTGCAGTAAGTCAATTAAAAGAAAACTACCAGCTTGCTAAGAATGCATACCTAAGTGAATCTTACTGTGTGGTCAGAGAGTCATAAAATGGTTTGGATTGGGAGGGACACTAAAGATCATCTCGTTCCAACACCACTGCCATGGGCAGGGACACCTACCACTAGATCAGGTTGATCAAAGCCCCATCCAGCCTGGCCTATTGTCCTTCATTCTAGGTCTGAACAAGAACATTTTACTCCCTCCACTGATTTTCTCCCACTGGGGAGATTTTTTTTCAGCAAAAAGCCATTTTCCTAATCCAAAGGATTCAGGGTGAGGAAGCCCAGAAGTAGAGAGCTACTGCTAGTTTCTATACAGCCCAGCATATTTAGCACAACCAGCAGTTGCAGCTTTGCTGCAACCTGTAAGGGGTTACTGAAATTACTTCAAGACAGTTGTCCAGTGGAAACTCTTGGAGGAAGAGTTTGGATGATAGAGAAGAGAGAGAACAACAAAAGAAAAAAGTGCTTGAATTCCAGGTAAGAGAGCACAGAGGATCTGCATGATGGTTCCTTCTCTGTAATAAAGCAATGTTGCATATGTAGAAACTATTCAAGTATAACTATGGTATTTGAGATTGTATGTATGCAATCACTAAAGATTCATTTTCCATATCTCCCAAGGCCATCAGAAAACCTGATACTTCCCAAAACTGCCACTGAAGTCACTGCTGCTGTCAGATTACCCTGGCTGCATTCTTCAAATTGAAGGGCCCTCACTTTAAACATGACGTTTTAGGGGCTTCCCAAAACATGAGTCATTTCTTCACAAATAGTTTTTCAAAAATTGTTGCCTCTGTGTTAGCAGATGTCTGTCTTTCTGCTAAATAAGCCAAAGATTTGGTTAACTGTACTAACTGTGCTGAATAAATCACCCTTTGGCCCCTGAGTGCAGCAACCTTTCCATTATAGCCATGAAGTAATTGATGAAGTAGCACAGGAAAGCTTATATTCTTGCTGTTTGGCAATATAATAAAAAAAGTGTATTATTTCTTAATGGACTTAGGAGAGATGAGTAATTTAAATCTGGTAAACATATGACAGCAGCAGTCATCTTTTCCTTGGGTAGTAGAGGAAAACATTGCTTTAAAAACTTGTCTAAATATCCTCCTACATGAACTGAAAAAATGTTTCTAATTCATCTAAGAAACTGTAACAAATAGTTTTTGTTCAAGCCAGCCAGGTGCATTACAACCCAGAGGGGTGCTGGTCAAACTTCTATCAGCAGAAAGAGTTTTTCCTTTGACTCTGATGGGGTTTGTTGTGTCGCTCAGTGCTGATTTGAGAATAATGGGCAGGCTGGCAAACAAAAATTTCTCTGATTCATTACAACAAAGACAGACTCATTGTGGGAGTGCACGGATGATTAGGTTCTGAAAAATTTGATGAAAAACAAAAAAAATTGTCCATGATCCTTGTGATATGAAAGGAGAAATTCACCTGTAGTGCTGGGTTCAGTCCTAGGCTCCTCAGAAGAAGAGAGACATGGGCATACTGGAGGCACTCCAAAAAAGGACCACAAAAATGTTTGAGACATCACCTCTCCTGTGAAAAGAGGCAGGGCAGGGCAGGGCAGGGCAGGGCAGGGCAGGGCAG
>VYXF01003961.1:721986-778128 GCA_013397295.1 Polioptila caerulea | reverse complement strand
CACAGGTTGTGCAGGGAGGTTGTGGATTGTCTCTCCTTGGGGAGGAGAAGGAAGAAGTAAGAAGTTTACTTCTTCTTCAGTAAGAAGCTGACTGGACATGGTCCCAGCCAGACTGCTGTAGGTGGCCTTTCTTTGCCGGGGGGTCAGACCAGAGGAGCTCCAAAGGTCCCTTCCAACCTCAACCATTCTGTGATTCTGCAGTGAATGGGAGAGGATTGAGACTGCAGCTGAGAAGAGCCCATGTAGCCTCAACAAGAGATTGTTCCATTGATTGTAAGTTCAAATCACAATGGGACAGGTAAAATATACAGCGAGGGGAAGGGTAAGGAAACCTAGCCAAGACCACTCAGAAACTGTTATATTTAGTAAGTGGTTTTTATTGGTATTGGTGTGGAATAAGTGTAAACTGGGTAAACTTATGTGTGTCCTGTGAATTAGTCATTGAGGTTAAAGAAAATGAAAGCTTACCCTCCTTTTTTTCTTTTCTTTCTGAGGAGAAATGGTTCCTTTCTATACCTATAGGGTAAATAAAATACTCGCCCCTAACTTTCAAAGAATGTAAGATTGGAAACAATCCACTCTGAATTGTGAACAGGCACACAGTTAGTGGCAATTTGAGATCAAAGCAATGAATACCTTTATATAGTGCTTCTCTAAAAAAATTAAGTGTTGCTAATTCTTCAGAATTCTTTCATATAGTTACTTGAAGGTTAAGACAAACAGGTCAAGAAATATGAACTAGGTCTTAGCAAGCTAAAGGACATATCAGACCACGAAAAGAAAAATGTGAAAGCACTGAGAAATGACTGGAATGAGAAGAACACTAGCAATCCTTAAAAAAGAGAATATTTTCAGTAATTACCATTTTTTAAGTTACTTTAATCCAAAAATCAACATCTACTAAGGAAAATATTCTTTGAACATCCTGAAGACAGTAAAATTATGATCAATAACCTACACTGTTTTGTCAAGACTAAATGTTGCCAGACAAACCATTTTTATAACCTAGACTAATTAGTGGAAGAAGAAAATGAGGTAAATGTTATACTGAAGGTCAGAGTCTCAGCTGGAGAAAGGAAACATAACCATATTGACTTCATCATGCTTATTAAAGCAAGCTGAAGAACAGCATTTATACTTCAGAACTGCATTTCTCTAAGTCTAATAAACTTTTACCCAAAAAATTAAATTAATTTAAAAAAATATTTCACATAACATGAAATCTGGGTAAATGTCCACAAAATTGAGCAATTTGGAATGCCTTTAGGTGTTGCAAAGATTGTTTCTAAAATGTATCTTAATTACTGGCTTTCTTAATAATCCAGGGAATCAAAATTTTATTAATGCAGCCTGGTGCCTGTTGTAAACATTTGGAAAAATAGAAGAATAAAAAAAATACACACTGAATTAAGGAGAAAAGCTGAATAATAATACAAATATGATATTTTTAAGGAAAGAAGCTCAAAAATACTGATATTCAGAATGAAGAAGAAACATGACAGCAGTACTCCATTTTTACTGCCTAAAAGATCTGAGCCCAGTTTTGGTTTGTGTGTGTTTTGTCATGAATTCTGTGTCTTCTATGTATGTGTTTTCATTTGAATTAAATGTGTTCAGTGGAATGGATTTCCATTCTTTTCCTTACATTATTATCTACTAAAAGAATTGGTGTTGACATTACATAGTTACTGACATATTTAGTAATATCCATAACTAGAAGTATTTTGGTACATAGAATAATAAAGAACAATCTTTTACTACAGAATAGGTAAGATTTAGATGCGGACAATCAAATAGAAAATGAAAGAGCACTGACACAATACTGGCCAGCCAGATAAACAATGATTTTGGTGGAGGCGATGTGGATCTGCTTTTTTATTAACTCCATCTTGAGGATTTTCCTTGGCTCTCAAATCCATGTTGGTCAGAATTTACTCCCAAAATGAGATTTTCCAACAATGTGCTGCATGAGCACTCAGCCATATCTTGGACATTACTTCAGCCCAAGGTCTGGAGCTCTGTAGAGGAAAATCCTAGTACAGTCGTATCATGTTGAGATGATGCAATCACACAAACTAAATCAGTTTACAAGGCCCCTTACAATCAGGACAATTTAGTTATATTAGGTTGCTTGAGGTCTAAACAACACTTTGTGCAAGCCCACAAAATAATAAAGGTGGAAAGGGTTCAGACTGTGCCACCTCTGATATTTCAGAGTTCTCTTGGTTTCTCAGGTAAATGGCACGTTAGATTCCCAGGTGCTCCAAAAATCAATGCTTTTTCATATACAAAGTGGTTTCTTTTCTTGGCAGTACAAATAGGAACATCAGAAGAAGGAATTGCTGTCATTGTGTTGCAGGCATAGCTAAGCATAAACAGAGAAGGAAGGGCCAGCCTCATCTGCCTGGATGTTTGTGAGAAAATAATCAGAAATATTTGCTACTGGAAACTCAGAGTTATGTGCAGTACTACTGTTAACATGCTACAGTTTGTAGTGAGAATGTGGGGCAATTATGAAAGCGAAATTTGCTTTTTCTGCAATGTGTGCAACATTTATTTAAAGTGAATTGTTCCAGGGAACATATTTGCCAAGAAACTCTTTCAGGAGATAATTTAAGGAAAATGAGCACCAAAGAATGGAAATTATGGGATTGAATTCACTCAATTCAAATGGAAAATGTCTTCATGGTTTTTACCCAGCAGGTAATGCATATGTTTATTGCATTATAGAAATTACAGAGCTAGTTAAATTATTTCACTATTTTTGACATTCGGAAGATGTTTCCACTCCTTATGATCTGAAATTGATACTTTTTCTGCTTATTTTTACAACGTGTTTCCAGAGGGTTTTGCCAGAATTTGTATGATATAATTTTAGAAAATTCATGTTTACAAATAATCTGTTTTCTTCCTGAAAGTAGGGGAAATAACGAAAGCAGCAATGTTCAATTACATTTTAAAAATATTGACATAAGCATTTGCCAAAATTTTAATAGGGAGTGCTGATACTGCTTGAAATATTCCCCTTGTAAAAGTATAGACCTTTTTTTCAACAATATAATGGCATGGGATTTGCTGAGAGCTATCATAAATCATAGAATTGTGGAAAAATTCAGGCTGGATCTCAGTTGGTCTTGTAGTCCAGCCTTCAGCAGAAAGCAAGGCTAGCTTTGAAGTTAGATCAGGTTGCTCAGTCTTGTCCAGTTGCATTTTGAGTACCTCTAGGGATGGAGATGTCGCGATTTCTGTGGACAACTTGTGCCAACCACCATCACTGTAAAAATTTTTCGTTACTTTTGATCAGGGCCCAAATTGGGACACACTATTCCAGATGTATCTTCACAGGTCCTGAGAAGAGAGGAATACCCACTTTCCTCAGAACGCTGCCTACACCTCTGCAAACACAGCTCAGTATGTGCACAGCTGTCATTCCCACAGTCGGGATCAGCCAGATCCATACCCATGAAGCAATGCCCCGACTTGTTGGCTCCAGTCTGTGCTGAACACAGTGGGTAGATCCCACCCAGGTGCAGGACCTTGCATTTGTCTTTGTGGCATTTCATGAAGCTCCTTCTGACCCATTCTCCAGTCTCTTCTGGGTCCTTGGGTGACATCCAGTGTATCAGCCACTCCTCCAGGTCTGGTGTCACCAAAAGACTCACTGAGGGCTCATTACATTCCCCTGTCCAGGTTATTGATGGGTTCAACATTTGTTAATCCATGCTGGCTGTTCACAGTTGCTGTCTTTTCACTTGCAGTGAAATGACCTGCATAAAGACTTGCTCCCTAATTTTTCCAAGAGCTGAGGAAAGAGTGACGGTCTTTTAGCTGCCTGGATCCTCTTTGTCACTTCTTTTAAAAAATACTTTTTTTTTCTTACTGCAGACCCAAAGAGGCAGTCCTCCCCAAGGACATCTCTTTTCCATGGAGACATTCGGGCAGAGGAATCATATATCATGTAAATAATCGAGTCTGTCCTCTCCAACCTAAAAACATTCTGTTTCCTTGGGGGAACAGGGACTTCATGGGGCATAGCTCTTCTGTGTCCCCAGACATGCTAGTGCTGGCTGTTAATCACGAGTCTTTCCTTTCCTGATGCAGGCTTCTCTGTCTGTGTGCAAACATATGCTCAGGTGTAGGCACAGGCTGAGTTTTGGAGTTGTTTATGAGAGCCTAAACACGTCTGGCACCTTTGCACAGGACAAAGACCTTGTTCACTGAAGCAGACTGTGTGGAGGAAGGACCAAACATTCCTGCTAGGTCTGCTGATCCCTGCCCCAAACATGACTATTCCTCAGCACTTCATGTAAGCTTCAAGTCTAGGCCACATTTGAAGAAATATCCAGTGAGAAAGACAGAAATTATGAGGGTGATGGGCTCCCACCCACTGTGAGGGGGGTGGGGTGGAATGGGCAGTTTCTCATTTCTCTACAGTCCGGGGGGATGTGATGGGCTTGCTGTGTTGTGTGGTGTAGAAGAAAAGGTTATGGGAGTAGTCAGTCTTTGCTTGTTCCATGTGCTCACTGCAAAAGAAATGCTAAAATAACAACCAACGGGTCTAGTAAAAGAAAACATGTTGTTTGCTTTCTCAGAGACTCTAGGTGACTTTAGGCAAAATCTGTGGAGAGGGGTTAGCAATAGGGCTATAAAAATGTTACAGCTCTAGCTTTATTCCATGTTTCTCTATGGCTGAACACATTCTCACAGCCGATCTCAGCCAGCCTGATCCATGAACTATTCAGATAACAAATATTTTATCTTCCCAACTCAGAATTACAACAACTCCTCTTTTTGTCAAACAATCACTCAGAAATGAAGGGGACTTTCACATCAGAGGGGTGTTTCTGTGCCGTGACATCCTGTCTGGGCTCTGGGAGCTCCTGTTTCCCTGTGAAAATGAAGGTGGGTGAGTGCTTGCTCCAAACACACTGCTGATGGCAGCGCTCAGCCTAGCAGCTCCCAACGGAGCCCGAGAAGAAAGTGGCATTACCTCATATGTCACTGTGATATTTTAAAAGGTTGCATAATTACTCTGACTGCTGCAGTCGGACTGGGTGACAAGACTATGAAAACTGAAATTTGTTCCAGAAACTGTTTGGATTTTTTTTTTCTTTTTTTTCTTTCTTCCTTTTCCCCCTTGTAGTCTTGGGGTGCACTGCAGCCTGAATGGTTACACTGGGAAGGAAAGTCGGTGGGGAAGGGAAGAAACAGGAGATTCCAGACCCACTCTTTTTGCTGTGGCTCAAAGCTCAAGGGAAGGACATACAGCCACCAGATTTCCATAACCATGATGGGCCACACTGATGGTGCCCAGCACTTTGCAGGGGGTGTTTTGGCACAAGACAGCTGTCTCCCAGCTGTGGTGCCACAGAGGAAAGGCCAAGCTTTACCCAAAAGCACTGTGCGCCTGAGGCAGCTCCAACCAGACGTGTCATGATGAGAGAGGGCAGCAAACTTTACTATGTTAGGAACCACTCTGCCTTATTTGAGGCAATACTTACTAGTATTTCCCTGAGAAGGCACATTTTGGAGTGTAATGATGTCTGTCCTGCCCCTGAGGATTGCAGTCTGTATTTGGAGGGACACAAAGACCTGGTCCTACTTGACCTCCACAAGCTTGGTACCTGCCTGGGACATGTAGCATCCTCTATAAGTGATGGCCCCCAAATTAAAATACAATGTTGGTGCCCTGTGAAAAGTAGAATCAGTTCAGTGCAAAGCAGATGTCCTTGACTTTAAAGGGAAGAAGGAGAAAAAGAAGTTTTTTGTTACTTTCATAATAGATATTTGCATTCAGCCTTTAGACTGTGACCTACATTATCTGATCCAGACTAATCTTTTGGTTATGAGACCTCACAGAACCATGGTTAAGATGAGCACATACTGAAGCATGTGAGGATCTACTGAGAGGTCTCAGCTTTTGCATGGAGTCTGTAGAGCAGAGATGAAAATTGAGTTTCAAGAAAGGCACTTCTCACAGGCATATAGAAAGCCCTTTAAGTGTGGACTGCACTCCACACAGAAAAGAGACCACATTAAAAAGTCATTTAAACCCCTGAAAGTCTTTTTGACTTCTGACTTCAAAAGAGTTCCCTCACAGAATTGTACCTGCAGTAGCTGCCTCCTGATCACATGGTCAGGCATGAGGAAAATTCAGCTGATTTCTCCCTCGGCTATACAATGAAGCATGTTAAAAACTTGCAACTGGAAAATTATGTTGGGTTTTTAATCTTTTTATGCCAAAAAAATGGATTCTTTATTTTCCAGTCTACCTACTAGAAATGCAGACAGTGATGTATGAAATTAATTTGGAAGCTAGATGTTAGTAAGGTTAAGTTTAAATTTTTTTTCCAGGGATAGGGTGAGAAATTGGGCCTCCTTGGTACCTTATCCAAAGTAAAAAGACAACTGCTCCTGGGATAATTTGTAAAAAACCAGTCTGTTTTACCCAGACATCTAAATAAAGTGGAAATGGGTCAAATGAGTGCAGCAAGGAAGGACTGGGTAAATAACCAAGTTATAAGTTTGTTGCTGATCTGCAAAGTAATTGAAACAAATAACTAAAATGCAGATCATGTTCTACTCTCCCGACATTAGGATTTTTAATTTGCCATAGGAAAAAGAGGTTAAAACAGAACCCCACACTTTGGGGTAAAAAGTCACGGAAAGTTTGCTGCTTGGAGTTTTGAGGTAAAAGCCAAGAAAATTAGATTAATGAAGTTGGCAGTAGCTTGTACTTCTCTTTGACTTGAAAGGAGCCCCTGGTTACTCCTCTGCCCATGTTGTGAGGAAGTGTATGATGTGCTGCTGCAGGCAGCTCTGCCAGCTCTGCTCCTGGCCTCATCCTCTCCTCCTGGCAGTGCTCTCCTCCTTGGAGCATCCTGAGCCTCACACGTGGGGTACTGGCAGAGCACTGGGAAAAACAGAGGGGCCAACTGCTGGCACGACCACTGTCCCCCAAAGGGGTAGAGGGTTTTAGTTCAAGCCAGTCCTTTTAATCAGGAAGGACACTTAACTTGCAGACTCTGCAGCACCATCCCCAAGGATCCAGGAGAGCAGAAACACACGAGCACTAACTTATGGCCAGTGGAGTTTTCTGCAATGTGAGCGCAGCTCCTTGAGCCACAGGAAAAAATCAAACCTACATCTTCCGTGTTTTAGCTGAGAGTATTAATTTTGTGTTATTGGATGGAAAGTTAACTACCACAAATTTTATTTACATGACCTTTATTTACATGACCTCGATTGTAAGTACCCAGAAAGTTAAATATTTCAAAATGTGAGGGGCTTATGTTCAGAAAGTGTCTAAAAAAACTGTTTCTGGTAAACACGCCCCCCAACCCACTGAGTCTTCATTTGTTTTGGCAAAACTAGTTTATTGAACTAATTCAAACTTCAGAGAATCATCAGCCAACCTTAAAACATGTTTTGTGACTAATGATTTACCAAAAGAAATTTACTGTCTTCTTCCCAGGAGGCATACCATTCATTTGGAAGTTCATGGTAAATTTTCCTTAATTCCTTTCTCTCCTTTGCAGCATATTTGAGCTTCCCCAAGATACAGGTGGCTCCCTTTTGCATTGTCTGTGATTTAGCCTTTCAAAGAGGGAGATTGCTAGCTTCCTGCTTCGGATGGGATCAGTAGACCATCCTTTTTGCTCTGCCTCACGCAGAGAAGGAGGTTGCTGTCAGCACTGGGGGGCTGAGAGCGCAGTCAAAGGGAGCCTGAAATCTTCAGGGCTACAAAATCAGTGTCCAGTTGGTGTCTTGACTTTGCATGCTGTGTTTGGGCAGATTTGAAAGCAGGCAAAGGGGATTTGGTCACCTCTGTTTGATTTGCACCATCCTCAAGCACATTAGGCAGCTGACAGAACGAATTTGGATCCATGGCTCCTTGCTGTGGAAGTTTTAGGGAACAGGAGGAGAAAATACAAAGTGAAGTTGCTCAAGACTCAGTCCTTCTTGGTGCTTCTCCAAAACTGCCCAACAGTTTGCTCAAATTAACCCCCACTGGCTGCCACCACAAACTTTCAGTGTTGTCATAGTGCTGATGTAACTGCAGGAGGGTATTTTTCCAGGAAAGTTTGCAATGAAGAAGAATTAAAGAGAGAGCAATGGTGAAAATCTTCCTGGGTCTTTTCTCTCACAGCTGAAGTGGAGCCCAGCCCAGGCAAGGGGCTAACAGAGGGAGGATAGCCTAAGCATAACACAGAGCACTGTGGGGTGCTGGGGAAAACACCATCCCCTGATGTGGTAGCTTTCCCATGTCCCATGTAACACGAGGGCAGGGATCTTGCCAGTCACATGCTGAGCACCATATGTGAGCCCTGTTACACTCACTCAGAGTCATTCAGCTGTTGATTGCAGAAAGCCTCCCGGGAAAGTGGGTGGTTATCTTTAAAATGATCTTCATCCAGCAGAGCAAGGCTTTGGTTCAGTTTTGCTAGTGTGGAACACTCCCATAATTTTGAATCATATCAGGATTTGATTGTGAGTTTAAATATATGCTGTGAACATTCAAGTCCTGTGCAAACAAAGAGCAGACAGAGGCCAAGACAAGCTGACGCGTGAGCAGCCATGTTGTTCCCTCCCCGGTCCAAGAACTGGATTCCTTCACAAAACCATCTGTGTTGCAGTGATAAAAAGATGAATATTTGACATAGTTAAATAGATAACATCCTGATGCCCTAGTAAAAAATGGTGAATTAATGGTTATGAGGATACTGACTCTATGATGGGGTTGCTTGCTGCAGCAGTGAGTGGGACATTGTGCCCCAGAGAGCACCTTCCAGCTTAATTTTATTTTTTGCTGGTATTGATCCATGAGGAGGTATTCACTGGGATTTGAGTTACTATTTTGTTTATAGAAAATCTTGCCTACCCCTTGCTATATAATGCACTCAGTGTGTTGGAGCTATGCTTGAAGAAACAGATCTGGGTCATAGTGTCTCTCTCTTTTCCATCAGACCAAATTGTCATGCTCCTATTCAACCTGATTGGATTAAAAATCCCCCCAAAAGTCCGTGCAGCTACCTGTGGAACAAGCAGTACTGAGTACCCTCCTTGGCTCCCCTGAGACAACATGAAACAGTGCCCAGCTCAGTGGTGGTGGTGATGTAGTGGCCACTGACACTGCTGCACTCACCTGCTGAGACCAAGGGCCCACCACAGAAGTCATGCTGGTGTTCACTGGGATGCAAGAGACTGAAAATTGATGAGGCTTTGAATCTCTGCAGGCTGTGTAGTTCATACAATATTCATTAAAAGCTCAGATAGAATAGTTTGCCTGTGTAAGTCCAGTTTAAAAAGTGAAATAGATGGAATATCTGCAAATTGGAATATCAGACTCCTACAGCAGCATCCAGAGTCCTTGTCCCTCCTGCAGAATAGCTGGTTCTTATACCCTGAACTCAATTTGTTAGCATGTCTGCTATCAAGAGGTCTGTTTCTTATTTTTGTTGAGTTATACCTTAAATGTGTCTTTTTTTGGCTTCTTACTTTCTCGTTGCTGCACAGCAGCAGCCAAGCAGGGGCCCAATTCCTGGCCTTCAGATTTATTCCCATTGCTTTGATGGGTTGAGTCTGGTGCAGCCTGTATCACAGAACACCTGGATGGGCTGATTGCAGACATTCACTGGCACCGCAGTCTCAGCCGTGGAAACAATTTTGCTGGCAGTGGAAGCCCAGTTTTCCTGGGGAGGGGCCCATATTTCTAGTTAGAAATGTGTGAAACCTCATCAGAGCTCTGCTATCAGACCCACTGGAACTTTCCCCCCTCACTCTCTTGGTTCACCTTCTCTCATCCATCCAGATCTTACTTCTGCCTCCTCTCAAAATCCCTAATATATGTTTTCTGGCTTCTTTTGCTGTAATCTCTCCCCTCATTCTTTCTTCACACATTAGTTCTTCCTTCACTGTGTTGGTCTAGTGCCTCCTCCATTTTCTCTGCCCTTCCTCTAAATTTCTTGGGACTCTCCTGTTTTTCTCCTCATGTCCACGTTTTCATCTTTTCTCCAGAAGCTCCATGGATGACAGCTTCAGTAATGGAGCACATTCCTTGAAATGGCCACTCTCTTGGACCTCAGAGAAGCAGTGAGATGCAGGTCCAGATAGCATTGCTGCCATTAATATTTTATTAACAAGTAATGCTAGGGACCCACGGTGCCAAGCATTGTGTAGCTGGGCAGGAAAATACAGCTCCTCTGCCTGAAGTCCTCATGTACTCCACAGGTGTAAATGGGTTACAGACTCAATCTTACACACCAGCAACTGAGGCATATGGAAAATAAGGATAAATTTACTAAACTGTTTTGGCACATAAAGTTGTGAAAGCATTTTTTCTCCCCAGTCTGGTATCCTTATTGATGTTAACTGCCTTAATTCCATTCAACTTATTTATTTTACTGGGGTAGAGGAATGACACCCATGTAGAAAACACAGAAAAACTTGCTCTTGGTGTCTGAGTCAAGAGCACTCAGAGAGTCCAAGACCATCCATTTCTCTCCACAGTGTCATGATGGGGAATTAAAACTCAGCAAAATTTGAGGCAAGGAGAGAGAAGAGTGGGGAAAAAAACCGGGAAACTTTATAGTCAGTACTCACCACCTGACTCTGGCTCAAGGATCTGGACTGAAATGCCTGTTTTCCTAAGGCATGTCTGGAGCTGAAAAATACAACAAAGTCCTTGTATTCTGTGATATTCCAGTACAGCATTTGTGAAATTCTGTGTCAGCTTCACAGATGTATTGAGACAGAAGGCTGTAAAGTTCTAAGCATTAAAGTCGTTATTTGTATTCTTCTCTTTGGTATCACTGATATTTAGACTTAAGGCTTGATGTCATCTCCTGGTTAGTAGGTTTTGATGTGCCATGGGCTTTTCTATCAATATATGGTTGCATTGTTTCCTGTGACTTGGAGGTCAGTTGGCAAAGGGATAAGCAGACCTGTTAAGTTTGAGAGCAGTGAAATGGTTATTTTGATAATATTTAACTTGCCTAATACTTAATATGAGCAGATATTGTACTCAGGAGTGGAGCAGGGTGGCAAGATCTCCCTTAGCTATCAATTCAGGATGCCTGCAGAGCCTTCAGGAAGGCTGTGTATCAGTTTGCACTTGGCTTGCTAATCTTGCATGGGGCCTGTTTGTGTCTCTTGTGCTGAAGACTGAATGTAAAATGAACATTGTTAGCCAAGAAAGCAAATAAAGGGAACTATTTCCCAAGACATTTTACTGTTTATTTAACGCCTCTGAACAAACCCCTTTCCACATCCCCAGAACCTACGGACCACTTCAGATAGCTTCATTTCCTGCTGGGTGAGTTTTTTCTAAAATGTTTATTCAGCTCCAGGAAATGATGATTTCCTGAATATTCTGAAACTTCATATTTTTGTTGTGTCCGTGTTTATTTAATAGTTTTACTTATTGTGCAAGTGTGCAAGGCACAGCATCACCTCTTGAAATGTAACAGTGAGGACAGAGTGAAACTAGACATAGTACAACATGAAACAGAGTGAAACTAAATCTGGTTTTGCTAATTTATACACAAGTGTATTACCATTAGCATGAGCCATTACTCCTTATTTATACTGGCCTTAATGAGTTCAGAAGCAGGTTTTTAAATTTATCCTGCTGTAAGGAAAAGTGCCTAAAAATTCCAGTAAGTGAAGGAGAATTAATTAAGTTAAAGATTTTGTATTTCACAGTTTACATTAATGTCTTTTAGTTTTATTTAAGCAGCAAACCAACGGAAGGGACTATATGTTTTCTTCACCCTACAGTGGGACTGAAAATAAGCAATGCTTATTTTGTGAGGCTGAAGTTAACCTGCTGCCAGCACTCCAGCCTGATGTGAATGTCACTACAGAGTGAAATTTGTGCACATTCTTAATGAAAAGGCCATAATACTTTATGCACAAGGATGGGAACCAAAATAACTACTCTGAAATGAAAAGAGCTTCTTTATAGTAAATTAACTGGGATTGGTCCCAGAGGAAATTCAGGAATTGCATAGCCTTGCCATTTACCCTGGACTGAGCCACATGTCCCAGTCATGCTTTCCTCTTCTCCTTTTTTATCTGCTTGTTCTTAACCTTCTTCTCCTGTCAATTCTGCGTGTAATTCCCTTTGTTTTTTTCATGTCTCCATTGAATCTGAAGAGAAATTCAACATGAGTGTGATGCTTGCCCCATGCTTACCTGGAACTTCCACCCTCACAAAAACCATATCTTCAATGTGCGTCCATTTGGTAAGAGTTTGGCAGGAAGAAGAGACTGAAGATTAGACTTTCCTTTCGTTAGACAGCCTTTTATACCTGCTCAGGAAACCAGTCTCTTCCTCTTTTTCTCTCCTCTCCTTTCTTGCCACTCCTTTGTTCCTTCGTTCCTTCCTTCCTTCCTTCCTTCCTTCCTTCCTTCCNCACCCTTCCTTCCACCCTTCCTTCCACCCTTCCTTCCTTCCACCCTTCCTTCCTTCCTTCCACCCTTCCTTCCACCCTTCCTTCCACCCTTCCTTCCTTCCACCCTTCCTTCCTTCCTTCCACCCTTCCTTCCACCCTTCCACCCTTCCTCCCTTCCTCCCTTCCTCCCTTCCTTCCCCCTCCAGTTCAGGTGGAGCCATGCTGATGGCGGTGTCTCTATGACGCGGTCACTGCCAGGACAGGACCTTTGTAGCACAGGGTCTGTTTCCAGACCGTGCCTTGTGGTGCATTGCGATCCCACTGTGCCCCTGTCTGACAGGAGTGCTCTTGCTACTCACGCTAAATACTTGACACCACATTGCCGAGCTGAGGGTGCCGTTCCCAGCGTGTTGCTCCGTCCCTGAGTTCATGTTGTGCAACTTCACCGGCAGGATGCAGGACCAAGAGTATTAGATTTTTAAGCAGGCTTTTACCAGACTTTTAAGCAGTCTGTTTTTACCTAATCTCTGATTAATTCACCTTAATTCCTTGTGTGACCTGCTTTCTCCTGTTGCAGCGGGATAATTCCCTCTCTTCCTCCTGTTTAACATGGCTGGACAGAGCTCCAACACTTTTGTCTTTTTCATTCCAGGACTGTTTTTCTTACTACCTTTTCTGCTCTAGCATAGCTACCAGACCATCAGCTCCATTGGTATCTTCCCTAGCTTTCACAGAAGGCTGCATCCTTTTGAGATATTTTAGCTCTCTTTAGGCTTGGTGAAGTTTTCAGAAGTTATAGGGGACCCATGGAGAGTGTTTTTTTTTCTCCTCCAGAAGTTTATGCTACTTGGCCTCTATTATCACTTCAGCTGCTGGGAATCATTTGCAGTAACGTGTTTAAACCTGATATTTCATGAAAAAATCTACCCCAGGCTACTATTGCATTTGTAAAGTAAGCTGCTAGATGGTAGGAAAGCAAGTGAATCACACAAATAAATAGATTTAAATTAACTCCAGGTCCTATACTAATGCATGATGACATTTACAGCTGCCTTGGCTTACCCTGCCATCTTCTGGTGATACCTGCCGCAAGATCAAAAGTTAGAGGTGAAATGAGATGAAATACTTTATTACTAAAAACACAAGACTTGGCTCCAGTCCAACAGAACAGTTTCCTCAAATAACTATTTTTAACATACAGCACTATATAGGGTCCCTGCATGTTCGTATTTTAGACTTTGATTTAACTTCTTTCAATAACGTATTTATTTTATTAGATGATATTTCACTAGGCTACAGAAACCTCTCTGGCCTGACAATGCCTGCCCTGGCAAAGGCAGATTTAAAAAACGTACCCTGCATTTCTCTCTCATTATAAAGCAAAGATATTGAGGCAAACAGGGCCACTGACTGGCCAAGTATTCAAGACTCTAACAGCTTGGTCTCCAATGTCTTTTGATGCTCAATTGGAAACTGCCATCCAAAACCAAACTGTTTGACACTTCCTACAACAAAACCACCAATCTGAGCTCCAATTCTCTCACTGTGTCTCCCAGCTCAATAGCTTAAATTATTTTCTTTTTTGATGGTTGTATTGGGTTAGCATGTCGAGGTTTGGGTTGCAAGGGGATTAGAGGAGTGACTTCTCTGAAATGCTGCCCACAAGTTCACCCCATATCTGACAGAGCCAATGCCACGTAGCTCCAAAATGGACCTATGGCTGGCCACTGGCCAAAGCTGAGACCATCATGGGCAGAGGATTATCTGGGATAACAGAGGTCACAAGTGATTACCAATTACTGTGGGAGAGAGGAGTAAGAATGTGTGAGAGAAGCAGTTCTGTAGACACCAGGCTCAGTGGAGAAGGTGGGGCAGGAGATGATCCAGGTGCCAGACCAGCAATTCCTCTGCAGTCCCTGGTGCAGACCATGGGGTGGAAGAGTGTTCCCCACAGCCCATGGTACAAGGGGAGCAGAGATCCACCCAGAGCCTGTGGAGAACCCCACAGCAGAGCAGTGGGATGCCCTAAGGAGGCTGTCACCCTGTCATGGGAAGCCCGTGCTGGAGCAGGCTCCTGGCAGGACTTGTAAGCCCATGAGAGACTCGTGCTGGAGCAGCCAGTTTCTGAAGGACTGTGCCCTGTAGAAGGGACCCACACTGCATCAGAGTGTGGGAAGGATTCACCTTGGAGTAGTTCATGAAGGACTGTCTCTTGCCATAGCAGAGGCAGAGGGTGAGGAGTCCTTCCTCTGAGAGCAAGGAGCAACAAATTGTGAGGAACTGACCACAATCTTCATCCCTCAACCCTGTGTTCTGCTGGATGGAAGCAGGTAGAGAATTTGGGAGTGAAGCTGAGCTCAGGAAGAAGAGAGGTGTGATAAGAAAGTGTTTTAAGATTTTTTTTTCCTCATCACTCTCTTCTGATTGCTAAAAAATTCGATTAATTTTCCCTAAGTGGAGTCTGTTTTGGCTGTGATGGTAATTGGTGACCTCTTCTCCATCCTTAACTCCTGAACCCTTTGTTGTATTTCCTCTCCCCTGCCCAGGTGAGGAGGGGAGCAATAGCAATAGCTCTCCCCAACAGCTTTGGTGGGCACGTGGCAGCCAGCCAGCATCAACCCACTACACTGGTTTTCCTGTTTTTTTCCATTTCTCTTTGTATTCTGCCCAGAATCAGTCTGTTTTTCTGCTTGGTTTTGCTCTTTGACCAGTTCCCAATACTCCTTCTTTACAAAGATCGCAGCACTGGCCATCCCTTAAGGCTGGAACTAGGTTTGAATTTTTTATTTGGTTCTTTCAAGTGCTGCTGGTTTGGAAAGTGCCCCCATTTACCCAGAGAATAATTTTGACTTTTTAGTGGAAAACCAAGAAATATTTGGTGTTTGGCAACAAAGGGATTATTCATGTCTCAAAACTACAGGCCATTCTTTAATTCTCACCAAAAATGTTAAATTTTTTTTTGTCTGAAAATGCTTAGTTGCCATAAACAGAGGGTTGGGTGTTTTTTGGCCTTTCCAGAAAATGTTGAAAGTTTTCATGGAAAGCAGCTGTTTTGGGTAAAAAAAAAAAAAAATCAGAATAATCCTAAAGAAGTACTATTTTTACTGTTCAGTAGGGAAGTTTGGATGGAAAATTTTGACCAACTTTACTTTAAGACCTTTTATGGTGCTGAGTTGTGAAAGGATTCAACAGGGACTCTACTAGGCTGCTCTACCTATTTCTGTTTATACTTCATTATGACAGTCTCTTCACTGCCCTCAGGCCTGTAAACCTTTCTCTTCTGATATTTACAGTATTTATTCACTTGCTTTAAAATGTTTTGCTTGCTTCTACTTTGATTTTACCAAGAGAGCATCTTCTTGTTGATCTGCCTGATTTCCTCCTGGCTGCCTGACTCTGCTATGACAGATTGCTCTTAAGGGTTGCTCTACTTGTGTGGCACAAGGTCTTTGGGGCGCTTCAGCCTTGCAGATCTCTATGCTCTTCTGGTGTGCCCCAATGGCACAAGGCTTCCTTGCATCTTTGCAGCATCTTTATCTTGGGACTTGGTAGCACACTCAGATTTCTGTCCTCCTTGGTGTTTAAATACTGAGGAACTTCCATTTTATAGTAAAAATTGTTATTGTTCTGTCATTGAAGGTGATCTTGTTGGTGTTGCTGCATTGTTGCTCATCTTCAGGGTGTTCAGGTTGTCTGAGATTCTGATGATTTCAGCCTCCTTCTGCACCAGCCTGTGTCATCTATTCTGTTCTAGGACTGCACCCTAAGAGGCACTGTGCTTCCTGAGGGCTCCTGCTCCCACAACACCACTAATTAGGGCCCTAATTATGGCAAATTGTGCAGGCTAATTCCAGGTGATGATGGCTGCTGGTATGCCACAGGGAAAAACACTGTGGGGATGCAGGACCATGACTGTTAAAGGAACTTCAGAAAGACAGAGGCAGTTTCTAATTCCTCAACAAACAGCCAACAACAGTGGTGTGTAGAAAGCATGCATGGAGTTGTGTTGGTGTTAAAATCATAAGGTAATGTCTTTTTTCTTTAATGCGCTGAAGATCTCCAGGGACATGGCAAGTCAACTTCTCTGATTGGTATCCTTATCCTTACCCCTCAGTGTGTTCACCAGAACCAAGACTAATTAGTTCTCTAGATGTTATGTGAGTGCAAACATACCAGTTTTTATTTCACTTCCTCTAACTCCCATCTTATCTCACTCAGTAGCACCTTCAAGCAGTGAACACGTGAAGTGGTCTGCTGTCAGTAACAAGCTCAGGGGCAGGAGATGCGAGTGTGATTCGCTGCAATTTGCAAGATCCTGATGGACAGAAGCTGATGCTGACAATGTGCTGTAGTGGCAGATCTGAGTCTCCAGCACCCATCAGCTGAGGCAGTTCTACTTCTAATTCTCAGAAACAAATGAAAAATCTAATCAAGTCAGGCTACGTATTCCCTATACTCCATCTGTACTTCTAAGGTGATGAGGAGAGCGTCACTTTTCTCCCTAGGCAGTCAAGTCCCTGAGCCTACTGTTATAGGCAGGGTAGTTAACCTACATGGAGCATTGATTCAGATAAAAGGGGCCATTTCCTGCGCAAAACCAGACAAGTGTAGATTGTGTGAGCTCTGCCTCTCTCTTCAGTCTTGCCAGGATCCTTGTGTGCAGACTCAGTCAACAGCTGGGCTGAGCAGTGACCCCAAGTATTCTTCAGGCAGTGACATCATGTTCATTGTGGTGCTTGGTCCCACTGTGCCCCCTGGAGCACCCGGTGCTGCAGGACAGTATGACTTTTGTAGAGGTGATGGCAATATTTGGAATAAGTTTGACCAGAGGGTGAGAGATTTCTAATAGTGTAGGATATGCTCTTAGCCAGTGCCTGTACTGGGGAAAAGATACTTTTGGCATCTTTTTCTAAATATTCTTTTTGAAACAGGCAGAGAGGCAGAGTTTGATCACAGTGACACTGGTACAAGTCCAAAGTACCAGCCGTGAGTGACTGAATAATGTTGGATTCCCTGCAAGGTAATGAGATCAGCTCCTGGTCCACAGTGATCACTCTGTTCTGCAGTAGGCGTATATAATTCCTGTGTGAAAATGGCAGGGACTGTAGATAAAAATGCTGGCCGTGATTACTAGTGTGTTTTACAGGAGGTGCAACTGTCTGTGGAATCTCTGTGATTATGAAAGTAGAAAGCCACCAGATTTCTGTCTCATTTCAGGGGCTGTGGTGCATCGTGAGGGGTGAATTGCAGGTGGTTTGCCAGGGTAGCCACAGCAGTATCCTGCTGGAGGCTCTGGCTCTCCTGCACACAGCATGGGGAGCCGGCGGCCTTCCAAAGCATGGCAAAAAATTGACACCATTTCATGCTGCAATGCTACAGGAAAACACTTGATTAAAAAAAGTTCAATTCCTTACTTTTTTTCTGCCTTACAGTCATCTGTACACCAAAAATTCTCATCAGACTATTTTCCAGACATCACACATTTATTTAGTCATGTTTGATGCAGGCGATAGGCAGGTTTGAAATCTTTGGGTGAGGAACAAAATAGCTGTTCAATGCAAGCATACAAAAAAACTGCTAAAATGCCAAGGAACATATAACCTTATGATACTTAGAGAAATATTCTTCAAAGGAAATATAAACAGTCCCTCAAAAAAGCAAACTGACCGTGGCTGAAAACAAACCTGTGAAGAGATACACCCCCACAATGAGATGTGCTTATCTAAGGGAGGCAGGAGCAAACCACAGTCAGGATGGTAGAGGCTGGAGAGAAATTGTTGATTAAGGATCCAAAGTAATTTTTAATTTAAGTTTGGTAATAGATTCTTCTATGCTGAATTTTTTCAGTATTTCCTTCTCTTGCTTCCTAATTAGAGATTTTACATTCTGTTGCAATTAAAAAGAAATAAACTAATAAAACGATTACTTAAAAAAAAATGAAGTGTTTCTGAGAAATATATTATTTTAGTCCTAGTTTGTATTCTGAGAAAATCCTTCAACAGTTCTGCCTTCTGGCTGTGGATTTCCCCTTCCTATCTAAGATCCCCCAATAAATCTCCACTTTCAGGGTGAAAAGCCATTCTATATTTTAGGTGGACTTACTTTAAGCAAAAGGTGTAAGTAGATTCAAGTGATCCCCCTATCTGGCTTCTGCCACACCCTCTCATCCTGTTTGAAAAATAACTAACAACAAAATACATAAATTTAGCTGAGACAGTGAGGGCTCAGCCTCTGAGCCTGGCTTTGGTGTCCTGTTGGGGCTAATGACAGAGGGTATTCAGAGCTCTCAGTTGTGGTTTGGGGCTGTGGCAGGCACATACCACACTCCTTATGCCTGTTTGATGGCTGGAAAATTATTACTACCTAGAAGATCAAAGACTCGGCTTTAAAAAATAAACTAAGAAATGAAAATGGTGTTTCTGCAGCATACAGGCTTGCTGGGTGGACACAGAAAGGGTTTGGTGAGGACTGAACGCAGTGTGCTGCTTGCTGTCAGTGCAGACCCTGGCCATGTGGGTACACGGATACAGACAGCATCCAATGGTGGGATGCTCTTGCCTCTTTACTGGGATAACACAAGTGGCAGATAGGATTGGGGAGCGCATTTAGAATGGCCCCTGCCAAGCTGAGCTGAGTCTTTGCTTGGTGTGGTTATGTCTGGGAACAGGAAATTGAGAGTCACATTTACAGGGCAAATACTTCGAGAACACGCCCCACGCACCTGAGGAAAGCCCTATGATGAGGACTTGAAATCAAAATATTAAGGTGTAGACAAATAATGAAAAACAAAGAACTTTTAATTTCTTCTTCCCTTTCTGAAATAAATTATTATGAAATGTGTATTCAGCAGTTCAGTAACCAAGAGAACTTTTTCAAAATGGGATTTAAACTCCCAGATAAATCTGATAGGACATTACCCTTCTGATGTATGACAGATATTCTTTGGCATGCTACTTGTTATTTAACACAACCATTAAATGTGGTTTATCTGTGAAAGGGGAGAGGGAGAGTAATGAGATCAGGAGAAATGATGAATTAACTGACTGTGATTAGGTGCACTTGCAGAGTGAGCTACTGGGGTGAACAGTTTTGTGAAAACAAAAAATGTTAAAGCTGAATCTCTGCAGAGGATAGAAATGTCATGACTCTAAACAAGGGGCTGCAATGGGTTCTTTCCATGGGAATAGGAAACAGACTTTTTATAGGACCCCTGGGAGTGCTGTAGGCTTCAGGGCTTTAGGGTACCTGTGGTATTATCTTATGATCCTACAGTCACGTGTTGCACACTCTGAAGACATCTCTCTGAGGCTAGGCATGATATTTTGGCAAGATGCTTAGCACGTTCTTTTCAAATGTAGACTCAGCTTTTTCCAAAGTTCCTTGGGATTTCTTAGTAACTCATGTTGACAGAGAATCAGAGCCTTTGGACACACTTGAAAAAGACCGAAGAACATAGTATTGGCCTGAAGAAAGTTAACTTTGTTAAACAAATTTAATTTGAATGAAAGGGACTTTCGAGGATAATTTAGTGAAACCAGCACATATCTGTGAACATGCATGGGTGAACACCAAATTCTTCCTAAAATGTGAGGAAGAGGCCAAAGTGCTCAGGTACAAGGAGCAGAGTAGGGCAGTGTTTTCTCCTCCACCGAGCCCTTGTTTCTTACCTGATTTCCTACACAAGGCTAAAACGACCTGGAGCATCGGAACCTAGGAGTGAACTGTGCCAAGACATAAATGGGTGTTGCCTGTAGTCAGTGGTGTGTTGCTGCCTGTACCCCACTGACTGTCTAACTGCTTCCTCTGGTTTGAATGAGTTACACTTCAACAGTCTATGATCAGATCCATCCCAAACACTGGGCTATTTAACTGTGGTCATGACTATTAGTGTTTCAAAAACTGCTATGGCACCTTGTTGCAGTCTTTTTGCCAGACATCCCATGGTGAGATCAGCTGAGTGACACTTCCTTTTGGTGGGGAGGGTTGGGAAAAACTAAAAAATATGTCAAATGTGCTGAAGTCAGAAAAACCCCTTTAAATGTAAAACAAGAAAAGATTTTTTTTTTTTTTTAACACACTTGTGCCATGAACATTTTCAAAACAAGACCTTTTACTGAATCAGAATACAGGGAGAAGACTTTTGTTTCCAAAAGTAAAAAAAAAAAATATTTCACACTGGGTCAAATGAAGTGGTTTGGGCTGACCCAAAAGGAAATTCATCAGTTCAGCTATTATGAATGTTTTTCCTCCACCTAGATTGTAATTGTCCTGCTCTGCCTGGACCAGAGTGGCCCAGCAAGGACTTGTCTGCCTGAACCCATTGCAAGGGCTCTGATGATGCCTCCAGAGCTGGTGCAGGTACAACTCTGGTATCCCTGACCCAAGCTGCCTTTAACAGCCAAGGTAAAAACTGCTGAATGTCCAGAAAATTGTTAGAGCTGCCTATGCTGGCCAGTCCTGAGAGGCAGCGGTGCAGTAAACCCCTTCTCTCTGGGGCCAGGCTCAACCTCCCACCATGGCGATATTTTTACCCCCTGAAGAAGTTCCTCTGAATTTGACAAGTCTGCAGTTAGCTCTGGGCATGCTGAGCCAGGGCAAAACAGCGTTAGGACATGGCATAGAGGGCATGGGAGGCTTTGTCCTTCAGAGACCAGACAGAGGAGAAAAAGCACAAAAATGTGGCTTGATCCCCCGCAGAGTGGACTGGTTGTGGGACTGGGTGTGGTGTGGGGAAGAGAGGAAGGACTTGGGTCCAACTGTGTTTACGTGCCTTACCAGTGAAATTTGCAGTCCTCGGAGATAAAAGGAAGAGCATGGTTTTGTGTGGGGAATGTGTGGTAGCAAATTGTGCTGGGGCAGGCTTAAGGTCTGTCTAGTCTGGTGACAAGTTTTTGGCAGTGGTCAACAGTAGCTGAATGCCTACCATGAGGGTCCAAGTGTACATGCCACTTCCAAAAAAGCTTTCCCAGCATCCAACCATTCACAGGCCAGGGGCTACCTGAACTCTAGTTCTGGTAGTTCTGTAGTACACTGAGCCACTTTCAGTGGATTTTTGCTTGTCCAGTGTCCCCATGAGCCCACATACTGTCTAGGCCTCCCTTTTTCATAGGATTTGATCCAATTACCAGCTGCAAGCTCCACAGTGGACACTGGAAAAGACAGTAAATGGGCATTTTCTACTTAAGCTTTCCATGCTTCTCATGAATACTTGATTTTTGACTGTATTAAGCCCTTTCCTTTACTTCTAGGTGTTCTGCTTTCCAGGTTGAAGCGTTCTGGGGCATCCAGCCATTCCTTGTGTGCAAACAGCACTGTGCCTCTGACGCTTCTTTGTTGCTTTCCTCTGACCCTACTCCAGTTTGCACTGCATCTTTTTTAAGTTGTGTGGGTGGAAGAACATCCAGGACTGTACAAAGTGTTCACAATGCAATCCCGTCCTGGCTTTATATAGCGGCAAAAGCTGCTGAGTTAGCCTTTGTCTCAGCCACACCAATCTGAACGGTAGTGCAGTCAGAGACAGGCTCCTGTGGTGGGAACAGACCATTTGAGAGAGGGCAAAGTGCTCCCCAACAGTTTGGGAGATGTGCCCAGAGTGTCCTGTCAAGTTGGCAGAGAGATCTCCTGCAGACTTGTCCTGGAGGAAGGAGGAGGAGAGGACATTCATGAGGCATTTATTTTTTCTCTTCTGAGGAAACAGAAAACCCTCCAGCCTGTGAGCTGTGATATGCAACTCCCCATCAACAGCCAGGTTCTGTGTTAAGGAGCAAGGGAGACAGGACACGGAACGGGCTGCTTGCCAATGGGCATGAGCTGGAACAGGACTGATTTGATAAAAGCAACAGACTTAGGAAGGGAAAAGACCTTAGAGATGTCTGGATGCAATAGAGAGTGACTGTAAACTAAGTGATCTTCTAGGGTCTGGTGCTGGACCCTAAGAAATGGAGGAAAACAAAACCAAAAAAAAGGATGCAAACTGGGTCCTGGTGGCCAAGGACTTTATTGCCATAGCTGTTACACCAGTGCACTCACAGTGGTCCATATTGTCTGTACAAACAGCACTGGAGATAGCCCCTGGAAACCTGTCTTGTTTGGTATGTCTGTGCTGTAAGCTGCAATTTCTCTGATGTCTGCTAAGGGAACTTAATTGCTTTTTAACCTTATTTATTTAGCATTATTTATTCTCCCCAGCATGTGAAAAACACATGTTGAGGAGCTGAAAATCACTCATCCAATGAAGGCAGAGACTTGGTAGTTACCTCTGAATAAATGCTGTTAGAAACTATCGCATTTTAAAATGAGCAAAGTTTTTGAAGAATAGACACTAAATATTTGCCACAAGGGTCAGAGACCTCAGGACACTGGGTCTTGGCTGTTGCTGTTCCAGTTGTTCCATCTTCAACAAAGCCATCCCAATATAATCTACCAAGGACACGGCCCCCCATGTCATTCACACTGCATTTGCTCCATAGGGATATGGTTTGCCAAAGGCTTCAGCATTCTGTTTGTGGCTCGGTTTACCAAAGGCAGAGCCAACACAGGCAGTTTTAAGGGTGGAACCACATGCTGAAATTTCAGTGCTTGCAATTTCTGTTTCAGATTAAAAAGAGATTCGTTTCTGCTTTCCAGTGTTTTGTTTTGCAGCTGGCAGGTAGCTCTTATTTACTTGAAGATGGCTTTTACATCTTATGTTTGAGTGCTTGGAATAGAGCAGGCTGTGTGAAGAAGTGGGAAGAGTAAATCCAAGTAGGAGAGGTTTTGACTGCAGCTGTGTGAAAAATGGGCCAGAAAGTGTTTTATACATTTATCTTTGTTTCAACAAAGCCTATTTATTTTTCATATTTCAAGTACATGAGAGGGGGTAGTCAACCTGAAATGGTTTCTTTAATCCAAAATAGAACAACTTGGGTTTGGCCTGCTTGGTCCTAATAAAAGAAATGAATAAAACGAGTCAGTCTCTAACTGAAAACATCTTCTAAACACCAATTTAAGAAGATTTCAGTTTGAAAATGGGAATGAATACATCTAGGCTAATAAAAATTATTATTTCAGGTCAAATAAATCTTGTCCAAAAATAAGAAAAATCTGTTCTGAGTGATGGAGAGAGAGAGAGAAATCCACTTTCTAGTGCTTGCAGTTAGGTCAATGGCAAGGCTTGCTGAGCAGGACTCTTTCCCATGTGGAAAATCCAGAGAAGCAATCAGTGAGAAAACTTCCCATGTCACCTTTGGCTCAGACAAATTTGTTGCTCTTGAGGAGCTGGGGTCTTTCAACCCACCTTTGGCACTCCGTGACCCTTGATCCTTGACTTGGCCCATCTGAGGATTCCTTTGGGATACCACACCGCTGCTGTGGCAAAGAGGTCACCTGGGATCCTGGGGATCTTTTCTTGAGTCCTTGGTTTGGAGATCTGCTGGGTTTGGCTGCATGATGGCTGAGCAGAGTCACAAACCCTGGGCTTGTTCAGGTGCCATGAGAAGCCACATCAACCTGGTGCAGGCACCAAGGCTTGGGCAGCTGATCTGCCTTGGACAATTCCTGCAGCCTTGAAGCCAGGAGAAATTTTGATAGAATCTAACTCATAAAAAGTAACTCACTGAAAACTCCTTGAGTTACTTGCACACATTTTTCTAATAAGTGAGCCATGCAAATACTTAACTCTATTATTGCTTCTTAAGAGGAACATGTTGATAGTTTATCTTCAGTAGTACACTGATTGAAAGTTTATCTGTGGGGCATTGAAGTTTATAATGAACAATTTGAAACATAACAAATAATAAAAGTAGACCAAATATCACAGGTGAGATTGTGACTAAAGCACCAATAAACTTTCTGATTAAACACCTGGAGTGGGTGAACAAGCATTTTACTGCAGGATTCTTGAGAAGTCCTACAAGTGACCATGTGTGTTACAGGCAGGTTTTTGTCAGGAATCATATCCATTCCCTGGGAGCTCACAGCACGCTGTTTGCTGTGCTGACACTTTAGGTGCTAAAGCAACTCTGCTAGGTGCCTTGGACTCTCTGTTCCAAACTGCAGGGAACAGACCAATTAATTGTTCTAGAATAAATCATCTAGGTCTTTTTCATTTGTTTCCTTTTGAACAATGATCTGTGGCAGTCTTGTCTCTCCAGCTCAGAGGAAGAAATTTTATTAACATCAGAATTCACATGAAACATGGAAAATCCACAATTTTCAGGTGTTTTTACAATAGAGGCAGTAATGCAAACCCATTTCCAGAGCTTCATATTGACCATGGGACCAGACAGTGTCCATGTGCTGGTGGAAAGGGCAAACAAAAGACTGTGAGAACATGGGCATTGCTGGCAGGGAGCAAGGAGGCATGTTGGATGCTCATTTGCCCTTCATGGGAGATGCAAACTGCCACCAACAGATGAACTGTGCCACTCAGCAAGTTTTTTTGCTCACTTTATCCCCATCTTTTCCATCTATTGTAATCTGCCATCTATTAAAGCCTCTTTCCTGTTTCTCTTTCCCCCCTGTCTGTGCACTGGGTAACTTACCCTCTTCCCATGTGCAGCTGGGTGGCAAAGGACCCTGCTGCTGCCCACTCTGGCTGCAGGGAGGGATCCCCTGCCCAGTATCAGGCAAGTGGAGCAGATGAGAAGCACAGGCACTGTGGTTGCCACAGGAGGGTTTCCACAGTAGCTGGGTGGGGAGATGATGGGCAAGCAGCTGTTTTACAGATGCCTGTGGAACTGTTGTATGTCTATCGGTGGGCATGAAACACAGGGAGTCCTGGAGTGATGATCCTCTTCTTCAGCTCCCTTGCCACTTATCTTCTGCCTTCCCACTTTAGGAGACACTGGCTAAGGATTTCCCTCAGTTTAAAAAAAAAAAAAAAAAGAAAGAAAAGGAAAAAGAGGAAAGATTGTTCTGGCTTTTGAGGCATGCAGTGTGGTGTGGGAGCAGCAAACCCTTGGCGCGGCAGTTGCAGAAAGCAGAGCCGTTTGCTGAGTCAGGTCCTTGATGAGCTGGCAGCTCCACATCGGCCGTCTGGTATTCATTGTCGGCAACTTGCAGTCTCAACTTCCTACATCATCCCTTAATCCTCTAAAAGATGTGTTGCTCTGACTCAGACCCAGTGCTCTCTCGCTCCCTGGCCACTGTATGCCTTTCCATGAAGTTGCAAAGCACTGCGCTGACCTGGCCACCCTCACTCCTGGGTGTTGTCTGCCTGTCCCATGTTTAGATCATGGCAGGCAGATGTCTCCAACCCAGCCATGTCCTGTGGCTGGGAAGATATTTGTACCAGCTAAAGTATATTCCAGCTCTACTTTTTCCACTATGTTCAGCATGGCATGGAAGGGTGCGTTTTTTTCTGCCATACCATCCCTACCAGTCATGTCTTCTCTAGACCAAACAGCACCAGACCATCAATCTTTCCTCCAGAATTATTTTTTCTTGACCTCCTTGCTTTCTCCTTGGACTTCCTTTTCTTACTCAGGATCTGCTGTGTTAAAAGACACAGTTTTGCCTTTGATAATCAGTATTTTCTCAGGGAGACAGGAGATACCAATGCAGAAGGTAAAAAACATTTACACTCGAGACAGATCAAGCTTTCTTGTTACAAATAATTGCCGTTTGCCTCTGTCTTCTTGGTCTGGCCTTTATATTTTTGAGTTGGCTGTAAACTCAAAAGATAAATTGATGGAACTGGCATGAATCAGCATGAAAAATAAGAGGGCAAGTTCTTAAGAAAGGAAGGATGTTTCGAAATCAGTATGATATCCTGCTCATTGTTTAAGAACTAGCATGTCTTCGTATAATAGAAGGTTATATGACAGACCTTCAGTCAGTGTAAATAGGCAAAGTTCTGTGATTGAGTTACTCTGTGCTACATCAGTAGAAAATTTGTCCCTGTGCTGGCAATTTAGGGAGCTTAAAATGAACAGTTTTGTTGCTGGGGTTTGTTGTTTATTTGTTTGTTTGTTTTAAATTAATATTAATGTGCCAAGAAACATAACTGAAAGAGAGCAGAGAAAATTTTTCTTCTGTGCTTCTTATTTAGCTCATTTGCTGATGTGTTTAAACTGAGCCTTTAACATCCCTGATTATCACCTGTTCACTGCATCCAAATACAGGGCATTTTTGGTGGTCCAGGTTCCCCTTCTCCTGGAGGAAAGAAAAGCCTCTTTAAAATGGAGAAGGCCGGTAAAGTGCCCTAAAGCTGGATGAGAGATTCAGAAGTGCAATGCTTCAAACATATTTATTTTTGTTTTTAAAACTGACTGGACTGAATCTAGGTGGGGATCCTTCAGAGAAATTAAGAAACTGTCCTTATAATTGAGGGCATGTTCAAACATGCCTTCTGCTCCCAGGTCACTTACTTCTGTGCTTAAAATTGGAGTTGGAAGTTATTCCGAAGAGAAGAAGAAAAAGGAAGGTTCATTTGGATACCATATGGATTAATACATGTTGTTATTTCCCCCATTCTCCAAGGTGTATTTTTGAAATAAGCTACTGCTACTGTATTCTTTGCTGGTCCTAATTCAACCATATACTAAGTTGAAACAATGCTATTTCTTGCAGACTTGCACAGCATCAGAAATAGCCCACAAACATTAGCTACTAATATTATGATGGGGGCATTTTTATTGCTAATTAAATAACCACTTTATGCAAGAGCAGTGAAAAATTATATCAAGTGTAAAACAGATTTAGTAAAAGCAGTTACTACATTTAATGAACAGGTTTTTTAGAGATCTTTTCCATAGAACCAGAATTAGTTTCAAGTTCTTTAATTCCTTTCCCTTTGTCTCACCGTACAATGCAGCAGTGAATTAGTGGCATGGATGACTGATTTTATTGTAAACTAACTTCCAGGAAAGAGTTGCTGTACAGTTTTGTCTGTATATTGCTACAGTAGCAATCACTGGGATGATAACACTTGGACATCGAGAAGAATCAGTTGGAAATAAGCACTGAGGAGGGTAATTTTCCGTGATATCTGGGTACTTTTTAACTCCTTTATCTACATAGGAGCATGCAATAAAGTTGTTCATTGCCTTTCCTTCCTTGTTATAAAGTGTTGTGTGAAATCCTGTTCTGAAATTCTCCTTTTCCTGTGGTGTTTCAGTGGGAGTATTTGATCTCCTGGCCTTCTCTGAGGGAAACTGTGCTAGCAAAGTAGGATCTCCTCATGTTATTTCAGGAGAATTATTTATGGGAAAAGAGCTAAGGAAATAGAGTTATTACTAAGGACTTGGGAATGGAGGAGGATGAACAGATCTGGATACTGCAAATTAAAGAAAGAATGAGAGTGAAGGAAAAATACCCCAGACCAAGTCATGGGACCTGGTTCTGCTGTTGCTTCACACTAATTTGCAACCACTGATCTAAAAACTTCTATACAGCTTCAGAGTCTGTGTTGTTATTGTACATAACAGGTCTGAGGAAAAAAAAAGTCAAGGAAAAAAAAATTGCAAAATACGTGTAGATTCCAGGACAGATCTCCAGATGAGGGTAAATGACACAAATCTCAAAAGAGTTCAGAAGAGCTGGTGTGATTTGGGCTCTTGGGGCAGTTTGGGTGTGTTACAACTTTTGCAGTTATGAATAATAGATAATTAATACAAATTGTTACTAAACTTGTTTCAGTATTTTGTATATTATTTGCCTTTTCTTTTTTTTTTTTTTAAATAAGCTGTACTTCTTTAGCTCAAGTCAATAAGGAAATACTCATCCTATTGTCTGCATTCGATAGATTTATGCTACAACAAAATGAACCCAAATCTCAGTTTGGTGTTTAAGTGCTTCAAAATAAATCACTGAGCTGCAACTCTGGTATCTTTCTCTGTTGTTTGACTGTGCAGTCAATTCTCCAAGTCAGCAAAGTGGCTTTTTCAGCCTGACACCCTTCCCTGTCTTCCAGGCAGGGCAGATAAAGAGACACTTTTGAGGGGAAATGTTGAAAGCTACAGCTATGTACATGTCCATCTGTTCTTGAATGTTTTGGAAACCTTCTGTTAATTGTTTTATAAATTGTTCAAATGATCACTGAATGGGAAACTCCAAGAAAAGTGGTTCAGCCACAAACTAACGATGAAGGATAACGAACTGCCACTTAGCTTGGGCAACTGATATTTTCATCCAAATTGTCCATTCTGTTCAAATGTTTGGCTGAATTGCTTCCCCAGTATTTCTTTTGGTGATTTGAATTTCTTGTTGGCTGAATTATTTTTGCTTCCTGCAGCATTTCAGATAAATGAGATTGTACTGAGAGAAAGAAAAGAGCTTCCACCGTTCCAGTGGAGAATTTTTTGGCTCCGCAACTTGTCTTTTCTCACTTCAGAGACTCTCCAAGTAACAGAACATATAACATAGCCTTTTAATGTGCACATTGTTTCCAGCCTTCCTTCTAATGGCGATGCTGTAAATTGAACTAACTGTTTGGTCATGTTTTAATAATTAACACTTTAACACAAAAGAGTCTTTTTGGTATCCTGTCAGTCGTTGAAGTTTCATAGGTGATTTAAAAAGTCTGTTTTGTCAATCTGCCCTGTAGTTGTGGGGAAAGAGATTCTAAATTAAACCTAATGGGCCTTTTTAATTTTTTTAAAAGGCCTGAGACCTGATTTAATTTGTGCCTGTAATACCGTGGTGTGATGTGTGTGATTTTACTGCCTCTCCATAGTAATGGCTCTGCTACAGTTGCAGTTCCCCTTGCAGCTGGAGGCGAAGCTTTGCCTTAGGTCACATTCCTGGTGCTGGAGGCACAGGCCCTGCTGCTGGAGGGATGTCTGCCTGGTGTTTGGCCAGTGATGCCCCCCACCCCCTCCCATTTTAATGGGAAACAGGTTGATTTTCCAGACATTCAGGTCTAAGGAATAGGTTCATCAAGGTGTGACCTGATCCTCTGGCTAGGAATTGCATTTCCCATGATATATTCAGGGCATACTGAACAGACAGGTACCAGTGCAAACCTGGGGGTGCTTGCCTAGCGCTTTCTTGCAGAAGATATGATTTTGGATAGCAAAGAGATTGATACTCTGAAGTGGTTCAGCAGGTCTAAAGACACATTCACGTCACTGCTTGCCAGGCACCTACCTGAGGGACCTGGAATTACGAGGTTATTTTCCTTAGCTCCATATCCATAGTCAGCTGAGAGAAATCATGCTCAAGCACTTGTTTGTACTCTGGGAAGAGAGAGAATACAAAGTGCAAAGAGGGAGACTCTCCTCCTGACATAAGCATCGGCCATAGGAGGTGTGAATTCACTCCTTCCCTTGCTTCTGTGATTGAACAGAATTGCTCTTTGCTCCGTGAGTGATCATGGGCATAAAAGAGGCTTTGTGTGGCACCTGAAATGGCTTTCCATTGCCAGCTTCTGTGTCCCTTCTTCCTGTGTTTCCACTCCACAGCTACAGGAGACTCTTTGGGGTGGGTAGGTTTATGGTCCACAGTCAAGTGCTGTGTGAAGAGAGATAGCTAGGCTAGTTTTGGACAGAGCACTGGGATACTGCAGGGTGTCTGTGGTGGGGAAATATGCCTGTGCAATGCTCTGTGTTTCAGGTAAGTTATGGTGGTAACCAAGCCCCTTGCCCCGAGAAGAGCCAGGACTGTCACAATGAAGTGTAGCTGGTGGCCCAGATGAAATAGGTGATTTCACAAAATGTGAGATAAAATGAAATCCTGTGTGGAGAATGGCGTGGTGCTCACTGGTGTAGTACCAGAGAAATAACAGCTCACAAAGACTTAACCCAGAAGAAAACTATCATCAGGGACCACACCCAAAATATGAACTTAAATTGCCAAATAACCCGCTTTCCTTGTGAAATAAATGCATAACCACAATGCTGCAATGAAATGGAAAAGCAATTTTGCCCAGAGAATTGTGTTTCTAAAGGCACACAGGGCAAAACTCAGAACCCACCACACCCAAAGGTCAGGACAACAGTGAGAAATGAAATGCCAAAAATATAAAGCAATCTGGTAAAAAAAAAATCTCAACACATACACACATATTACTTCTCTCCTTCCTGCCCTTTCTCACTTCTTCATTTTCTCATCCTAAGCAGATTTCCAGATAGCTGCTAAGCTGTATGGAATTTGTGAAGAGAAATCCAGATACTGGGCACGTACAGCACCTCTGCATGTTGAAACAAGTCTCAAACCCTTAACAAGTAGCTCAGCACCCAGCATGTAGCCAGTACTCAGGGTACAGAGCGCTCTGAAGGAGCTGTGTAAATCCTCATGCTTTGTTCAGCTGGAACTCTAGCAGAATGGTCAGCTCTCGGGTAGTCCTCTTGTATCACTTCTTGCCACTCACCCATTCCTGCCAACATTTTCTCTTGCAATCAGAGAATACTCAGTTTAAATGCAGGCTTCATATTTTTGTCTAACTAGCCAAGGTTTTTCTTAATCCAAGATTATGTTACTGCTGGTTTCATCATGTAAACAGACAGAATTTACTTGATGATTGGCATTTTTAGTGGTGCCCTCCATTGGCCTAATTCTGCATGCTTATGCAAGTTAATATGGACAATGAAATTCTTATCACCTTTGGAAGCAATGTAAGTACAATATATTGTACTAACAATCACATCTTTTTTATTCACAGCTTTTCTTTTTTCCTCTTCTCTTCTCTTCTCTTCTCTTCTCTTCTCTTCTCTTCTCTTCTCTTCTCTTCTCTTCTCTTCTCTTCTCTTCTCTTCTCTTCTCTTCTCTTTCTTCTTCTTCTTTTCTTCATATTCTGAAAAAAGCTTTCACCATTTTCCCTCTCCCTAGTTTTTCCTACCCAGTTATTAAGCTAGAGTGGTTCAGTGAATTTACTATTATACATCAGTGCCACATACCAGCACACCTGCTCAATTGTCCCTTTATTATCACAGTATTAGTGCTTTTATGCTTTTTAGTTAGGAAGTTATTATAAAACTACAGCAGTTGTTTGGCTGGGTTTTTTTTTAATATGAGCTTTGTTAAGAGGTTGAACTCTGTGTAGAGGTAGCCAACACAAAGAGATGGGGCCATTTGGGTTATTTCACCAGGGGCCATTGATGGAGGAAGTTTGTAAGCAATGATGGCACTTAGGTAAATACAGTCAACATTCTTGCCTTAGGAAGGGAGCCCCCCTGAATGTGATGGGCAGAAGAAGCCAGGCATCCCTCATGTGGGCAAATGTGGTGGTGGAATATTGCTTATTGTCATGTACCAGGAGGAATCAGGCACCAGAGATGATCTGCGATGCACTGCACACAGCCCTCTCCAAGGTAAGCTTGATTTTGAGGAGAGCTCGCCTGACTGACAATTCTCCTCAAAATCAAAACATTTTGCCTTGACCTCCTGCTACCAAAGAGTGCCATCTTCCAGAGTAATAGCACAGTTGTAATAATGAATGAGGCTACAAAGTCTCATTCTCCCTTTTGGCTAATGTCCCAGTGCTGCGATCCCTGGGTAGTAAAAATCATGAGTCAGCTCCTTCTCCCTTCTCAGCAATTTGCTTGAGCCCAGTCAGGTCATGTTTTCAAACTTTTCTCTGCAAACAGGAGGGATGGAAACTTCTCCTGCAGGAATGAAAGTTGAGGTTTGTGTTCAGTGTCTTCATTCCAAGCTGGGACTTGAATACCAGCTTTACGTTTGTGAAACACTGGATGAATCAGAAGAGCTGGTAGCAACAGGGAGTGTTTTTATGCTTTTCTTCTTTTTTTGTGGGGACAGAGTCTGATTTACACCCCAGGACTGAATGCTTGTGGGTTTGAAATTCAGCTTCTGCTTTTGAAGTTCTTTCTACACTGAAATCTATTTTGAAAATAAAAATACAGTATAAAGTGTATCTAAATGGCACAGCACAATGAGCAGATGGTTAAAACCTGTCCCTGACTTTTTAGCATAACTAAGTGTAGAAGTGGGAAGTCTGTTTTCTTGAACAACTGTTCGATGCTCCCCTCTCTTACACCAAAATGTTGCACTGAGTGGAGTAAAAAAAGGAAAAAGACTTTGGTTGCAGACAGCAAGCTGGTTTGGGCTAGCAAGAAATATGGCCATATGTCAGCTTAAAGGCAGGAGAAGTTAGAGTTTGTGGCACACTGAGCTAATGAAGCAGTCCTGTTTGCAATATTTGATCAGGAGTATCCAGAGCTAGTTCAGGTGTCTTTATGGGCAGAAAGAGAAAGGAAAGATGAGTGCAGGAAGGCTGAAATGTGACACTTTCCTTTCCTTGGCTGGGAAGCCTGCAAACAACTGCTCCCTGAATATTCCTGGCTTTGATTCTTCAATGAAAAGGTGGTTGTATGGTTTTCTTTCCCATGTAATTTTTTTAAGAGAGAAAGAGGGAGTAAGACTTCATGCAAACCAGTGCACCTTGGGCTGAATGAATAATGTAAGAACACCATTGCACCCGAAACATGTGGCATTGTTTACTTGTGTCACAGTAAATGATACATGTGGAAAAACTGCATCTGAACAAATGAGATTGATGTGAGTTTTACAGGCTATTTTTGTGTAATTAAAAACAGTGCCTATACTTGATGGTAAAAAGAAAAAGGGAGATGAGACAGCTAGTGCTGTCAGCTTTTTTCATTCCTAATTCAGTCTTTGGCCATTCCTGGCCTCTTGCTCCAGAAAGCCAAAGGTTCAGTTGAAGAGTGGAAGGAGAAAAACAGAAGACTGAGGGAAGATTTTGATCTTGATCACAGTGACAGATTCAGGGATATCTGAGCTTACTCTTCCAGGTTAAACCTGGAGCTCTTAGTGCCAGGAAAGTTGGGTGGTGGTGGGTACAGAGACACCTGAGCTGGCTGAATGTGTGCGGGGGGAAGAAGGGAAGTGCACTGGTGCAATTTAGCCATGCTTTTCTGGGCCCAAACAAACAAGGTCTCAGAGCTGACACTTACTGTCTCCTGTGCACTGTCCAGGTTACTGAGATAAGTTGCCTCTGGATCTCATCCTTTCAAAGAGGTAGGTGGTGTGCTGTATCCAAGGGTTTCTACTAATGTGCCAGTCTCTACTCCAGTTCTTTATACCCTCTAGATACGTCTTTAAGGTTGCTTAAACCTGAAAGCTCAGTTTTCACAGTTATTTAAAGCAAAAGATAGGTTACAGACAAGGGTCTTTCATATCTCAGGAAAAATTTCTAGGACATAAAAGTGGTCATTCTTTAGGCATCAGTTAATAATTTATGAGGGATGTGGGAAATAACAACAGTCAAAAAGGCAAGAAAGAATCTTATCATGGATGACTTCAACCAGAGAGCCATTTGGTGCTGATGTTCTGCAACCAATAACAGATTTCCTTAGTGTTTCTATAAATAATAATAATGTTTTCTTTGGAAAACAGGAAATCCTGTACCCAATATAAGGCAACCTGATCGTGGACTTAAGTCTGCTGAATGAGAAAGTGTTAGTTACAAGCCCAAAAAAGTGCAGTTGCTGAGGTATCATAGATCACAGTCAATTTAGATATATTTTATACAAATGAAATAGGGCTTTGACCTAAATCTGCCCATTTGGAACTTTATTAGGGACAGCTTTCCAAAGCTTAAAGCATTTGCTGGCATAACTGACTGAGCATATGCATTTTAAGTGGAAAGGCACTGAGAAAAATCAGGAGTTATTCAAGAATATCGTGCTAGGTTTTCCAAACCCCATGATTTCATCAACAAAAAAGGTTTATGTAGAAGACCACCTGCAAAAAAATTCCCTAGTAAAACAAAGAAAGAATGAAACACTTAAAATATATATAAAGAACAGAGAAAAGGTCTGATCCCAATGGAGTTAAAAAAGATAAGCTGCTTTTTTAAGCCTGTAAAAAGCCAAAATAGTTTTTTGCCTGTTGAAACCCATGATAAAATCATGAATGCCAACACAAAAAAGGGAGAAATGTGGATAAATGTTTTTTCTGTGTCCATCTGAAATGCTGGGTTGTGGGACTGAAATGTTGTTAGCGAGAGAGATATGCCATGGACATGTAAATTCATTACCTGCGGAGATGATGATGATGATGACAATGAATTTCTAGCATAACTGTGAGAATGAGTGATTTTTGACATTTTGCTACACAGTTGCTGTCATTTTGCAGATGAACAAAAAGACTAGAGACCAAGAAATGTTCACCAAAATGCTGTGGTTATAATGTTCCAATTTGAAAAAAACTGGTCACCATTCATATGGCCCATCAGCTGTGATTTCAGTTTCACTTTGCTTTTTTGGTTTTGTTTTATTGGTCTGTGAGAAGTTGGCGGAGAGAAGAAAGGAGCTGACTGCACCCCCTGGCTCTCGTGGTTGACTTTAACCACCTGAATGGGCAACGTGGCAGGGCACAGGTAATCCAACAAGTTTCTGAAGGCTGGCAAGAGCTGTTTTCTGACACTGCAGATCCACAAGCCAATTAGGTAAAGTGTGCTGTTGGTCCTGCTATTCATTATCTATTGGGAGGAGATAGAGAAGACAGGTTTATACTGCTCACACAGGTGCACATGGATAGAATAATAGGCAGCAGACAGAAATTGCAATGAATGAAGTTCTGATGGATATCAGAAAAAGTTTTCCTCAGAAAGGTTGCAAAATATCTGTGCAGGTTGTCTTGAGAGGTTTTGATGTCTCTGTTCTTGGAGGAGTTCAAAGCCTGACTGTACTGAGCAACCTAACCCAGATGGACCTGTTTTAAACAGGTTGGGCTTCATGACTTCCAGCAATCTAATCTAAATTATTCCAAGTCAGTGGTTAAACTAATGGTTCTGTTTTTTAAACCTACAGAAACTAACAGAAAGATACAAACTGAATGAAGAATTAATTTTAAAATAGGATCTATTATAGCAGAGGAACAATGCCATTAACTGTGATTTCTTTAATCTGTAATATCCCTCTAGAATACTTACTATGTTCTCTCTGTAGTGAAGGTAATCAAACACAGGACTAAAATATTGGATGAGACAGCAAACACACTGCTGCTTAGAGTCTTTTAAAATCGGCAAATCCATCCCTAATGTTGCTGTTGGCAGAAAAATAAACCATAGAAACAAAGTATCATTTAGATTGGAAAAGACCTTTAGGATCACCAAGTACGGCCATTAATGTAACACTGCTAAGTCCACCACTAAACCTTGTCCCCAGGTGCCTCATCTACACATCTTTTCAGTACCTCCAGGGATGGTGACTCCATCCTTTCTCTGAGGAGCCTGTGCCTATGTTTGACAACCCTTTAGGGAATTTTTTTTCCTAATATCCAATCTAAACCTTCACTTGTGCAATATGAAGCCTTTTTCTCTTGTCCAGTCACTATTTACCTGGGAGAAGAGACCAACCCTGACCTGGCTCTACCCTTCTTTCAGGTAGTTGTAGAGAGCAGTAAGGTCCTCCCTGAGCCTCCTCTTCTCCAGGCCAAAACATCCCCAGCTCCCTCAGCCACTCCTCATTGGAAATATGTTCCAGACTCTTCCACAGCTCCATTGCCCTTCTCTGGATACACTCCAGCCAGCATCTCAATGTCCTTCCCGAACTAAGGGGCCCAGAACTGGACCAAGATTCAAGGTGTGCCTCACCAATGATGAGCACAGAGGGACAATCCCTGCCTTGGTCGTGCTGGCCACACCATTGCTGATACAGGCCAGGGTGCCATTGGCCCTCTTGCCCCCCTGGGCACATTCTGGCTCACGTTCAGCTGCTGTTGACCAGCACTCCCAGATCATTTTCTGCTGGGCAGCTTTCCAATGCCTCTTCCTGTAGTGCTGCAGGGGTTGTTGTGACCCAAGTGCAGGACCTGGAATTTGGCCTTGTTGAACTTCATCCAATTGGCTTCAGCCCACTGATGAACAATCTGTTTTGGGTCTGTGCTCAGTACATCTCCACTTGGGATTCCTCTTTCATTCCTCCTGCTCACCCTCTGCTCTCATGACCATTGCAGGAAATGGACTGTATAGCCCCCAAAATGCTGAACTGTGGCACCTTGCACATTTACCTATTTTGCTAAAAAAAGCTGCAACCCAACATTGTGGTATGAGATGCACTGCTGTCAACCCTCCACAAACCATCCAAAGAGAAAGTAAGTTGAATAAAAGATTCCTATTAAAAATATTAGTCATAACCCTGTAGGTGTGGTTGCTTTCTTACTACCCAGAGGGAATGTGCTTTTACACTACTGTGATGGGGCCAGTTTGACCTCATCTCTAGGCAGGTAAGTCAAGGTAACCTAATTGACCTTAAATACAAGTTTATATGGCATTTGGGGTACCTACCTACTTGAATTAGTAACACAACATGTATGTTAAACTAATGACTTGGGCTTTTATGTGGCACTCTAAATATGGGGTCATAATTACCTAGGAATGTGGGAGAAAATTCAGGCATCCTGGAATCTTCATGTGATGTGACTCACAGAATTTAAAGTCAAGCTCTGAGCATGGTGACAGGTCTCCCGGTTTGAAGAGGCAAATATTTACCTCCTGCCAAAAGTACACAAAGCTTTCTGAGTAGATGGATGTCATAAGTGTATTGTTGGCTCTCCAGATCTTGCTCTTACTGAAATTTCTGGTTTCAACTTCAGATTCATAAAGCTACCCAGCAAACTAACCCACAGCACTGAAGTTTTTCTGGACTGCAGGGTTACTTGATAGTAACTTTTATGGTGGTTTTCTAGTCATATCAGGCAGATAAACCTTTTAGACCTATGTGTTGGGACTCCATTTGAAACATTGTTTAAAACATTCCCTTAGATTGAAAATAAAAAATAATTGCCTGTCTTTTCTCAGGAAAAACGGGACTGTGGACAAAAATCGTCAGCATATATGGCAAAACCCAGCAGGTCAAGCCTGTCTTTGCTATTTATCAAATTGTATTAGCTAATGAAACCTTCTTCAGTGAAGATTTTCTTACATTATGAAACTAAACCAGACTGAATTTGTGGTTTAGGTGCAAAGTGTCTGAGGCCAATTAATAACATTGCAACCAGTTCAGATAGTCAAAACCTTCTGGTTTTTGTTGATCAATTTGCCTTTGATATAGAAATAAAGGCTAAACTGATTTGGAATTGTCTCTCCGTTTCATAAGAACCCAAAGATTAAGAGAATGTTTGTATCAATATATGATCTGTTCTAATTCAGGAGTCTGAAAAAATGAGCTGAAACATTTTCCAAGAAGACCTATTCCATGTCTCTTAGATTTTCAGTATTTTGGGCTTTTTATTGTTTAAGAAAATAACTTTAACCATACAAGAATGCAAGACCTTATATTTTTTCCTAAGGCCCGTGACTTGTATGTTTGCTATATTATACTGCCCTGATTTCTCAAGGAGTAACATAATAGTTTCCAGCAGAGAAAGGCTAACTGTACTTAGCCGAAATATGACATTTGGAAATGCAAGCTGTACATAATTTCTCTGAATGAGATGAATGTGTTCAGAATGCCTTCTTAAGCTTCCTTGAAAATTTTATGGAAAACTCAGATCAATATGATTTAAAGTGCAGTCAGGGGAGATGAGGAGGGTGTGTTACCCTTCATGTCAATGACCAGTTGGAGAGCATGGAGCTCTGTCTGGGAATGGATAAAGAGCCAACTCAGAGCTTATGGGACAGGATTAAGAGGAGAGCAGAGGTCACACTGTAGTAGGGGTCTGCTATAGGCCACCTGACCAGGAAAACTGAGTGGGTGCGTCCTTCTGTAGACAGATACGAGCAGCTCAGTTTTACAAGTCCTGGTCTTGGTGGGGGACTTCAACCACCACAATAACTTTTGGAGGGACAACATATCAAGGCATAAGCAATTCAGGAGGTTTCTGGAATGCACTGATAACAGCTTCTTTTCCAAGTGATAGAGGAGCCAATAGGGAGAGGTGTTATGCTGAAACCTTGTTCTTACCAGCAAGAGGGGCTGGTGGGGAAGGGGACATTCAAGGGCAGCCTTGGGTGCAGTGACCATGAAATAGTGGAATCCAAGATCATTAGGACAACAATGAGTGCACAGCATCACTGCTCCAGACTTTGGGAGAGCAGACTTTGGCCTCTTCAGGGAACAACTTGGGAGATCACTGTGGAATCCACTGGAGGGAATTTGGACCCAAGAATGCTGGTTGATGTTCAAAGATCACATCCTCCAAGGTCAGGAGTGATGCATCCCAACAAAGAACAAGTCAAACAAAAACACCAGGAGGTCTGTATGGATGAAAAAGAAGCTCCTGGACAAACTCATGCAAAAAAAGAAAGCCTATAGAGAGTGAAAGGAAGGATATGCAGCCTGGGAGGAATACAGATAAACTGTCTGAGCAGGCAGAGATCATGTTAAGAAAAGCCCTGATGGAACTGGATCAAGGAAGAGAAACTTATGTCATCCACCTGGACTTGAACAAAGAAATAGACACTGTCCTGCAGTACATCCTTGTCTCTAAATTGGAGAGACACAGATTTAATGGATGAACCGCCCAGTGGATAAGGACTTGGCTGGTTGGTCATACTTAAAGGATTGCAGTCAGCAGCTTGACATCCAAGCAGAGAGCCGTGACGAGTGGCATTCCTCAGGGATCGGTATTAGGGAATGGCTTTAAACGGAAAGAGAGTAGGTTTAAATTAATTAAATTAATTCTTCTCTATGAAGTTGGTGAGGTACTGAAACAGGTTGCGTGGATAAGTGGTGAATACTCCATCCCCCTAAGTGTTCAAGGCCCTGAGAAACCTGGTCTAGTGAAAGGTGTCCTTGCTTATGGGAGAGGGGTTGCAACTAGATCATCTTTAAGGTCCCTACCAATCCAAACCATCCTATGATCCTCTGATTTTGTGATAAAGCTAAATATTTACATTTGCATGATCCAAAATGGAAAAATGAGCCATAAGTCATAAGCTCCATTTTAATATATGAGGTTTTTTAGTTTGATAAAACAGATTGTGACATTTTCATAAGAACTGTGCAAAAGTAACATTGAATGAGTGTAGGACAGAAGATTGTTCACCAGCAAAAGAGTGCAGAGATGTTGGTCACTGCATCTTTCTTGAGCTGATGATTTAATTCCTGAATTTCACAGCTATTGCTTGCAATTTTAGTGAAAGAGTGGAATTTGTAGAACACTAATTCCCACCTGCCTGGGTTTTTTCATTGAACTTTGTTGACAAATGTTTGCAATGAGCTTTAGGAGCAATGTTATGTGAAACATTACCCTGAAATATCTTGAAAAAAACCCCAAAGGATTGAGTTCTTACCCATTTTCTCTCTTGCTCCTTTTCATTGCCTCTTTTTTCTCTTCATGTTTAGATGTGTGGCCACTGGGTGATTTTCAAAGGCTCCTGGGCTCAGACCTTTGGCTCAGACTCCCACTTATGATGGAGGGCTCAAAGGAAGAATACATCTTTGTCTTCTCACAGAGAGTGAGATTCAGCAAACAGAAGAGGAACACAATATTTCTGGAGTTTGTCAATAAACCTCTAGGTGAAACAAAAGAATTATGTTTGCACTTCAGGTCAGATCTGCTGAGAAATGCCTGCAAACACCAGTACATTGGAGAAATGTATACAAGAACATTTCATCCTTGTGAAAATATTATCCTTTTACAATAGCCAAGGTCACTGAGACCCAGAGTGATCTTCTGGTCACAAAAGTTAAAGATGCCTGGCGGCTACTATAATTAAATTATGAGTACTAGGAGAATAGGGAAAGCAGTTTTCCCACAAATATTTATTAGAATTTACAAGTGACTTTAGACATGACTTTGGTCAGAAATCCTCTGTGTTCTGGTTGTTGATTTGATTTTTTTTTTCTCCTTGAAAACATTCAGACACTGAAGCTGAATGTGAGCACCCAGGCCATCCCAGTTTCCACAGCCTTCAGCTTCAGCCCAACTGAAGAATAAAAGCAACAATCTCAGGTCTGTGTCAAACACAGTGGGCCTTTTGGATGTTTGCAGCTATCAATTTGCATCTCATGAACAGAATCCAGGCGATTGCCTGGGTGAGTTAACAGATAGGACAAGAAATGTTCAATTCCCACCAGGGCATGTCTGTAGGCAAACTACCAATATAAAAGTACATTAATGTTAGGAATAAGCTGCCTTGATAATGATTCGCTGCTAATTTTTGTCTTTGAAATCTTTAAAATCTTTTAATTTTTTATTGACTGTCCATTTGGAAATGCTCTTTTGTTTGGTGTAATTTCTGCTTTTTGGATTTCAGTTAATTTTCTTTTTTTTCCTCCTGAAATGCTGAGCAAGCAAGTTCACAGGCAAGTGCACGCAACATCCAAAAACCTATTTCAAGGCCTTAGCACAAAGTGGAAAAGACATCTTAACACTACTCTTTTTTTTGTGGTTCTGATTACATGAAAATTTACAGCATTGAGTACCAGGGAAGTCATGAGTTGACCACAAAACACTGCACACACATGTGTAAAACTGAAGTACAAGGGGTGGCAATACGATAGGCTTAGTATGGTATATATGACAATGTTGTGCTTCCACACTAGGTGTTTAACAGTTTTCCATTGTTGTTTACAATGCAGCTATACAAAAATTAAAAACAACCCCAAACCCAAATAAACCAACAATAAATGGCAAAAACCCTCCAGCTGTGTCTCATGTGGTATTTTAACACACACTATGTAAAGAATATTCAACATTTAAAGTAAATTTAACCTGCAGCTAGTTGAGGGATTAAACATGACTATTCTCAACTTGAATGACCCTTTCCCCTAAGTCAAGCTGCCCATTTAGCGCCCTTAATAAATACAGGGATAATTTAAACCATGTGGCCGCAAATTGAAAACATGGGCTTTTGAACTATGTATTTTCTTTCTCATGTTGGAACTCCTCCCTGGAGATAGACTCAAGTCCCATGGTCTTGT
This sequence comes from Polioptila caerulea, assembly GCA_013397295.1. Lineage (NCBI taxonomy): Eukaryota > Metazoa > Chordata > Aves > Passeriformes > Certhiidae > Polioptila > Polioptila caerulea. The sequence goes on along the minus strand of VYXF01003961.1, from coordinate 736,961 downwards.
AAAAGACAAATCTGTGTATCTTTTTTATTAAGTGTTTCATGATATATATTTTTTCAGCTCTGTTGCAGTGGATGCATCTGAAAGATGTATTCCGTTGACAGTACACAGTACCTCAAAGGCTCTTGATTCATTTATCAACTCAAACTAATAAAAGGAGGGTAATATTTCTATAAAAAAAAATGGGTTTTAAAAGCAGCTTGACAGTTTGGTCGAATACATCAATTAAGTGTAGAGAGAAATTGAAGGAAAAATGGGGATCTTACTTTCTTTGCTAGCATTAGAATTAATAAAAAATATTTAATCTGTCCTTCAACAGGAAAGAAATAGAGTTCATTCCCAGATTGCATACCTTGTGGTTTAAGCTGAAGAATGTTACACTCTAGTCTATATTCAACTACTGGTTTAAATTATAGCCTTTAGAAAATAATCTATCATTTACTTTAATTAATATCAACAATCACAGAGTCAGTTGGAAAAAAAAATCACACAACAGAAAATGCGAATGTAAAATTAAAAATGTTTCTGTCCATTTTTTTGTTCATAAAAAACATCAAAGAGTCTCATCTATTGGCAGCTTTGGTACTCTGTAACCTTAGGCTTCTTTCATGTTGATCCAAGGAAGGTTCACAACCAGTTTTTTCTAGTCGGTGGCCCATGAGACACATCTGGCCCCATCATTTCATCTGCGGTCAAAAGAGACACAAAGTGCTCTGCTAGACTGTTTTACCACAAACTCTTTTTAGTACCTTATTCCTCTGAGGCAAATCCTTGGGCCTGCCTTTCCTACCACTGTTTGGAGATTTATCCCTGTGGAAAAAGTAGTGGCTGAAGTTCCTCTCCAGCACTAGGCCAGAGAACTCAACTTTCAGGATTTGGTCTCAGATCCTGCTGGGTGCCTTTTCCCGGCCTTTTCCTGTTAAAACTGGTGATGTCAAGACGAGGGATCTTCTCCTACAGGTGGAATATTCCTGTCCTCATCTGAAAGGTCCAGATGTCACTGGAAACAGGGTGGTAAGAAACAAAAAAAAGCAAAAGAAGACATTTTCTACTGCAGATCTTATGTGCAAGCACTTGAATGCAGCTGAAAGGTTCAACATGACATAGCAGAGAACAAATGTGCCCTCTGAGGATTCAGTGGGCAGGTTTGTGAATCTCCAACTGGGAGTGTGTGTTGTGTTTGACTGCTAGGCTGGTGCCAGGGATCATTTGTATTACTTAGAAACTTGTCTTCGTATTGTCAGCTTGGAATCTGCTTGAAGCCCTTGGATCAACAATGCGTCTCTTCTACCAATGATTTGCTGGAACAAACTGAATAAAATTAGGGCACAGTATACGGAGAGCTTGTGGTGAACGATTTGGTTTTGGCTCATAAGGTAAAGAAATTGTGAAGACATTTTATAAGCTATATTCCACCTGAACAGCAACATTTATTTCTGTTTTGTTATTCTACCACACTACCAGCAGCTTTATAAAGCTTCTCTGTAAAACACAACTCTGCAGCATAGTTTACTGAGATGTAGTCAATTTATGGCAACTGGCCACACTGAAAAGATTCTTTTTGCAACTATCCTTCTATCCCCTAACAATACACTGAATATATTGTGACCATACAGTCATATCAATACTGTGTCCCTTGCCCCCTATCATTGAAAGAGTTGTTCAAAGAGTATTTATTGCAATTCTTAGTATCTTCTTTTTCCTGAGGGTGTAGGATGAGAAAGAAGAAGTTTGCATCTTCAGACCTTAAAACGAGTTTCTGAGGGATCTGATGCATCCAGTTCCCAGCTCTTCAATGCCCCGAGGCCCTGCAGAGTGGTGCAAGTAACAGTTCTGTTCACTCTTGGGAAGACAACAACTGGGGTGTCCAGTATTGCTTGTCTGGGTTACTGTGTAGAGCTACAAGTGCAGTGAGAAATCTGCTCTGCTCTTAGTGTACACTCATCTTTCTAGATTTGCTTTTTGAGTTTTTAGAAGCTGGTGGAGTGTGACTGAGTTTTCTAAGTAATCCGTTTTTTCACAAGGCTCAAAATAGATAACTGACAATTTTGCTTGACTAGCCAGGAACTCAGCTCATACATTTTCCTTTTTTGTTTTTTCCCCATGGTTTATTGCTTAAAATTTTATGATTGTACATTCATTGCAATAATTTTTGTGAACGTTCCTTGCTCTGTGTATTGTCCTCTAGTCCTATTCCCAATGCCAGTAGACTGCATTTTTCCTCAAGAAGAAAAGTAGAAGAGGTAAATGCATGAGGTGGCTCTGTCCTACAAACCCCTTGTTTCATACTTTTATGTCTCTAGCAGAAGAGTGACCCCATGCAGTTTGCAGGCAACTGGAATATCTGCTCAAGTGTCAGAATTACATCATCTCCATGGCATCAGGAAAACTTTGGAATATGATAGCAAGGGACAGGAATGTTGTCTTACCTCTGTCTGAAGGGTTGTCAATCGAAAAAACCCCACTGTTGCATGCTCTTAAGTTACACATACAATACGGATCATTCTAGTTCAGCACTGAATGAGGCACTTTCTGAGCCTCTAAACTTGCAGTTTTTCTGTGGGTGCTTTCTCTTGGCCTTATATCTACATTTGTCTTTCTTTCACTTCAGTCCTTTTTATGTACCCGAGGAATACTGTCAACAAATAAAGGGATGTTGATGGCAACAGTTGATTCAGCATCATTCGCTAGTTACTGAAGTTAAAGTTATTATTTCTAGCAAATCCTCCAACTTTGAAATGGAGGTTTGTCTTGATTTAGGTTATTCCTTATGGTATCAAAATGTGGTGACAGCTTTAAAAAGAAAAACAACATAGTGCTTCAGGGAGCAAAACCAGAGTACAGCATTTTTAATGGTTTTAATTATATCACAGAACTGTTGGTCTTTTTTTTTTTAAGTATTCACTCCTCATATTTTTCTTTTGTTAGTAGCCAGTTGACAAGGGGAAGCTCTTATTCCCTCTTCATATTATTATGTTCAGCTTTTTAAATTCCACTTGGAAACATTTTGTTTATCAGAGCTATATGAAGAGTTGTTAAGTGAATCTTCATTAGCTTCAGCTTTTGAAAGACCCATTTGGTTAAAGCAAAAGCACATCACTCCTCTTTTTCTATGCTCCCACATTGATTGTCCTGGTAGAAACTTTTTGCCTGTCTGCAGGGGAGAGAGATGACATCAGGATTCATGCAAGGAAACCCTGTGGAGTGAAACATTTCTGTTTATGGGCAGTGATAACAATGACATAGTTGAGCAAGAGCCCGAGCAGCCATACAGGCATGGTCTGCATTGCTGCTTTCAGGGCTTACAGGAGACCTTCCAGTGTCAAGAGAACTGCCTGTAAGAGAACTCTTCCACCCTGACCACCTTGGAGCAGGTGGCATCTGCTGGCCTGAGGCCCTGCTATAAATACAGGGCATGGAGAAGTGGTTTAGACAGGACCCTCTTTGGGGTGGTGGGTCCACTTATGTGAACTTGTGCACAGGATTGTTCCTTGAAAGGAGGACAGTGGTATAAAATTACATCTTCAAGGGAAAATTCAAGGGAGCCTATATGAAACTTTCAGCCAACTCCTGTTAGAACCTTCAAAAGGTCAGACACTGCAGCCTTCAGAAACCTGCCATGAGCTTCAGGCCCAAGGAAACCTTCTTTACAGCTGCCAGCCCTGACAATGTATCTATGGTAGGGAATGCTTATTTTTTTCACCTGGTTTCGGGTGAAATCAGGCCAGAACCAATAAAACCAAAGGATGGGGAGAATTAGCTTGGCCTTTGCCAGGAACCCTTTCATTTTGCCACCTCTAGCATGAAAAATTATTCTGTGTCTGAAATACTGCCTAGAAAATGCCATGTGTGAGTTATGCATCAGGATTTCTAGGCCAGGTCTTAAAATGTTACCTGTCTATCTCATCTTTATTTTATGTGTTTACTATTGTTGAATGCTGTAAAGGTAAAAGAAATGAACAGTCAATTGCAGGAATAGGGGAAAAAAAAGATTAAAAAGCCTTCATTTTCACAGCTGGTAAATCTATCTCTTTTTATACCTCTATTCTCTCAGACTATTTTCTGGTTTGGAGCTCAATAGTCATATGTGATTTAAAAATCTTCTTTAAGAAGTTTAATCCTCACGGTTGTAACAAGATACAACAGATTCATACAAGGATGGTAAAATCCATAGGGTAGACTGCCAGAAAACTGGATATGTGCCATCACTGAAAGTTGTCATCATTGACCTGAAAAATCTTAAGGGGTTTTCTTGTTTCACTTGAACTTGCCCTAGTGCAAGGGAACAGATTGGATGATCTCTTGAGATACACCCTATCCCTCCTCTCTGTGATCTTATCTTGGATTTCCTAGTTGCAGTGTAGCCTTTGTTATTATTTTCTGCTGTGCCAAGTAACGTAGCAACCTTTGCAAAATTAAGCTTCCATTTTAATAAGCAGACACCCTTATGGGAACCCAAAAGACAGTAATAAGAGGTTTAAAAAACATAACCTACAAAGAAAGGTTGAGAGAATGAGGTTTGTTTTTCTGGAGGAGAAGAGACAAAAGGGGGATGTGATACATTTTCCAGAATGCAAAGACTGCAACAAAGAGACCAGTGAATAAAACAGTCCCCTGTAGCTGTCAGGAAAAGGTCAGCAGGAATTTAGCTTAATTTGCAAGAAAGAATATTCAGGTTCCTTGTTACAAAGCAAATTCCCAACTTTGAGAGTGATGAAACACAGTCTGCTTAGGGAGGTTGTGGCTCTCCCCTCTGCTTGCCTCAAGAGCAGGTGAGAATAACATCTGTCTGGGGTCATATACTCCTTACTGCTGCAGCAGTGTGGTGGATCAGATGAAGCTAAGCCTCTTCCAGTCTTTTGTCTACAAAAAAATAGGATCCATGAGTGAAATGTTACCACTGATGACTCAGTGTCAAACAGAATGTGTACTCCCCCGAAAGCTTGGTCGAACAGCTCAAGTCAGCCACCATTCTTGATAAAACAATGTCCTCTGGTGTCCTGGCTGGGGACCACCAGGAGTCCCTGGGATGCAGAATACTGTCTGGCAGGGCATTTCCAGGGAGCATGGTATATGCTTCCTATGTTCTCTCTCCTGAGGAGTGCATCTGGCCACTTTTAAAAATGGGATACTAAGCCAGACAAGGCTTTATTTCTACTGAGTATAACCACACTTTATTCTTACCCTGTTTGTGTTCAGGACCCTGAAGAAGAACCACAGAAGAGCGATACAAGTGTTTTAGCCTGTGGATGTCTGAGACAAGCTGGTTCCTCCCCATGTATTCCTTCCTGACAGGTTTGTGATTCCCACCTCACCCATCTTTGATGCGAAGGCAAAGAGACACAGCAACATAAGATGTGAGGTGCCAGGTCCTGCTCAAACTGCTGGGAAGTTCCTCCTGACTTCCCCAGGAGAGTGAAAGCTATCACGTACTGCCTTGGCCAGCTTTCTTTTGTCATTAATATTTACTGGAAATATAGTTTATGTACAGGTACCAGCATTTGAGAATCTAGGGGTTATTTCTTCTAAAGATGACTTCAGAGAAATGCTTGTAACACTGAAAAGCTGAATCCCCATGTTCCCTGTGGTAGTAAAAACAACTTAAATAGAATTCCTAGTCAGGCACTACCTTATTTGCAGCAATGAACTCCCTTCAACTATTCAAATCCCAATAAACTATTCACTTTGGAAAATGGATTCCACTAAACACTTGTCAGTAACAATGATCTAGGAGTCTAGCTTGATGCCAACCACCAATAGGTAGATTTCAGGAAGAGCAGCACCTTGCTCACAGCATTCAAACCTGTTGGTACATGTGGAGGAAGGCTAAATCAACAGAGCAGGGGCTCAGCTGCTAAGATGTTTGTAGGTCTCATGGACTTCTTTTCCTCAGAATTACACAGTTCAGCTGAATTTCACCTGAAATGACACCCCAGCTCGTCCTGTTTAAGCCACAGCAGCAGCAGCAAGGCAGAACAAGTAGCACTATGAGGAGATCACCCCAAAGGACAAATGTGCCTAACCCTTGGAAACAGTTTCTGGCAGCCAAATGAAGGGACTGAAGCAGGGATTTGAGCAGGCAGCACCGCCTGAAAGGAACAAGTTCCAGGCAGGGGACCCGAGGGGTGAGAGAGGCATGGAGGGAACGTCAGGCTGCATAATATCTCTCTTGAGAGCACTGATGGTAGCACATCCACTACGGAGCCTGTGTGGACCTGATCTCAAAAGAGTCTTTGTTACAAGGGTTTTGCAAAACAGCTGTGTATTTTTAAAGTTTTCATTGTTACAATATTTTGCAAAGACTTCTTGCAAAACCTCACTGTTCTGTAGAAAGAAGCTTGGCAGGCCCAAAGGCTGAAATCCCAGAGCCAGGTTTCAGCAGGTCCTGCAGCAGCTGACACAGAGCATGGTGGCTAATGACTATGAGCTGTACCAGCTCTGAATGAAAACTAGAGCTAATTTTAAGCTAATTCTATGCTGAATGTTCCTATTGGTCTGGCCACAGGGAGCTGTCTGCAGATCATTTTAGACTTGTCACTTTCTTTAATGTTTCTGTGTCTCATTTTAGAATAGAGCACACCCTGCTTTTCAGGTTCAAAATCTATTCTGAATTAATTTGCAAGCTAGGCAGTGAGAAGACCTCACCATGGCTAATGACTGATGATGCCAGTATTTATAATTCGAAAGGTATTTCTTTCTTGCATTCCTTTGCACGCTCTGACCTACCTCCTGCAATAACAATTTAGTAGTTCAATTCAACTTCAAATGGGAAATGAAATCAGAAACCAAACACAAATACTTTCTGCATTTTATCAAATGTGATTTGTGATATTTAACTTTCCTTAGTTTCATATGTACACTTTTGTAACCTTTTTAACTCTTTCCCCTCTCTCCTTCCCACACCCTGGCAGCTCTGGTTCATTTCATCTCTAAAATTTTCCAAACTTGTAAAGTCAAAACACAAATTTTAACCCATGCAACTACTTTTCAGTCCTGACAGACATGGGGGACTGGGTTTTCAAAAGAAGCTAGTTTGCTATTAGGTTAAGAACAGACCCTTCACATAGTATAATAGGAACTAATAGAAAAACAATAGCAACAAAAAGAACAAGAAAATTTGGGTCAGTTCTATCCCACGGCTACACCCTTGTGGCCTCTGGAAATTTGTTCTCTGTTGTGTTCCCAAGTTAAGTGCTGAAAGCCTTAATGTGCCCACATAACGTCGGAGAGAGAGCAGGCCAGCCTTGCCAAGATTTGTCCCTCTGATTTAATGTGGACACTCTGCTACCGTTTGCTCAGTAAAGAGTGTCTCTGGATGGACAGGCTCTGCCTCTGCACCCTGCAAGGGGAAAGGAGATATTCCAGCCTGTTGTGACTGTTCTCAGTCCCTCCTGCACACAATCAGACAAAATATCTGCCACTCCCCAGGAACCAATTCAAGCCACCCAATGAACAAAACTAGTTCCTAAAGTCTTTGACTGAATTTACCTGCCCTGTTTTTAGTAATGCAGCAGGAACAGGACATTATTAAAGCCTGTCTCTGAACCCTTCCTGAGGCCTTATTGTGATTACAATTGGGGTGGCTGTGGGAATTGGCTCAGAACTGCTCTTTGGGCTAGAAAGTTGACATCAGTGTTTCTCCTTGGACACTATCCCTTTGGGGGAGTGACAGAAATGTCCTCCATCCTGCTATGGGTCCTACTGTGCTTGAAGCCAAGCAGCTCCACTGGCACCTCCCACAGCACCTCAGGCCTTGGGCTATGAGCATGGGGGTGACAGGTTGTGTACTGATATTTTGCAAAGCCAAAGCCTTATTCCATGTCAAGGAGGTGCCTTGAAATGTGGAGAGACTCCTTTTTCTCCCACATGTCCAAGCTCCTTGAGGCTGACACCCTCCGTGCCTCCCCCTTGGTCAGACCCTTTCAGGAGCATCTCCTGCTGTCTCCTTCACCCCATAAATATCATCTTGTGAGCCTAGCAGCATGTGACCCTTGCCACATGCTGTTTTCAAGACTTTTCAGGGTCTTTATCAAACCATCCCTTGTTCTTTGTATCTGGATTTCTTCCAAGCATTGCTCTTGCAGCTTTTGTAACATTATTTCCAACAGTGTCGCACTGGGACACTAGCCTCTCCCATCTCATTCACAAAGGAGTTTTCTGAAGTTTCAGTCTTTTTGGTTGGTTGATATTCCAATCTGTAATTTTTATTTTCCAAAGGCTGTGTGTTGTCATTGCAGCTCATCTTTTTCCTTTGGTTTCTCACCAGGAGAAAGGTGTCTTTCCCCCTAACTATTACCACAGTAATGCTTTGGTCCCTTTGGGCTTCTCATAGGCTGCAAGATATTTTTGTGCCCTCAATCTATATTTTTAATGTTCTCTTTCTGAACTTGCTTCTCTTCTAGACCCCCATGTGCCTCTGTGAATGCTCATACAAGAAGACATTCACTCTCTGCATCTGAGACTTGGAGAGGGGTGCTCTTCCTGCTATCATTTTCCATGTGCCACTTGGGAAGTGTGATCATTTCATGCATGTATGGGATGTGATCACACTCCTCAGAACCTGCGGGACTCTGGGACTTGTCATGACACTGTGGGCTAGAGTCAAGGCTCATTTGAGCATGGATACAAGGGACAAACCCCACTGCCTGGTGGATTTAGTGCCTCTAATTTTCTTCTTTCCTTGCTACAAGTAGGTGGCTGCTGTGAGCAGTTTTCTCACTAACACTGAGTAGCTTTATTCACCTAATTTTTCTCCTGGGACTAGATTGGGACTCTCACCCAAGGCAGGATATTATGACCAGTTTTCTCATCTATGTTCTCCTGCCCATAAAGCTCTTCTACTTCTGCACTGCACTGCGTGCACAGCTCACATCAAGCAGCTGTGACCTCAGAGAAGTGGTTTCCAAGCAGATGAATTGTATCTTTGCCCTGAGACAGTCTAATGACAGCCTAGACCTGAAGCAATGCTGACACAACAGTCACAAGCAATAATTTTTCCCTGAAAAAGCACAAGTTGCTCAAGTAAATTTTACCCTGGTTTAGGTAACCAGACAGTGACAGGTGTGGCAGCAGGGAGCAGCCACCTGAATATTTCAAGTTCCTGCAGGGTTCTGCAGACGATGCTACCACCTCTCCTCCTGCTATTACTTGACCTATCTACAGTGTGTGTTCCTGTGCCAGACCCATCTTATCCAGGAAACCCTGCTTTGGCTCAGCTTCAGCTTGTGAACCCTGAGTTAGGAATTAATTTGCTGCAGGTTTTCAGGGCTTGTGCTGTACACTGTGGGTTTTATGCCCCTAAACCTCCATGGAAGCACTCCATCATGGCAACTTCTTTCTGTTGTGTCCAGTTCCTCTTGAAATGCTCTTTTGAAATTGTCTTAACTCAGGAAGAAGAGGGCATGTCCTCAGCAGAGGCAGCTGTCAGGAATCTGTCTCAAATGTCTTTCTAGGACTCAAACGTGGGAAGTAATATGGTTTTTAAAAACATTTAAAGCATTTGAGCTGCCCCTCTGTGCGCAGCCCCACCAGCTAAAACATCTTGATTCTCCAAGCTGCCAGACGTGCTAAAGGCAAGTTCTTCCTCCACCCCAGCCTAGCCAAACCTTCACCTTAATCCTGAAGCCACTTGGAGCTGAGAGCACAGAAGTTGTGGGGCAGCCTCTTACAGCTCTCCATTTATACTGATAAAGTGGCTCCCTCTGGAGAGGCCCCCCGAGGAGGTGCTGTGAAACCCCAGGAGCCTGGGGAGCCCTCAGGAGGACAAAAACAATGCATATCCAAACCACAGCTCTCGCCTCTCCTGCCTTTGTTCTGGCTGTGCTGACTGTGGGCACCGAGGGGGCAGGCAGCTTGCCATTCTCCAGATGGACTTGCTGCTGCCTCTATTTTTTTTCCCCCTTTTTCTTTTATTTTTCTTTTTCTTACCACAGGCTAAATCATGATCATAGGGAATTCAGAGGCAAAACCAATCTGTTTCCTGGGGACCCAGGTATGGCCATGTGCAAACGAATTGGGATAAAATGGCAAACGGATTGTGGCAGAATACTCGTACCACAGCAGATAGATGAAAACTTGAATCATCTCCTGTAATTTTGGCTGCTGTGGTAGCTGAACTAATATTGAATCCTCTGAATGCTGACTGTTTTATCTATGCTCTTAGGATTGTGCTGAAGCACCCAAATACATCTTTTCCCCTCAGAGTTTGTATGCAGCCCAATGTGTTGAGGTCAAGATCTGCGCTCCAGAGAGAAGCAGATGGTCTCCTGAGTGATGTGTTTTCACTCGCTGAGCATGAATATGAAAAAGCCTTCTTATTTTCCAAGCATTTGAAAGTCAGTAATGTAGAGCAGTCCCAGAGAATCTTAATATGTGAATAAACGTGTGTTGCAAGAGTTTATTTTGGTCTTTGTGCTCACTATGGATTCCTAAGATTACATGATACCTGAATACTATATATGATTGTTTTTATTGACTTGGTTCAAACGTGAGAGCCATGCCAAAATACTGTTTCAATTTGTGTAGATTTACAATAATTCTGACCTTCATAATGAACCAAATAAAAGCAATTCTGGAGTCAGAATTTTCAGAAGTATCTATAAATTATAAATACCAAATACTCTGTATGAATGCACTTATGGTATTGCAGAGCTGTATTCCTGAGCGAATGGGGTGAAGACAGTGGCTGGAAACTCTCTGTATACAAATTATGTTGCATTTTAAAGGCCAATCCTGCTCTCTCTTTGTATCAGGCACCCTTTGGCAAAGAGCCTTAGGTGAAGGCACCAGCTAAGGACCATCCCCGCTCTTCACATCCCACAAGGCACAACACACCATACCCAAACCTGTTCCCCTCTCTATAACCCCTTTGCCATCAGGCAGTTTGAAGGCCTCTGTCCTCCACGGCCTTTCTTCCCCCACCCCTCACCCTTACAGAAAGGGGGCAACAGTGGGAAGAGTCACCCCATCACCTAACATGTTGGAGCCCTGACAGATCATTTAGTCCTGGCCAAGGGCAGAGTCACCTGGGTGGTTTCTCTGAGCTCAGGCTGCATAGAGAGGCCAGTATCTGCTGCTTCTTCCCAAAATAGCTGTGTTTAAGAGGGCAGGGAGGAATGTCAAAATGTTTTTAATAAACAACATCGAATTTGGAGCATTCATTTCAAGTCTTATTGAGCCAGTGGAAAGAGACACATGGATTTCAGTGCGATTTGTATGAGACTTTAAAATTGATTGTGTATCTAAGAGGGGTACAAAGCAGAAAAGTTAGGGAAAAGGCTCTTAAGCATTTTTTCCCCCTAATCCTTCACCTGTACCAGCTGTTGGAAAATATCTTGCCAAACATCCTCTCTCATCATGCTCACTATAGAAATTTCCTGAGCTTGTCCAGCCAACCAAAACATTAATTTCTACTAAGACACACAGAACCCCCCACCTTTCTCGCCAGCTCAAGTAACATTAAACGTTTTATTCAAACACAGAAAAACATGGAGATTCAGAGCTGAGACTGCTGCTTCCCTATGAGTTCTGTGTATTTTTAATGTTTCTGGCTAAAGATGTGAAGTAAGGAAGAACTGGAAGTGAGAACAGTGAATTCCATGTTGAAAGAATCATATGGAGGTTTTTAACAGCATTTTAAAGTGCACCTGAAAAATTTACAATTGCATCCATTTTGTGCATGGAAAATTGCATGGTTGTGCAACCTCTTTGTGTACAACAAAGAAACAACTGAAAATGCCTGCATAAAATGTCACCTCTCTGTTCATTTACCCTCTTGCCAAATACAAGTAGACATATCTGCAAGTTCTGCAAAAGGGCCGTGTAGGAGTCTCTGCTGAAAATACGCCCTTTCATAGCCTTTAGATGTTTCCTCAGTTTGTTCTATCTGCTTATTTCCCACCAACATCTAAGCCATGAAACAAGGGTAGAAGAAACCTTCTGACAGTCTGAGGCACCCCCATAATCAACAGTTCATTGGTTGTTAAGAGCATTAAAGCCCAGAAATGAATGCTGCAAGAAACTTTATCTGGGAGCTGACTGACGGATGGATGGAGCAGACCACAATGGTAGGCATTTAAAAACCCAGCTGGCTGTGCCACACTCACACTCTTGAGTGTGAGCAGAATGTATTGTACCTCCCCTGAACACTCTTACAGCACACTTACTCCTTTATGAATTTTGATAAATGGGTTCCATGCTATGCCTTTTAAATCCCCCAAAGCTCTAACCCACTGATTGCCTGCAATATTTTTTTTGAGGATTTTTTTTTTGAGTGACATAAATATTTACTGTTGCTGGTATGCAGTAACAGTATTGGCTGAAAATTGATGTCAAAACATTGTTTTGCTTTGAAATAGAGGGAGAAATCCTTAAAAAATTACAAATTTCTCTTTGGTTTGTTTCTTTGGAGATTGTTGTAGATTTGTACCCTAAGCCTGCTTTTAATATTTTTTTACTCAAAATTTATTTGTCTCTAAAGAAAATGAGTTCACAGAGACTGTTTGCCTGGTATATGTGTTGTAGCAGAGGCCACAATGTATGGGGTTAGAAGAGAAATCTTATTAGTCATTTTAATTCTGGTTCTGACTCACTTGTTGATTTGGAGTACGTTTGGGGTTTTTTGCAAGACTTATTTCCCTCTATTCCAAATGAAATGAGCCTAGCCCAGTGATTCAGACTGTAGCTTGACCCACCAGACCATTAAATATGCCTCCCAGGCTTGCAGTGGCCTTGTACAGATCCTCAGACTCTCTAGCACTGACCCCAGCTCCCTGTATCCCAAAGATGAGGAGCTGGGTGTTACAGGGTGGGTCTCCCAGAAGCCAGTATGATGAGGGATATGGTAGATCATGAGACACTTAAAGCCATGATTGTTTTATGGGTCTTCCATTGAAGCGTTCTCCTGCCCTGGGTTAAGTGCTGAGAGGCAATTCTGTGATCTAGAAACTGTGGTTTGAGCGTACCCTGAGGAATTGGGCTGGGATGTAGCCATTTGATCTCACTTACAGGCTTGTACGACCATCCCTCCACTGTCAGCCAGGCTCAGCTACATCTCAGATACTCCAGCAAGCATTTCAAAAGCCTACCCTGGTGGACATGCCATGGTTCAGTCATTTCTGTATAATCTCCCTTTAGCATTAGGAAAGTGCTTCCCAATCTCTAACCTCAGTCTGCCTCCCTTTATGTCTTCTGTCACCCTGCATGTCATGGCAGAAAGTCCTCTTCACTCAAGCAACTCTATAATTAAAATTTTCTCCTGCATTGTGCTTCTAGATCTTTAATTAACCCTTTGGCTGTTCTTTCAGCTTAGCATAGCTGAATCACATTTTTCTGGATGAGCAATTTACCAGGCTGCACACAGATACTCACAGTCACTTCGCAGGGATGAAAATTGGTTATGTGTTCAACAGGGTGTGATTTTGTTTGTACATTGCTAGTCTGCGGCTCCCCTCTTCTGCAACAGCACAAAGTTGCTGTTCAGCTTGTGATCCTCTACAGCCTCTGGATGGTTTTCTGCACAGCTGCTGGCCAGGCAGCTGTTCCATCCTGCAGTATTCGGCCAGTAATTGCTCGTGTGAGGAAGAATCTGCAAGCATGTTTCCAGAGTGGCATGTTTTCCTGCTAGACCTTAAAAACACTGGCTTTCCAAGATCATTTTTAATTCTAATCGTGTCTTCCAAACTCCTGACAGTCCTTCCCTGCTGGCTGCCATCTGTATATCCTCTCTGTTCCATCGTCTGGGGCATGAATAAAAATATTGAATATGACTAAATCTGGGAGAGGCTGTGCCACACCTATCCCATATGTCCTTCCACTTTGACTGGCAATACAATAACTTTTCAGTACCAACCTCATGCCCTACCCTATCTTCCTCTGGATTACACCAAAACTGACTTCAATGACTGTTTTCCTCATCAGGGACAAAAACTAAAGTGAAAGGTTGATGTTCAATTCCTCTCCTTTCTCCATGCTCATTTTAACTATTATTAAATAATTATTTGCTGTAATAAGGAATTCTGAGATAAATAATCTTTAGGCACATCATTTATTTAGAAGTAGACATGACATTTGTCCTTTCTTGTTCTCTCATTATAGCCAAGACAATCTCCTTCTGCAAGCAGAGCATAATAGTGTATCATACTAACAGTAATGCAAATACATTAATACAAAACTTCCAGATGTTCTTGAGATCTTTAAATAAATTTTTCTGTGACTATTACCTAGTTATTTTTTATCTGTTCTCTTACAATTTGTGTTTCTGCCATTCTGTATTACTTTCTACAGTTTTCTTTTCCTCCCTGCTGTGCCATGGTTGTTCTGCTGCCCTCTGCTTCCAGGGACTGTCTAAGCAAACAGCACCTTCCCTTCAGTAAAACCTTGTCTTCCATGCTGGAGGTTTGCAGTTGTGCAATGTTACCCTTGTGGTCTCAGCCTTGGGGAAAATGAGAGCATTTTGACCAATAATAAGGGGGGGGGTTGGGGTTGTCTGCACCTCCCCGGCCTCAGGGGAGAGCCAGGGAGCAGGCAGTCCTCCCAGTGACAGTGGCACCAGAGAGGGGCTGAGCACTGGGCTTGGTATCTCCTTGGCTGCAGAGAGAATCTTGAATTCTGGGCTTGTGAAATTGCCCTGTCATTATAAAGGCAGCACAACAGCTCAGATCAAAAACCTACCCAGGCAGATTAGGAATGTGTCAGATGCTGAACTCCTCAAAAGAGCTAATACCTTGCTGGGCTTTTATGTGGTTTAAGTTGTGCATTTGTTTTGGAGCCAACAGACAGTGCCAGAAAAGAAGACGAAGCAACCTTTGCCAGTCCTCCCTTTGTAAACCTACATTGCACAGTGGGAAGCAGGAGAATTTAGTTTAACTAAAGCCAAGTCAGTGGTTTAATTTTTGTAAACACATCTTAAGTGCTCTGCCTCTTATCTTTATACAGATTTATACAGTGGCTTTTGTACAGAAAAAAAAAAAAAAAAAAAA